>CM053792.1:681690054-682035054 GCA_028749045.1 Cupressus sempervirens | reverse complement strand
ACACATGCAAGTATGGGTAAGTATCCATAATAAAGCACATGAGATAATAAACCATCTAATTAATCATCAACAATAACTGAAAACAATGTAATGATCATCATGCATACATGAAATGTAAAGTCTAAATGATCTCATCATATACCAACTGAATCCATAACATAATGTCTGATAGTGTCAAAACAATACTACTAATCCATCAACATAAAACTAGTCTAACATAGTCTGATAATGATAACAACAATATGTCCAGAAAGATGTGAACGAGGGTAGGCACTATAGAGTGGGTGGGGCAACAATAGTGAAGTTGAGACAACCAATGAGTCAACTTTGGTGTTTTGATTCCTCGGTATGAACTCAAGTAAAAAGATATCAAAAAATTCAAGTTCATCCCAAACTTTGTTTCGATAATACTTTAACCTTTCATTTAAAAAAAAAACATGTCCTTGACTTGTTTCAGAATTAACTCAACATCTTCCTAGCCTTTAACGACTTCACTCCCCTTTGCTTAGCCTCATGTAGTCCAAGAAACAAAGCCTCATAGTCTGTTGTGTTGGATCCTTAATGTACAATGAATCATTAGTACCTAAATCTTGAGTACCTTCATGTGATAACTCACTGGTACTATCCTCCATTTGTAAAAATAACTATCACATGCTAATGCAAAGTTACTTTATTGGTGTCACGCAATTTAGAACTATTAAAGCTTGTATTTTGTGCACATTTCTCATCTTTGACACTTCCAATTTGCATGCTAACATTAGTAGATCCTTCCACAACATTTTATATATATATTATCACATCTACTTCATAATTAAGCTTAATAGTTTGGTTGCAATGTGAATCAACATGTGTATAGGTATCAATCTCAATGGATTCATCATGGGATCCCCTTTTCCCTTATAAATGACATGACTCATAAATCTCACCATCTACATGCAACATGTACATCTCCAAATTTACCTCCTTCACGACTTCCCCTTCAATACATCAAAGGTCTTCCTCAAGCTTCTTTACCTCATTATTTGTGTATTGGGTCTTAGGCTCCCAAAAATATTTGCAAGTGAAGCATTGACATTGTCTTTTCATTTTATTCTTTCTCGTTATGGGAGTTCATGTAACTTGATCATTGAGTTTGGAAGTCGAACCACCATCATAATCTAATTTAGTAGCTCTACCAACTTGCTCACATGGTGCCTATGATTGAATGGTTTCCCTTTAGATCAAAATGCCTCCTTATACACCCTCTTAATGCACTTCAGTAAACCAATCCTAACAGACCTCAAAATAACAACAAAGTTCAAAAAATAGGGAGTTTTGTGCTTTAAATGCATTTGACATATTTTGATACTCCTTGAGGATTTGAGGAGCTTCTTGTTCGCATATTTCCCTAATCTTGACAACATCCTTTTCAATCTCTTCCCTAGATTTCCCTACATAACTATAGTAACCCATAATTTGAACTTATGAGTGTCAGTTACTCAAAAATCATTTATGTGAGCTCCATGATTTTTTGAATCAAGCTTCAACAAGTGGTAGGAAACTAATCTAATATCATTGTAATGCCCTTGGATTCTACCTTCAAACTGTCAAACACTTTCCAAACAAACCCTAAAACTTGGTGATTCATTTTGGTATGTTCGATGAAGATAATAATAATATGCATTCAAAGGACTCAAATAAACATATGCAAGTGTTTGAATTAAGTTAGGGATGTAGCATAGCATATGTGTGTGTAGTGTAATAAAATCATTGTTGTGTAACAGTAGCCAAAGGACATTAATGAAAATACTTGGCATGAAACCTACCTGAGCAATCAAATACCTACAATAAGAAGGCTTTTTAGAAAATAATTCACATGCAACTTCAAATTCTAGTATTTTAGCCTGTATACTAATTAAAATGATTTAAAAATGCATAGGCATTATTAAAAATAGTTGCAATGCAATAATTCCATGCATGTATTTCAATGTCAATGGTTGAAGGTTTGGAAACTACAATGACAACAAATTCTGGAAGTACAAACTAGTAAATCCCAAATATATATTCTCTAATAAGTATGACTTCTCCACTTGATAAATTTTAAATTTTATTTGATAACTTGCACAAAACTCTTTGTAACTTTTTTGTTTAGCACTTGATGTCTGAATGGTGAATTCAAATGCAAATTTACGTTACATGGAGAGCTTAGGGTTTCATTTAGCCTTCTCTAATTCCAAGGTTTTTTATTCTTGAAAAATCCAGTCACCGATTTCCAGTAATAATGGAGAAATAAAATTCAAATATATTTTCACAACATGTCTCAAATAAAAGAATGACATTTTCTTATATAAATTTATAGTTGGTCAATGCTTGTACTTTTAGCAATGTGGGATAAAACAATATTTACTTTTAATTCATCCCTGTGAAGTAGCTTCTTGAACAAGTTGGAATAACTAAAGTAAATTTATATTATAACTTTATTATAGTCACTTCTCAAATCAATTAATGATATCCACTTAATAATTATAATATTGAAACTCTATTGTTAATCATCGCAAGTCAATCTCGACTTCACTAAGAGGTAGTCCACTACATTTACTACTAACCAAGATGGATTGCTAAAAATAGTAAGGGCCCATCTATATGAAAGCTTGATTTAATATAATTAGTAAATCCTTGAATACCTTACAAAATTGTCATTGCAAGTGGGGTTGGTCTAGGTACCTTTCCCAATATTGTAATAAGCTAACATATTTTAAACATGAAAGTAACAACTAATTCATATAAATAAACATTATTAAAACAAATTTGAACTAACATACTCATGCTGATTTTTTTAAACATGATTGAATTGCATTAAATTGAAAATATAGACTTTTAAAGGAGGTTCTCAATATGCATTCTCTTTTGTCAACTTGATACAATATTATGAAGTAAGGGAAAGAGTTCTTATTGGGCATAACTAGCAACATTGACTCTGTTTTATTTTTCTTTATGTTCCACAATGTGACATGGGGGAAAAAGTATCACTAGGGTATTTTACCACCCAAACACATATCTATTACAAGCCCCCCTTTCTCACTTCCTACTTAAAGAAGGTCTAACCCTTCACAAGGGATGTAAACATGGTTATAGACAAATTAGGCATTGTAATCTTTAGGCTCCAAATAAAGATCCAAGATTAAAATAAAAAAAAATAATGCAAATGCAGGATGAGGAGGACTACAAATTTGTAGTGAAGGAAGGAAAATGTGTTTATCAAATGTATTTTTAAAAAATTCATTTGAATACCAAGTTACTTGTTATTGTAGTAAGACATGGGTATTGGCTTCAACAAATCAAATGGCTTATCCCTTCTTCAAAATACTTTACAATTACATGTTAAAATTTTATGAAAGTGACTTATGTGATAAAAAATGTAACCAAAACTTCTAAATATAAATTATTTTGTGAAAAGATATAGAAGTGAAAGTCAAATAAGGCTTATTATTCTTAAAACCATTGTACTTAAAAAATGGGAGGTGGCAAGGTAGTTATTGGGTAGTCACAAGATAGTTACTCTTAAAAGACAATAAATATAAGGCAATTTGAAATGGAGTAAACTCTAAAAGAGGGGGCAAAACTTTGTGTAATTTCTTAGAGAAGCTTGTAATAAATTTTGATTTTACACTATGTGTAAAAGTGTTTCTAAGATTGTAAATCTCAAAAGGATAATAAAAAAATCACATGTTTGTGTGTTCTAAATGTTCTTATGTGTTATTATTGCTAATTTTGTGTATGTTAAGTTGGTAAATTTTATGCACGTGTATAACATTGGTATGTGTGTAGTAGATGTATGATATACAATCAAACTTTTTTTTTTAAATCTTAGTGTGAATACCATAAAGTAGGCTATCTCTTCATACATCTAGATTTTTTTTTCTTCTGTCATCATTATTGCATGGATAAACATATTTGTCAATAATCCCGTTTGTAATTGTTAACCATTTTGGAATCCCATTTGGTCTTCATATGTATTTCAATAGGGTTTATGTCACTCTTTTTCTTTTAGTTTAATGTTTTCTCCTTTTTATGCTTTCTAGTTAAGACGAAACCCCACAAATAACCTTATCATACAAGGGAGTTGCCTCTCTTAAATGAAGAGGAAGATTGTGACAAATTGTTATTTGGTCACAATCTGTAAGACCCCTCCTCATGTGCACTTATTTAAATATGAATTTCTCTATTAAATCCTTTATAAGAGATTTGAATGGATATATGTGCATGACAAGGAAATTGTATGGGAAAATGTTGTGATTCTTGTTATAAGCCATGTTAAGGACATTATGATAAATTCTGACTATCTCATGTATTTTAATTTGATGGTTGTTAAAATAATATAATTTAATACTTACCCTCTTAAGAATTATTAGAACTCCAAAGATAAAGATTATCAACTAACTAGAGTAGCTTAATTCTAAATATTAAAAGTACATTACGATGTGTTATGGTTTTTAGGGCATTATGTACAAGAGGTTATACTTTTGCACTGGGATGAGTTATTTGGTTGTTCAAAATTATAGTTTAAATCATAAATATTGCATTGGTTCTCTAGGTTATATTTGCATATTTAGGTGATAGAAATTAATGGATTTGGAAGATTATGATGGTAGATATAAATAAGGTTTTTATGATTTAGGTCTTCTAATATAAATTGATACCAATTGATACGTTCATGTTTGATATCCTATGATTCGAGACTTGCTACGTTGTTTGACTGTTTAAACACTGATTTATACTATTGATGTTATGTGGTGTTTTACCTTAAGATGTTATATATGGTACCTTGATGATTATGTTATATGCATTTAGATAGTTCATTTTGATAATATTAAATTGATTAGAATTAGATTTAGAATAATTGATGAATTATGTTTAAAAAGTTTAAGACTGAAATCGATGTATTACATCATGGTGTTTGAATTACATAAGAGTTTTATAAGCATACTACTTAGAAATGATAAGTTCATGAAAATGAGATTTAGAATGTTTTGGTCAACTTGATTATGCAAATTCAACTTATATATAAATGTGATTTTTATCAAACTACTGATATTTGGATTGAGTGTGCAGGAAAGTTACCATGGAATTAATCAAAGAATCAATAACCAACCATATAAGAAAACTATAAAACTAAGGTTGAATATAATGAAGAGATTAAAACCTCATTGTTAAGTGATTTTATTCATGATCATAATTTGTATGTATTTATTAGGTGTTTTTATATGTAATTAGTGACATGTTAGATGTTGTGTAATGTGATTTTATAGTGTCACTTGACACTTGTCATGTGTATGTATAGTGACATGTCTTCTATGGTTGCCAATGTAAACCTAAAGAAAATTGATTTATTAGGAACCTAATTAAACCCCTTGGATTAAAGATACTTTAAAGTCCCACCAGTTAGATTATTTGGATTCAATTTTTTTTTCTAGTCATTTCTAAAGGCCAAAAAATGGTCCTAGGGGCAAATTTTAGTAAAATCTAAGTACCTATGTGTTAGGGGTATGAGTTAGGGACATTTTTAATACTACTAGATCCCCCTAGTAGCTTTGGTGATCCTCTAAATATCCCACTTTCTATATGTTGCAAAAATTGAGTAAACTCTTGACCTTTTCCAATCCCACACTCCTTCCCATTCTTGCATTTATGATAGGGTACAAGTGATAGCCAAAGGATTGAGGGTCAATTATAATTTTTTTACTAGTAGGTGGGTTGGATTTAGAGGCATTTTAGAGGCCCTTAGAGGAGTTAGTGGGTTTTCACCCACTCTCTACTTTTATATACATTAGGGTTTTGGAGTTGGTAACAAGCAAAAAGGGATTGGCCTCTTCTCAAAAATCATTTTACCTAACACTTGTGAATGTTGGTCATCTCCATTTCCATGGAAATCTTGTTCTTATTTTTAAAATAGATTAGTATGTACTTGTATTCTCTTGCATATGTGCAAATGCATATTTTGTGATATTGTAATGTGGGTAATGAGATTTTGGATTTGATTTCATTCTTTTTCATGTTTATCTTTTAATTTTTGAATGAGAGATTTTTGAAGGGAGTGATGACATTACTCACCCTTGGATAGGGAAGAAGTGGCCAAGTATGGGGGAAGGGGTTAGTTAGACTCCATGGAAGTGTAGAGTCTCTTCTCATAGAGAGAAGAGGAAAGAAATGCAAGGTGTATGGGCCCTTGCATGCCAATGATATTGATCTTGTTTTGGGGGAGATAAGGAGAAGAAAGTGTAGAAATT
The DNA here is from genome assembly GCA_028749045.1 of Cupressus sempervirens. NCBI lineage: Eukaryota > Viridiplantae > Streptophyta > Pinopsida > Cupressales > Cupressaceae > Cupressus > Cupressus sempervirens. Next base: position 682,028,788 of record CM053792.1, on the reverse strand, counting down.
GTATGTGAATTATAGCCTTGGAAAAGGCATGGTTATTGTATGTTTTACATTTGGCATCTCCTACATGGTAGTCCACCTTCACCCCTTTGTCATGGGTTCAAGGTGAAATCCATTCTGTATACCTTGGATGGGTGTTATTGTTGTGTTTGTGTTATTTTGGTTTGGACTTGATTGTGACCATTGGTTATTGCTTCTCTTAGCTCGATGGGTGGTCTCCTTGAGGCCTAGGTTGGGAGGTGAGCTCTCCATAGTTTTGTTTAATTTTATTGCAGGCTTTGAGGATATTATTGGTTAGCTTGGGATTGCTTTAACATTCTTTTGGAACCTTGTGAAGAAGGAGTTTCATGATTTTTATGATCATATGTTGATGTTGGAGAGTGTTCTCCATTTCTTATCTTGGCTTCTCCATGTGTTGCATGAGTTGAGTGATGAAATTTCCATTCTTTTTGTATACCTCCTTGCATTTTATATATCATGAAGTTGGAATAAAAATGCATTTTTGATATCATTGTCTAAAAAATTATTTAGTGAATTTATCTCCTTGTGTAGTAGTAGCAATTGAAGAAAAGTTAAATGATTTCATTAAGAAAAGTTCAATGACAATGTAATAGAGTTTAGAATTCCATTCTATTGGAAATTTTTGTGCTTGAAATGAACACAAAGGTAATGATTGGGTGTACTTTATCACCATTTCTCTATGTCCTTATTGGTGATGCATTGGAGTATTTTCTATAGAAATATCAACAAATGAATCTAATTAAGGGTATTCAAATTCCAAACAATGCATTTGTTCTTAATTCTCATTTTGCTAATGACAACCTTCTTTATATTCAAAACTTTGAAATTGGAATTAGTAATGTGTTAGGAGTTCTTGATCTATATTTTTTACTCTCTAGATTAAAATTTTCATATCAAAAGATAGAATATATCATGATTAATTATGATCCAATCTCCCAATGGATTCTTATCCTTGGCTAGAAAAATACAAGTGGTCAACCACATATTTATGGCTTATCATGTATATTTTTCATCTTGTTGGATACCTTCTAAAAAGGGATATGATGATCTAAACAAAATAGTTTGGCAATTATTATTATATAATTGGGATGGGAAGCTAGGCTTCATAGATTGCTCTTGGTTGCATTGTATATAACCTAAATGTAAAGTTGGGTTGGGTTTGTTGGATCCTAAAACTCAAGGCATTTATTTATCAACTAAATGGTTTATTATACTTGTGAATGAATATGAGCCTTAAAAATATTAGTTCATCATCACATTGGTTGTATTGTTATTAAAAACAAATAGCAAGATGTTGGATGGACTAATATGATTCTGATGGCCCCCTTCTTTCAATTGAAGGCTTCATTTCCTTTATAGTTTGTTTGAAAGGGTTGAAAACAAGTTTATGAATTTATAAGCTCAAGAAGAATCTCTCCAATGTGTGTTCAAATTTTTTTCTTCTTCTAGTTGGTGGAGTGAGCATACTTGATATCATGGGTAGCCTCTCAAAACATGTGAACTACCTTTTCAAGAAAGGAGTGAAGCAATTTAGTGATTATTGAGATTTTAGATCATTGGATCAGGCTAATTCACATAATACTTGGAATCAATTTAGTTTAAATAAGGGTTATCAAGGTTTCCTTGTCTTTGTGAATTCCTTAGTGTCTATGGATATTCTTATGAAATTATATATACTCCTCTTCAATGCAATGTTCTCAAATATTGGGTCTAGTTGGGGAGAATTCCTTTTTTTTTGTTTTCCATTGAAGAAATTTTATTTAAATATTTTTCTCATGATGAAATTAAATCCTAGACTTAATAGTAAATGGGGTTACAAGTTTATAAAGAAGAGATGGAGGAGTTTAAGCTTATAGATATGGATATCTAGAGTTGAGGCAAATGCACAAATCCTTACATGGAAAGTTTTACACCATAAATTACCTATTGGAGATAGATTGAAATACTTAAAGATTCATGTACAAATAAATTTCCCTTTTTTTCAACAAAATGAAATATAAAACATATTTTTTGGGGCTTCTTTTGGGCTAAAATGAATTAGAGGGCATTATTTGATCAAGTTTATGTTATATTTTATCATGTTTTATACTAATAAAAATAAATTTTGTGTATTGGTTTGTATAAGAATATAATTGTTGATTTAATGAGACATTCTATTTTGCTACATATCGAGAAAAGTAAAAGCTTAGCTATGTTTTCTAACCATATTGATCATCAGGAAATGAAAATGCTATAATTTTAGAGTGACATTATGTAATTGTTACTAAAATTTTGCACATGTGTAAAATTTAAGTATGAAGACAAAGAAACTACATGAATGGAATTCATTTCACAAAAGAATGTCCTTGTATTATTCATAAAAAGATAGATACAAATGATATTTACAACTGATAGAATGAAATGAAATACTGAAAGTAAATTTCTCTCACACAATTGTCTATGAGAGTAACCTTCAAATTTACTAATATATATCTCTATTCTGCGAAAGTGCATAGACATGAAAGAAAGAGCATAGAATGAGAGGATCATAGGGCACCAGTCATTGCCTGTAATGATTAGTCATATTGCATTGCTCCAATCCCCCTTGCTTGCTGCCCCAAACCACATTTCCTCCAAATCTTTGAGTCCTGCACACAAAGAAGATGGTTAGATTCAATGGATCTAAGCAATGACAGAAACACCTTACCACATGTGCAAACAAACTATGATACTGTCATATCATGCACTTGCATAAAACATTAAACATATACTAGTATATCAAAGACAATCATGATCACATCAAATTTTATTGCTAACATGTTTGTTTCTTGTGTAGAATATTATCTCTCATAGGTATGCAAATACAATTGTAGGCTCCCATAGGGGGTTATTGAGCCTGACGTGCCTATAAGAGATAGAATCATGAAAACTAAGCAAAAGGCACATCATAAATGTCAAAGGTGTGGAAGTGAACAATATCAGAGTGTGATATTGCATTTATAATGATACATGTGCCTCATTAATGCAAAAATTAATCAAACAAAGGAGAGAAATGTTACAAGCCAATCAAATCAACTGGAGCATATAGATAGAAACACATATTTTGAAGTCATACATTATGTCAGAGGAAAAACAACACTGCCATAATCCTTTCAACATTCAATAACTAGTGAGCAAGAGGTAAGCATACACTAATATGCAGAAAACAAGATAGAATTTGTGGAGTCAAAACAAGATGGAAAATAAATGCTTTAGATATGATAGTAAAATAAGGATTCTACACATAATTCTTGTAATATTGTTATGCTTCTAGTTCATAATGGGCCAATAATTTCAAAAACATCTTTCAAGAAATAGAATTTCTAATGCATTTTAGTACAATTTTTTTATAGTTGCTTGAGAAATTAGATAATCTTTCCTAAGCATGGGGATTTGAGAGATGCATATAGATAATCATATTGGAGATCATACTAGTGAAAATAAACAACTTGGTTAAAGCAACAACTATGGAATGCATTTTCATAGCTTGTAAGCAACTCAGATTCTGGAAAAAGTTTTTTAATAACAATAGCCTCATAAATGAAAAAGGAAGTGCATATTTTGTTATTAGGTTTAGACTTGTTTTGAGCCCACAAAATCAAAACAAGGGCAAAATCTAGTTAGAGAGAGTAATATATGCAATGCTTATGATGTGTTAGCATCATTAAATATGAAATATATGGGAATTTTAGACTGAAGAAGGCCCAGATAGGATTGTGAAAATAATTCTACAATTGGTGTACAAATTTGGAGTTCACATTTTGATTTAGGTAGCAAAAAAGTTCTTGTATCTTGTAAAAACAACTGATTTATTCCAGAAATAACTCATAAACATGCATAATAAGGGAGCTATGGATATCAAAGTTTACAACTTTCATCAACAAGTTCTTAAAAGTGGAGTTACAATAATTCATAGGATGGATATGCATCTGATACAAGGGGCCAAAAATAAGTGCCAAATTTGGAAAAGGTAGTATCAACAAGCCCTTATCAGTTATAGAGAAATCATGCTCATCTTTAGCCAAGACACCCTACAGTTAGTTTTTTTTTGTTTTCATAGAAAGATTTACAAAAATAAAATAAAAGGTTTAAAGCTCGAACCCAATCAGAGATGTCAACAAACACATAAGTAATATCAAGAAAAAATGTCAAAAATGGAAGCCCAAATTTTAGATTGAGAGCCCAACCAATACAAAAAATAAAAAGATGGAATATACGTATAGAGGAGAATGTAAAAATCTATAAAAGATGCTAGCTAGCAACAAAAAATCAAATATTTCATTCCAACTTGCAACAATAAAGGAAGGGAGCTCATATATAGAATTGAACGATGTGTATTAGAACCACTTACAACTGCTTAAATTAGCCTCCACGTGAACCACACAAGGCCCCATTTCAGAGAAAAAGACTCAGTCATAGTTGGAAAAAAGGCTCCAAAATGGTGTGTGAAAAGATATAAAATCAAATGTTAAACTCCAAAAATGGCTCAAATTGACCTAGTTTTGTGCCAAAATTTGAACTTAAAACTCCAACCAAACATCATCAAATTCTCAATTACATTGCATGGAAATAAAGAAGGAAAATGATGATGCAACAACAGATCCTAAATATTGCAGATAACTCTAGTCAGCAATAAAGATGAACCCATATTCGTGCCAATGTTCACCCCATAATCGACAACAACAAAGAAGAGGTTAAAGACCCAATTCGAGCTTGAAATCAAGGATAAATTCATAGTTATTTCCATAAAAAAATGCCAGAAAGATAAGGTTTCAAGACTTCTCTGCTATTTCTTTTTCCAAAATTCCTTGACATTCAAATAACACAAATGACATAGTTTTCACCTTTTATTTATTCCTTAGTCATTTTATAAACTCTTTTCAGGTCTGCCCTTGTGTAAATGTTGTAAAATATTTCTTTTTGGTAATATGATAATGCATAATCTTTTACAATTAAAGTTATGTTTATTATATTAATAAAGGGGTGGTCATGTAACTATTATTTTATAATTGATGATTTATAAGTCTATTATATTATAATAAATATTTATGCAACAAAATAATGATTAGGAGTCTTTAATTTTTCAAAACTCAAATTATAGGTAACAAAAACATTTGTTGACTAAGAGATAGGTGGCATCTTTGGAAAATATTTTGGGTTAGTTAACTTGTCGTCTTAGACACATGATAAAATATGAGTGAGAAGGACATTTGGCATCTTTATGGAGTCATGGGAGTCCTATTTTTGATTGCTTACTCCCAAATTTGAGTTGATGACTCCTATTTTTTTGGATTTGCATTGATAAGGAGACCTAGCTTGAAGGAAAAGTTTAATTTGCTGAAAACAAATGAAGGAATCTAGGAGACAGTTGAGTTCATTTAGGAGTGTTCTGGCTCAGTCTAAAGGCTTTTTAGTGGGATTTTAAAGAGCTTTCATTGGGAGGTATGAGGTGGCTTGACCTTGTCATCAAGAACATGCCATTTGGAGATATTTTAGGTGCTATTTTCTAGAATTTGACCCAGTTGGTTGAATTAGCTTTGTACTTAATGAGTTTTGGCAACTCATTCTAAGTAGTTCAGTTCTCTCTTATGCAATTTTGGTTCTTAGTGATTGTTTCTCTATCTTTTGGGAATATTTTGGCATGATTATGAAACTTAGTGATGATATTTAGAAGCTACCTTAGAGACTATTTTGGCATAATTTTTATCATCTTCTTTTCATTTGCAGAGTTGTGTTCACATGATTTGATAAAACTATTCGTGAAAGCTTTATTTTCCTTTCAATTTTGTCTCACTTTTGTACCTATTCGATGATAAATATATGGCACATGTTGTAGGTTGTGTGATCAAATGTAATGTGTTCTCCATTGTGAAAATTTTCTTTTCCTTTAGTAAGCAAATAGTCATTTTAACCTTTCTACAAAATATTTATGTGCATGCATGTGTTAGGAAAGTTTTGTGAGTTTGAAATTGTTTCATGGTTTTCAAGTGTAAAAGTTCTCTGAATATTAGAGATTCAAACTTTAGGTGCATCATCATAGGTTTAGTTTTTCTTTTACATATCTTTCTATCCCTTTCCCTCATAAGTTTTCAAGTTTTAAGTGAAGCATCTAATAGGAACTGACCTAGAAATCATAGGTCTCACTTCATTGCATGTCCCACGTAGAAGTGATTACCATGTTATACTAGGATTACTAAACTCATTTAGTTTAGTATCAGGTACAAATTTTGGTACTTAATAGTTACAATTGGATTTTTTGTGCTTTCAACTGAAGATAAATGATGCCAAAGCAGAAGACTAGACGAAATAAAGTACCAACTTTTACATTTGCATGAGGGGAAGGTCAACTTTTCTAAGAAGCTTCAAAAGTTCTTGAAATTTTAGACTTATCAATTAATGAGAAAGTATATGTTGTTGACTAATTAGGAAGATGGCTCTAGGACTTTTGTATTTCATTGTATCTTTTTTTTAAAACTTTTCTTTTACATCTACAACCTTCTTCCTTAGACTGCTACCATTTTATGTAATCCAACTTTGTTCAATAAAAAAAATAAAAATAAAAAATTTAATTGGTTTGTTAAATAAATAAATATTTTAAAAATAATTAACTAATTTAAAAATAATTATTTAATCATGGGAAGGCAAGAGCTTGTAACACAATGGTAAGTTGTGAGCCTCTTATCTAAGACATCTTGAGTTCAAGTCTACTTGAGCTTAACATGTAACAACCAATACAATTATAACTTACATTTCTCAAGGGTTTCTTAAAGTTGAACCACATTTGTGTAAATTTATTAACTAGATTTGCTTATAAGTACAATGTCTGATCTTACAACTAAATACATAAAGTACAATTGCTACAACAAAGTATATCCAACTCACACATCCATTGCACATGTCATAGGGTATGTGATGATAATACATGTACAATACATCATTAAAAGAGATCTTAAGATATAAAATACAAGATACATGAATACATCAAGTGAGAATCAGAGCAAGTCTCCAAAAGATAAGAAATAGAATGGTACAACTGCAATAATTTAACATCCAACACTGGTATAGGTTTGTCAGACCTAAATGTAAAATAAAATTATCATCCGACCTCACGGTAACCTAATCAAGCCCACTTTCATCATGTTGAGGAGATAACATTAAGCTCTACATGGATAATCAAACCTAAAATCAACAATTCTACATGTAAACAAAGTACATTCTCTGTGATGTCCTTCTGTATACATTCTATTAGTGGTCCATAATGAACATGAAACAAATAATATTTGTCACATAACATGGCCAACACTACCAAACATTTAGATAGTCACCTCAAAATTCAAAAGTAAAGCCCAATTGGATGAATACCAAGTCCAATATTAACATTGAACTTAAATTGAAGTTAAATTAATATTTTAAACAAGAAATGGATATTAATATTTAGCTTAAAAATATCAATGTGTGTGTGTGTGTGTGTGTTATTTATAAAATTATTTATGACTTAAGACCATTTAAATTAATAATTTGATAATATAATATGACATTTTATATGCATTAAAAATATAGTTATACGTGTTAATCATTTATAGTCAAATTAGACTTCAAAATTTAACTTGCTTTTGGAGGTAAAACTAAACTTATTATATTATTGTGATTCCTATGTGTGTCTATATTACATTTTTATGATGGTTATTTGGGGGTTAAGTTAACCCTTGAGATTTTGGATTAAGAGGCTTTGGGATTAGTCTTATGTGTAGAAAATTATAACCATTCTTATTTCATAATCAGTCTGTGTGTTATTTTTGGACTTACAACCATTCATATGTCACGATTAATCCATGTGTTATCTTTAGATGAAACTATGAGTAATATTACTTGTTTATGATTATTATAAATTTTAACCAAAAGGGTGGCAACCATTATTTTGATCGGTCTTATTTACCTAGTCACCTTATGTTATCATTTATGTTGTCCTATATTATGGATGATTGTATATAGATTATATTTATTTGTCTTTTATATGATATGGATGGTTATATTTATGGGTTATGCCCTCCATGTTGGAGATGTGATTTATCATTGTTCTCATGTTATGAGACTTTGTAGAATTTATTATGATTGATAGATAAACATTATGGGATGGGTGATCTTTTGAGATGTGAAGGACAATGGATCCTTGTATGGATGTGATATTCTTTACTCTCTCCATTATTATACTTTGATCAATTTTTTGATTAAATTTTTATGAGAATACTTTATGGAATTATATAATCCTTCTATTTAAATTTTATTTGAATAGAGTATTGGGGTATGTTATCTAGGTATATAAGGGGTAAGTGTCTTGCAATGGGGGTTGGGGCCCTAAATGGTTGCTAGTACAACTCAATGTAAGTTGACTTAATAAGTGACAACTTAATAAAATTTGGAAATAGGTTCAAATATTAATAAGATAATTGGTTCCTCACCCATGCTATGAGTGCTAGTATAGGCCAAGATGGAGCTTGAGATGATGCTCGATTGAGGTCTTGCATGGTTTCTATCCTTGTCTATATGAAATGATTTCCAATGCCACAATGCAATTCTTAACATGGTGGGAGTGAGTTTTATTCAGTTACCACAAGGTTAGGTGGTAGTGATTCTTTTACCATTGAGGTTTGACAGGCCTATACTAATATTGGATGTTCTATTATTGTAGTTGTAACATTATATTTCTTATCTTTTAGAGACGTGCTCTTATTATCACTTAATGTATTCATGTATCTTGTACTTTATATCTTAAGATCTCTTGTAGCGATGTATTGTATTATTATTGCATACCCTACAACACATGCAGTGGATGTGTGAGTTGGATATACTTTTTTTTTTGTATTGGTTGTACTTTATTTATTTAGTTACAAGATTATACATTATACTTATAATCAAATCTAATTGGTATATTTACACACCTATGATTCAACATTACATAACACTAAAAAAATGTAAACTGTAACTTTATTGCTTTGTGTATGTGATGTATTTCAATATATTGCTTCCATGTTGATACTCATTAATATTGTATAAAAAATTTAAGAAAAACAATTATTCAACAATCTTAGTAACATGTTTAGGTTAATTTCTCTTGGATTCCTTAACATAGAGTTACATAAAATATAATAATTAATCTAGGCTTCGACCCATTAACTATCCAAAAATACTAACTTTTTAATCATGGGAAAGAAAATATAATTAAGTTATTTAATTATAATAGAGATTTTTTTATGGGCAATAGGCCAAAGCCAATGTTACTAATTATTATTTTGATTAGTTAAGCTCAATTAGACTCAGTCCCAAGACCTCACAAATAAGAGGCTCACAATTTACCATTGTGTTGTAGACTCTTACCTAATGATATAAAGTATTTTAACTAAGGTGGAGAAAAGATGTTAATTAAATAATAAAATTATCAATAAAAATCATTTAATTAATTTTAGAAGAAAATTAAATTATTTAATTATGTGAAAGTAGGAAATGTAAATTTTGAAGTTGAGTTCAAGAATGATTCTATATTAATTAGAAAATTATATCATTTAAGTAATTAAGATGCAAGTAAAAATGTTTCTTACAAGTGTTGGAGGATTTATGGTGCCTATATTAAGATATTTTTCAAATTTGTGAGTAGCTAACTTTCCTCAAACAACATATAAAGCTTAAATGAGACTATTTATGAAAGGCGTGAAATATGAACGTTTTCAATGAGAAGAACAAATTTTGAAGGCTTTGTGTAAATAAAAAGCCAAGGAACATATTCGTTGACATCACAAATTTAGGGAGAGTTGATACAAAGAGAAAGATTGAATAAAGAAATCTCGCTTCTAAGAAGACTAGGAAATATTTGCAAAAATAAAAAAAGATAACATAAATTCCTCTTTTCTACAAGTTATTTCACTATAGATTATATTATTAGTACAAAATTAAAGTAGAAAGAAGACAAAATAACACAAGTCTTGTTACAAGCCATAAGAGAGACATAAATTTTATAATATTTGTACTGTAGTGCCTCTCACTTTTGAAATTTGTAAGTCATCCTGATGGATGTAACCTTGATGTTCCTTCTTTCTGAGTGATCTTGTTGGGACCCATGATGATCTACACCCTTGGGGTGATTTGTTTTATGTTATTGTATCAATAGGATTGATTATACTTTATGCCAAATTCTTAAGATTTTGATGTGTTAGATGGTCTCACTAAGGTTTGTGACAGAGGTTACTTGAATTATTATGGTACTACAATGTTGTTCTGTGAGTACCCTTGAGATATGAATAGTGGTTGCACAATGTGTTTATTGGTGTATTTTATATTGGAGATTCATGTGATATTGTGCCTTTATGCTCTTTAGTAATTTGATTATCATTTTCATTATTAAATGCTTAGAATAATGAGAATATGAGTTGTCCATATTGGATTCATTGACTATTGTGCTACAAATATTTACCTTGTTCCTTTTAGGAGACTTATGAGAATCAGTTATTTAAAGGAAATTAATTGAATTCTTTATTATGTGATTATGACTATGTTAGTGCTCGATATAGTCACAGTTTTAAAACTTCAAGTTCAAAGTTTTTGAACCACTTTGAACTGAAGTTTGAAGTAGTTCAAAGTGCTTCAAAGCAGTTCAAATGGGTTCAGAATGCAGATTGGTTAGAAAGTTTAGAATTCTGTCCCAATGCATTCACCAGGTTTACTTTGTTAGTTCCATGACTTCAAGAAAGTGCAGAGGTGCAGATTAAGATGAAGTTCGAGTGCGGTGGTTCAAAGTGTTTTAGAAGTTCAAGGTGGCTCATTGGGTCAATTTGCAGATTTAGATCTTGGCTTAAATTGTCAAGTTCAACCTTTTAGTATAGAAGTTCAGAGTGTAATGATTCAAATTCTCAAAGTTTAACACCACAAAAGTAGCTCCCAGTTGGAAGGTATGAAGTTTGAAGTCATAGGTTCAAGTTCATGCTTCAGGGTTTATTAAGCCAGTCATCATTCACAATGTTCAAGCCAGAATTCGAAGCTCAAAAGTTGAAGATATGAATCAGTTTGAGAGTAAAGGTTCGACAAGTTCAGAGTTTAATATGCAGATTTGTTGGTTCAGAAAGCTCAGAGTCCCATCTCAATTCATGATCCAGGTCAGATTCTATTAGTTCAATAGTTTCAAGAAAGTGCAAAAGTGTAGATAAAGATTGTGAAGATCTGGTTTAATCTATTTTCAAATACCTGATACTGGTTGACATGAAATGGAATAATCATGACATATGTATTCAGTCTGTCATAAACTCATTACCATGGATATGTTTGTAAAGAAGCACACATGGATCAACATATTCAATAAGGAAGGTATGCAGCCCCCACATGGGAAATCAATAAAGAAGACACAGTCTTGACACAAAGGGGAAAATTCTTTGTATAATTTCCACATGCATTAGATATATGTGCGATGTGCTTGGTTTGCTAGGCTCAAATCAAGATCAAATGAGTCCTTCTCACAATGAAAGCATAAAAGGAAAGGCCACACGACAACATAAAGATTTGAATGTTCTTCTCATAGGTTGCTCCAATGGTGATAGTCAAAGATAGAGAATGAAGCTCCATGGTCAAAGGAAATGAAGTCTTTATAAACGCACTCAGGCTCAAGTACCTCTCGTTTGGAGAATCACAAATATGAGGTAACAATCAACCATATGCCAATGGGAAAACATGCATGCAAATGAATAAATTGTACCACTCAGAGCTCATGGTTGTAGAAGATGAATGCATCTATTTGGAGCCAAGGAAATATATATTGAACATAAATGGTCTAACATTTCATGTTATCTAATGGGCTGCATTTTGAATAAAGGAAAATAGATCAAGATTTGTTGAAATTGGATGTTTGTTGTTCCATAAAAAAGTTCCAGGGTCATAAATCCCAACTCCACTGTTGGATCTTTCTAAAATTGAAATGTGTTGGACATTATCAAGATATCTAAATTCTCACCAAAGTGATCTCAAAAATTTATTTTGGTTTGTGAGATATAGGTGACTGTGTGCAAATCTATCAGAATTATCCAGAACAGTCGCAAATGCAGATGACAGAAAAGTAGTCATATTTTGGGGATCATATCTAATAATCAAAGCTTTAGATTGGGCTAAAATTCAGATATGTATGGCCAAACCTAGTTCTCTCAATCCTCTCAAAACCATTTTTTCAGATTAATTATGGATCAAAATTTATAAGTGTTTGAGTGCACTGCTGTCGGATCAGAAATGACAGTAACAAATGCATATGACAGAAAAATGAGTCTTGTTTCGGGGACTATATCTCCTAATCCAACTGTTGGATCAAGATAAATTTTGGATATGTTATAAAAACCCTAATTCTATAAAATTTCTCCAAGCAGTTTTTCTTTATTATGTACGGATCAAAAGTTATAAGTTTTTAAGTGCAACACTGTCGGATCAACGCTTTGTCACCAGCAAATGCCACCTGTCAGCATACTTTAAATGGTCATGAGATTAAAAAAGACCCATTATGTTGGTTGCGGAAGAGTATATAGGTGAATATTTTAATATTAAATATGATTATTAATCTATTCATATTCCTAATGTTTTTAAAAACATTAAAGCTGATAAAAGGATGAGTTTCAAGAGTCAGTTATTTAAAAATTGCTGGGAAACCAAAATAGGGGGGGATCTATTTATTGGAGATTTTCCAGTTCTGAGGGGTTCCATTCTTCTGACTTCCAGACTGGAGACTTTGGGCTTCAGCCAGGGAGGGGATTTTGCAAGATTATTCAATTTTCTTGAGAGGCTGTAAGAGGCAGAGCAGGGGCCATTTTTCCTTTTCCAGAACTGTGTGTCTAAGATAGAGATAGGATTTTGATAGCTGATGTAATATTGTGGAAGGAGTTTCTATCTTTCTTGAAATAGCGGTTTGGTTGTAATGTGCACAAGATACTTTGTGATCTTTTGTAGTTAGGGAAGGGAGACTGAGGGTTAAGTATATCAGAACTTTGATTATGGTGTATTTTCCTTCCATTGATTACGAACTGTGTCATTTTCAGTTTTCTCTGAATTACATTTCAATATCATTGTTTTCTTATTGCATTATTAGTTTGAAATATCTTTAAAAGCTTTGATTTTCAATTCTCTCAAGAGAACGGAAGACATTTTCTCATGTTGACTATGTAATGCAGCATTCAGTGAATGAACTTTGTGTCATCTGCTGCTCCTTGCTTTTCTTTTCTTTAGGCTTTTAGGTTTCGCATCTACTCTGTGTTTATAGGTAGATGTCTGTTGTCCTTTTATGCTTTCTGGTAAAAGCATTTACATTTAATTCATTGAGCATTTCACATGGGGAGCTGTACCCGATAAAATTCAGAGGAAGGTTATCAACCCAGTGATAACCTGTCCAACTGTTGGTGTTATTTTGTCCTCTCATTTGGGCATTCAGGGTTATATTTGTATGTATTTTCTTGGAGGACAATCTGTTCACTAACAGACTAATTGTTACTTTAGATATTATATATTATGCATCTAAAATTGATTGTGTTTGCTTATTGTGTAGGATTTATATCCCCAACAAAGACACATGGAGTTAGGGATTTTGACCTTTCATGTTGAGCCAATATTGTCCTTGTATGGGTGATGTATCTTTATACTTATTACTTTAACCCTCTGACTAATGGTAAATAGATTCATAATGCATTATGTGATTAGACTAGTGAGTGTGTCCATGCATTTAGGGTTTTGCAGTTGTCACAAAAAATGTTATTTAAAATGTTGATTTAATAGTTGGAGGGGTTTTAATTGTTTAATTTAATTTATCTTATTGTCGGCTAATTTGTTGTAATTGGATTCCAATTTAATTGGAATTGCTTGATTTAATTTGGGAAAGGGCCAATTAGCTAATAAGTTATTTTAATATTATAACTTATAAGTCACTTTTATATAAGTGCTTATATTAGGCAAAATTGAGTTTCTATTTTAACTTCTCACTTTTAATCGCATGTTTTGGAGGAAATAACTCAAAACCCTCTTGTGATGATTCAATGTTTTGCTTGTTGCAAGAGTTCTATTAGATGGATCTTCATGAGATTAGTCTCGTTAGATTATTTTTGGGATTGCTTCACTATGCCAATGGTTTTATCTGATTTAAAAATCTCATTCTTTTATTGTGGTAATTCTCATTTCGCCTTTTGGTAGCAAGGTAGGGCTTCTTGGTTTAGTAGTTTTTAGTATGTTTTAATCTATTATTTTGATTGTTAAATGTTAAAGAGTGGTTTTCTCCTTAGTTCTTACCCAATTCCATCACCTAGTTGAATAGGTGTGAGTGTTTTATGTTTTGAGCATGTGGTTTTGTAAGTTTTCTTACTGTTGTGTTGTTGAATTTTTGTGAAGTGTCTATATCTAGTTTTTATTTGAAAAGTGTGACATTTGGTGGATTTAGACCAATGGGTTTTAATTTTGTTGATTTATTTGATCTTTGATTTTGGGGTACTTTTGGCATCGTCTCATTTTGTGTGTCATCTAGTTTTTTCCCATTTATCTATTTGGCTTAGTTAGAGATTTGATCTTGTAGCCCTTACCTCAATGATTAGGCTTATGGAATTAGAATGGTTATAAGACATTCTAGGGTATTTTATTTCCTAATCCAAAGTTGTGTCTTCAAATTGATTTTTTTGGACTTGGGAATTTCATCATATTTGCCAAATGGGTTTTCTGAGTATGTTTTGTGAATTTTATTGGATCCTTGGCCTTGTGACCATATTCTTGGAATGGGTTTTCAATTTTATTGATTTTTTAGAAGCTACAAATTTAGGCATTTTCTCTTACCTCATTTTTGCATGCCACCCATGGTTTATTGGGATTTTGATGACATTTGGTTTTATTATGAAAATGGATTGTATTCCATGTTTCCTTTTATGTTACACTTTTATTTCATAAACATTGGGATTCATGATGAATTTATACTCCCAAAATGATGCTTGGTTGAGTGAGTTCATTGTACTTGTATTATTGTTGCATTCTCATATCCAACCCTTGCATTAGTTCTATTGATTATACTCATGAAGATGGTTGTGCCCATACATAAGAACATGCATGTGTGTATGATGGGATCTTATGAGACCCAAACTTCTGAATATAGGATGTAAGAGTGATTTTCATTTGAGTATTGGGTTGGGAGTTTGTATTGCATGTGGGCATCATCGTGTGATGAGCATGGGTATGTAGGGTAGGCAGTGGTGTGACTTCTTTTGTGTACCCTAGTCTAGAAGGTAAGGCAAGGTAATGTGAAGAGATTCTAATAAGTGATAACCAAATTAACTAACATGTAATACAACTTAATGATGAGATAAGTACACACCTTTACATTTTCAGTTGTGCTAGTACAAGGATGTGGTGTTTATATGTTTCTAGCCTTCAACAAAAGTTATTGCAAGGACATGTCTTGTGGCCTTCTTTTGGAGTTGAGCCATGCTAGACATGTGGCCTCTTGAGGGGAGTTGAGCCATACCTATAAGACTTGAGCTTTATGATGCCAAGCGACCTACACTCCACTTGAGTCCCTGTATAGTTATCCCATAGAGTGCCTGACCAAGACTTGATGTACTATAGTATCTACATAATCATATGGATGTTGTTGTGGTTTCACAACACACACCCCATTTCGCATAGAAATGGGGACCCCCTACTTTTTTTTTTTGGCTTTCCCCAACCCTATTTTGGGGTTTGAGTCTTTTTTAGGGTTTTATCTTTTGATTTTGGTCCGATCCAGGTCCCAATTCAAAAAATTAGAGTCAAGATTTCATCATTAGAGAGTAAAAGTCACTTTGAAAAGCAAAAGGGTGCACCAATGCACTTATCCAGGTGTACTAGTGCGCCAAATCACATAAAGTATTTGCAAAAAGGTAAGTGTGTAGCAGTACACCAGCTCAACTATGCACCCCCCTGCCCCCCAAACTACTTCGCTATGGCCTGGGTCTATAAAACCTAGGGGAACACCCTTCCCCCATCATTTCTTCTTCTCTATCTTTGTCAAGCACAACATTGCATCGGTAGAGGTGCACATCACCCCTTCCTTGCCATCTACAAAAGAAAACTCAAACAAACATTAAAAACAAACCTAATTCAAGTTGTGTAGCAACACATCTAATTAGATGAGCTACTACACACCTATACAATGTAAAAGAAACCTTTAAAGAACTTTAAACATGAGTATAACCCTAACTTAAGGTGCACAATAGTGCACCTAATTAGGTGCACTACTGTGCACCTTTAGTTTCACTTTTGTATGCTAAGCATAGGGTGTACCTTAGTGCACCACATGAGGTGTGTTGTTGTGCACCCCATAGTTGAAACTTTTGAAAAGAAAAATGTGCACCACACACACCTATCAGATGTGCCAAGTGTGCCCTTTTTTGCAAATAAGGGTCATAAAGTTAGGTTTTCTGGTTTTTTTGAGCAGTCTAGTTTTGGGTTTTTCTTGTGTCAATATTAGGGTTTGAATTTATTGATTTTTCTTCAACTCTAGACTAATGGACATCATTTTTGTGTAGATTCAATGGTTTCCTCATCATCCTCCCTCATTGCAAAGATGGTACCAAAGCCCGTAGTATTCAAGTTTCAACATTTTTCGACCAAGTCACGGTTTCAAGATGACTATTTAGAAATTTGGGACACCAAAATAGGTCACATAGATCTGGGCTCATTCGTGACATTGTACAACAAACCAACATAAAGGTCCCCAATGATATCTGCTTTGATCTGGTCAAGACTCATTAGTGCAGCATCACACCTAGTATCAGTGCAATCTTCAGAGTTAATCATGACATTAGCAGAAAACCATATTCCTAAAGAAAGGGTACTGAAGAACATAACTAGAGAGACTATCTTGGATCTCTAACCTAATAACATAGAGAAGACATTGCATCTTCCAAAGGTGGATCAATTCATCAAATTGACTTATCACCAGGCTAAGAGATAGTATAGGGAACATGTTGATGAAGCTTCCGAGATCATCCAGTCTTCATACCTTATTGAGAAGACTCCTCTAGGATAGATTGTAGGCAAAGTGGATATGACATGAGGCTATATGAATGAAGATATTGGATATTGAATCATTCTCTTGAGTAGAGTCATGGGTTTGCTTGCATCTAGCCACTTGAACATTTTTATGGTGCATTTTATTGAGATGATCAAGATAGCGGAGATGTTGATTGATTGGTATTTAATTCTTAGTGAGAACTTGGGTGAGTAGGTGGTGGCCGTTAAGAATAACCAAAAATTCTGTATGACATCATATTTGGTCTACTTGTTAGCTACTAGGGCAACAAATTATCTAGGGCTTTATAAGAAAGGTAGCATGCAAGATACAAATGCATGGCCCTATATCATATATCCTCAACTAGTAAAGAAGAAGCTTCAAGAACATAGCAAAGAATACATGATAGTAAATAATACTTTCATATTCACAATAATCTGGTTCATTGAAGGGGATTATATGAAGAGGATGTTAGAAGAGGTAGTTGTAAAAATATCAGAGGTTGGAGCCTACTATATTTAGTATTGAACATTCACCTATTTGAGGGTAGCAGGTACAACTATCAATCCTAAGAAGCTCCCAAGATATCCAAGTGATAGGCTTATACTCTTGGAGATCACCTGACAAATCTTGTTCACATACGATAGAATAAGGAGACATCACAAAGTAACATGGGTATGGCCCATTATGATAGGACCGTTCAGTGTGGATCAGAGACAAGATATTCCATCTTTTGAGTATGAATAGGACCAATATCCATTGGATAAGTATAATTCTCCTCAACCATATTTTGACAACATTGGGAGGGTACAATACTTAGCTGGAAAGACATTCTAGCATGAAGATGCAATTGAGGATCATTGGATGAATGCAGTAGATGAATACAATATCCACATAAGGGATTATTGTAGGATGACTCTATATCTGGCAGAGAATGCTTTGAAGATAAAGGTTCCTTTGAAGATCGCACAACAAGATATGAAGGATGTCCTTGATCCACTATTAAACAGGAACAAGATTGGTGATAGACCTATCATGAATGTTGAGGTTGGTAAGGAAGAAAATGCAGACATCAATCATAGAGCAAGGCATGTCATCAAATTGACAAAGGATTGGATCAAGAGACCTTTCAAACTTGATCCAATTCCTTAAGCAATAGGATTTCATGCTCAAGCCCACCTAGCTAAAGGTTGAGGAGCTAAGGTCATAGTGCCTACATTTATAGCTCAGTCATCAGTGAAACCATAAATAGCACACCAACTTGACAAAAAAGTTGGCTATTATAGGGCTCAGAAAGGTAAAGGTAAAGGAAAGAGGAAGAGGACTTCTCCTCAACAACTTGTTCTAGAAGAGGAAGTGACTTAAGCACCTGCACAAATAGGAGAAGAAAATGTACAAGGGATAGAGAATGTGGAAGCTGCACTAGCTCAAGATAATCCTCAAGTGCTACCACCTGAACAAGGCCAAAAAGAAGTTCAAACTAAAATGCAAGAAGTGCCTATACAAGAGGTACAAGCCTCCCCTTCCGCTCCTAAGAAAAAAAAGATCAAGACTCCAGTCAAAATGAGACAAAGGGTGGTCAAGAGAGTTGTTCCCTTCCCATCAGTCCCAGTAGTTATCCCTAAAGAAGGAGAGGAAGAAGAGGATGATAAGGATGAAGAGGATAACCTACTATTGAACTAAAGAACTCATCTTGCAAGAACCATGAAATCAGAATGAAGAAGAAGCTCCACAATCATACCGCAACCCATTCCTGAGTAGGCTATTTAGACTACAACATTAGAAGATGAGATGCAACAATGGATAGATGAACGAGATGTTGAGGGAAATGATGCCTTTAAGATGTGGTGGGAGAAAAAATTAGAGATACTCCAAGAAATCAACCTCAATAGGAGGATTAGAGTCAGTTGCACCTGAGCCAGAGGGTCTTGAAGTAGCCCACCATCCCTAGTGCAAGTCACATTTTGTATAGACAAGGGATCAATTACTCCTCTACCTCCAACCACCAAAGGAGAATAGGTACAAGTAGGACAAGAGGAAGAGCCACAACAAGTATCCACTAATGAAGTATCAAAAGAAGGACAAATAAGTGAGCAACCTCAACAAGCTTCCCAAGACATAGAGGTGAGAACTATGGACTCCACAAATAAAGGAGAGGACTCTAGAAAGGGGAGATAAGGGAAAAGGCATTGCTGAGCAAACTCCATCATCCTCAAAAGGAAAATCCTTAGTGTAGTATATTCCAAGATGGCTAAGAAAAGAAGTAATAAGAAATAAGAAGCAAAAATTCACCACTAAAGAGGAGGATAGAATGGAATTAATTGAAGTTTTGAGGAAACCCTAGTCACCACCAAAGGATGCATGAACATTAGCCTTTGCTATGAGTGATCAGAGCTAGGACTTGTTTTCTCATGTGGCTATCCCTCCTCTGCATTCAAACATTGAGGAATTGACTCCATAGGATTACCAGATCAGGGAGGTTATGCTTGGGAAACCTACCTTGGATACTGCTAAGTTGATGGTTACAACAGGGATTAAAGAAGTATTCAGGAGCTTAGAATGGGATGGGGTGGGATTAATAACACTTCAACGACAAAATGAAATCCTAAAAGGATATCTAAGTGAAGTTGTTAGTCCCTTAGATCCCAAAAACCTTGAAGAAACCTTGAACTCAACAATTGAGAGAAGAGATAGGGGTACAAGCCAATTGGATCCATTTTTGAAAGCTTGTCAACAATGACAAGAAAGTTTTGAGGAGAAGGGTGTACAGATCATTCAAGGAAATCTGAAGTTATTACACATTATGCAGGATAATGCAGATAGGCTTGTGGCCATTTTGAATCAAGATTTTGGTCTAATGGATGAAGTACATACCTAGGAAAAATATTTGCAAGCATTACAAGCAATTAAAGGCCAAAGTTATCAGATGTTGATGGAAGTATATATAGCTGAGGAGTTAGACAAGATTGATGATTGGATTGAAAAGATTGTGGATGGTAATAATGTAATAGATAAATTACATGCAAAGATTCATAGGCTCAAGGATCAAACCAAAGAGCAAATTTTGGAAGCTAAGAAGCATTATAATGATATGTGTTTAGACATTTTTTAGGACAATGCACGGGAGAAGTTAATACTAGTAGAGTTAGTAGTTGAGAAATTTAGGAAAAGTTTTGAGGAAGCTACTAATGATGATGACATTAGGAAAGCATCTAGAGCAAAGGCAACATTATTAGATTTGGATGTGAGATAGGAGATTTTGTGGAGACTTGTATCAAGGTTGGCAACTATAGGCAGAAGGTGAAAGACAAATATGAAGCCTTAGATTTTCCATATGTGGCCCAAGTTATTGGGATTATTGAGAAATTCAAGGGCAAATATCTAGACATAGCTTTGATATAAACAAATAGAATTTCAATTTTGACACTTAGTGAAATTTCACATTTTTTTGGAACCTACTTCCAAGGTGCACTGGTGCACTAGGTACGTAGGTGCACTTTTTTAGAGATTTACCATGAGTTTTAAGAATTTAGAGGTGCACCGATAGTTAACTACCAGTTCTAAATCTAGAGCTTTCTACGCATTAGAAACACATTCTGACAATAGTTTAACTCTGACAGACACCTAGTGAAGATGGAGCTTCTATTTTTGGTACTTCCAATCACTCCTACATCAACTGAAGGCTTTCTCTTTCTTATTTTCTCATGCTTTCTTTGTTTGGTGACATTTAAAAGCTCATGCATCCAATTAATGATATAAATATGGATGAAGTCCTACTTAGCACCAGTTAGATAGTCAGTTTGTACATAAATAGATTTGTTTTATTGGTTTAGAAGGATATGATTTCATAAAGATATCTCTCACTCTCAACACAAATTGAGGAGAAGATTTCTTATAAATTCAGGAATGTAATATGTATTCAAGGCCACCATTATTTTGATGCAATAATATATGTTGTTGGTGTTTGCATTTGGAGTGTAGTGATCCTTGCTTGTATGTGTTATATTTTGTGGATGTATGTTCATGGAATGTAATTGAGCCAATAGTTTTATTGCATTATTTTGGTTGTGCGATCTTTTAATTTTGGTGTTTTCTATAGTCTACAAATTCTACTGACGTACTTAATTTGAGAAGAGATGATCATATTGTTCCTACATAGCTTTTCATCTTGCATGAGCAACTTTCCATGGCCTTACAATTTGATGAAAAGTGAAACATCCTATGGTTACTGAATTCCCATTGACGATTGCATTAGTGGAATTAAGGAGGCACTGCTCCTATTTTCATTGGTTACCCATAGATCTTTTCAAAAGCTAAACTCACAGATGTGTTATTTCTATGGATTATGTCTATTAGGATTTTAATTTTCATATTATTTGCTTAAATTTCTTGTTTCCCCATCTTCGTTATTTGCTTTACTAAACCCTTGGTTAAATTAGGAATTCGTATAGTTGCATTGTTAGATTGCATTCATCATAAAAATAGAAAAATATAATTCTTTCTTTTGTCATTATTCTTTTGAGATAGAAAGCATATTCTACATCTTATCTAAATCATTTTAGAACTAGCAAAGGCCTCCTCATGAATATTCACATTTATCTTCAACTGAGCGGATTCTAGTAGGTTGCAAGATTACCCAGAACCTTGGAGTTGATCCTTGGATTAGCTTTCCAAGAGAAGAGTTTGAAAGGATTCCTACTGTTAAGCATTGTGCAAAATGATAGCTCAATAGATGTTTATAACATACTTTGATTAGTATATGTTAGCCATGAATTCTTATCTATGTGATTAGGGACTGGTGTACAAGATAGTTTGCTTCTAGTTTGAGGCCAGAGCTAGATGTTCATAAGAATTCTTTGGTTAGCCATAGTATGTTTCCTTTTAATTTACATTATAGTTTATAAGAATTTGGTATCATGCCTAGATGATATATCTTGTGGTTATGTTTCCTTCATTGTGATGATTGTTATGCATTAGTTGATTAGTTATACTCTCTTTCTTCTACATTTGCTATCTTGATGTCTTATCATCACTACTACGGATGATAAATGTTGTTAGTAGGATATCATGTTGAATGTACTTGATTATTTTGCTTTGATGTTTAGAGATCACTTGGGATTTATGTATTTCTTATACACACATTGTTATTGGCACCTATTTCTTTACTATTATGTGGTTTACTATGGCTTAGTACAACAATGTACTTTATTGATTAGTATGATGCATATGATAGGTATGTTGAATCTCTTAATGATTATTGATGCTCTTGATTGTTTACTCCTCAAGTTTGGTGGTTTTGGTACTCCCCTGTGTGAAGGTTTTAACCCTTTTTAATGCCTTAGTTAGCCTTTTTATCTTTCCATTCAAGGTTGGATGGCATTGGGACAACACTAGATGATACTAGTGAAGTGTCACCTATAGTTAGGAGAAAGGTTGTATGATATTGTGAAGTATCATACCCCTTTTGGAGAAAGGTTGTATGATACTTGTGAAGTATCATACTATCTTTATAAGAAATATCATTTAGGCTTTAAGATAAGTGTCATCCAACATTTCTTTGAAAACATTAATGTCCAAATAGTGGGTACTTCCCGACTTTTTTGGTGAATGCCAGTAGGTGAATCAGATAACTTTTGGAAGTTCTTGCTTTATAGACCTTAACAATTTTCTTATGGGATGTGTAGGGGATAGGCCACATGAGAATAAAGGGGCTAGAGGTTATGCTCAATTGAGATAAACTCCTGGGTCTCTAATCAACAAATTTGGAATCTTGCAAACATTGTCTTCATGGCAAAAAAGATAGGTCAACTTTTTGAAGAATGGTCATGACAAGAAGACAACACCATTGGAGTTAGTGCACTCAGATGTCTTTGGTCCTATGGAGGAGAGAACTATTTTGTTTCTTTTCTTGATGATTATACTAGGAAATGTTGGATTTATACGATTTCTAGAAAATCTAAAGTTGTCTCAAAGTTTACAGTTTTCAAATCTCTTGTTGAAAATAAAAGTGGTCACAAAATAAAATATTTAAAAATGGATAATGGAGGTGAATTTTGTTCTTTGGAGTTTGATAAATTTTGTGTAGATTGTGGTAATCAATGGGTGAAAATTATTCCACTCACCCATCAAGAAAATGGGAAAATATGAAGGCTTAACTGAATCATTCTTGAGAAAGTTTGGTGCATGCTTTCTAACATTGGTTTAGGCAAAGAATTTTGGGTAGAAGCTTGTAATACAAAAGTGGATTTGATTAATCACAATCCTTCATCTCATTTGGATTTTAGTAATTCTTGAAGAGGAATGGTTGGGAAAAGGGATTTCCTACTCACATCTTTGAATTTTTGGTTGTAAGTCCTTTTTACATGTTCCTAAAGGGAAAAGGGGCAAGCTTGATCCCAAATATCAACAATGTATCTTTGTAAGTTATGGTGAAGACCAATTTGGTTTTCAATTAAGGAGTCAAGATGTGGTCTTTAATGAGATGAAGTTTCCATCTCTATCAAAGAAAAAACCTCCCAAAGAATTCATTCCTTTATCTATTATTGCCAATAATGAAAATGGTTTACCAACAAATCTTCAACCCTTATATTTTCTACTCCTACCTCTGTTTTAGCTCCAATTCTTGCTTTTTCATCAGAAAACATGAGTAGTAATTCATCCCAAAACATCAGAGAATCTTTAAATCATGATCATAATGATCAAAGTGTATTATTCTATAGATATTTGGGTGATTCCCCACACACATAACTAATTTCATTTGAAGTATATAGTCATCATAGAAACAACACACCTTTGAGAATGAGAGACCACTTGCTAAACCTAATAGTCAACATACACATTATTCTATTGAAATAGAATAAGGAGCTATTAGATACGCAATGATTCACATCATATACCATTTATTATTCCACACAGAGAGTATGAAACGATGGAGACAAGTCACAATGATGGAGATGTGTTTGGAGGTGTAGGTGAATTGTTTCCAAAAGCTCTTGTTGATTCTGCCTCAAATATGCATATCAACTACAACCTCAAGGATGGAAATGTTATTTTTTTGACACATATTGAGCTGCCTTTTCTAATTAGAGAAAATATGCTCATATATTCTTCATTGTGGATCCAAATGATGACATTGCAAATGCTAAGTCTTCACTAAAAAAACTTCATACATTTGCATCACAAGAGAAACAATTCCACATTGGTAACTTAATCATGAGCCAAATTGTGGTATTGAGAATTTTCCTCCCTTGGTGGTAACAAATGATTCTTATCTCAGGTTCAATGATGAGGCATACACAGGTTTGGAAAATGTTGACTCACATCCCAATGAAACATGACAAACATCTTAGTCTAGATTGGAGAATGTTCAGCCTAAACAAAGGACACCTAGGATGTATCTATCAAACATCCAAGACTATAATAATAAGCTACAATAACATATTGCTATGACTTACAATCCCAATAGTAAAAGGGGCATTCAACATTTTCATCGAAGAACCACAGTCACCAGATCTCCAGTCTAATTAGTTCTCACTCTAAATAACTTTGGTCAAGATAAAATAGAGTGTTCCATAGTTGAACTAAGGTGGTCTACAAGAAAATATGAATGTCTAATAAGTATTCTATTATGAATTACTTTATTTCGAAGAGGCATACCCTGAGATTTTAATCTCTCATCAAATTAAACATGTTAGTTTTAAAGATGCATGTAGAAGTGTTGATAAAATAAAGTGGATGATTGCAATAGAGGAAGATATGACTTCTCTGAAAACTAATAAAAGTTGGGATTTGGTACCACTTCCACCCAATTACAAAGCTTTTAATTTTTTTGGGTGCATAAATTGAAAGAGGAAGATGGAGGTGGGAAGATATATCATGCTTGTTTGGTGTCAAAGGATATGCTCAACAAAAGGGACTAGACTTGTAATGCCTCGCCAAGGAACTCAAAACAAATTAACCTAAATTTTCACTAAGTTTGTCAAACATTTCTTTTAACAATAATAACATCAACAAATAATATAATGGAAGTAATAACTCACATTCATACAACCATCAAAAATAGATTACATCTATTAAGGGTTCCATGACATTGAATCACATGTATAAGTTTATTAATATTAAATCTGATACATAGCACATCCACATCAAAGAATAATCATAAGCAAAAATCCATTTAAATAATATACAATTACAAGATTCCATTTGGCAATAATCATAATGCATAATCATCCACTGTACAAGTCACAGGATATGAAAAGCTCAAAGAATATACATCATGTATAAAAATACATGATCTCGTAAGATCTCTAAAAATCAAATACAGTTCAACAGAGTATAATCATCCAACATAAATACAAGATCATAAAGAAAGGAACAACTGCATAGGTGCATCTAGCAATGACATCCAACAATTGGATCTCAATGGTATAAGAAAAATGCACTACCGCCCAACCTCATGGAACCTAAATGGGCCACTCCCACCATGCTGAGGAGATAGTCTCAAGTACCATACATAAAATAATCCTGAAAGTCAAACCAACATCTAGGTCAAGGAAACACCTGAAAGAAAACTATCTCAAAGGGTACCAAGACACAAGTATCATCTAATCCTAGAGGCACTACATTTGGCCTCTAATTGTGATGGTAGTCCATCGCAATTGCAACAATCACCTATTAGATGAGCAAAAATAACTAGAACTGGGCCCCATTGGACAAGTATTAGACTTTTTCTATCACAAATTATGATGGCATGGGCTTTTGTCACAATTGTGACAAACATAGTAGGTGCAATTCTGAAAAAAAGAAAGGTGAAGAGTTCCTCTTAACACCATCAAAGGTTTGATGGTATACCGTCACAACTACAATGACTTATAGTTTCATCCTGCTATCACAAGTCCAATGACATTGCTGTATGTCTAATGGGCATCTAGTCGAAGTGATGTCAGAATGACAAAGGGTGTGTGACGATAATTTTGTTAGAGTGATGCCCAACCATTGGTGGTTTCCATCATAGTGGCAACAGTAATTCTGTCAGGGCAATTTTTGCATATTAAAAAAACAAATATAATTATTTGCAAAGCTCTGTACGAATTAGTTGTCATGCAATCATAGGTTAATATTTAGCTTCACTTGGTTTCAAGAATAGTTTAATATTATCTACTAAATGGGGCCAACCACGTGAAGGTGGAAGCTCATGGTAGATATAATCCTCTCACTAAATACTCTTCATTCATAGAGTGCATGAAAAAAATCCTCTCATCATTTTTTGTGGATTCCTATCCACTTGTTGGTTGGTTCAAGAAGGGAGAATCTCATGGAAGAACATAAGAAATATTCTCTTGTCGGATGAAAACTATGGGCAATGACTAGTAATAATTAAGGTTATTATAAGAGGCAGCCCATAGGAACAATACCAAAAGATCTATATTTAAGTTTACAGATGATTTCCAGTAGCAATCCAACATACATGAAATTCTGACCCATAATGAGACCACAAAAATAAAATCTACAAGATAATTTACGACATACACATCAAATCATAAAATTAAATCTCTTTCTACTTCACCATATCGAAAAGATTTATAATTTATATATGAATCATTTTAACTTGTATGAAACTCATCTCCATTGTTAGATTATCAAGAAATTCTAATCCTTTCATAACCCATACATATATGTACCAAATAAAGTTGCAATTAAGATACTCATCTTCATTAGAAAATCTTAAACATGAAATCCCTTTACAACCCACATTATCAAAAGCTCTATTGAATCTACAAATCAAATACCATGTACCTAACAATTCAAAATTAGTTCCACAGTTAGACAATACATAGATTTTTGTTTATAACCCACAACACCAAATGATGATCCTTTTGAGTCCATAGGCAACTTATAGAAAAACCTAATTGAGCTAAATGTGGGATGTATTTTAGTGTTAGAACACTCCCATTTTCTAAATATATAGTTGTACCCATAGGTTTCATCACCTAATACAAAATGTGATGGATTCTTATAATAAAATTAATAAAGAAATGAATGATAACAAGCACGTTGTATATGAAAATTTAATAATGGAAGTCACCTTGAGGAACTTGTGTATGCTCTTGAAAAACATGTCATCGAAAATTTCATGACCTTTTTTTCTTCTACATGTTTTTGCATGGAGCCTTCACACACTTATTGCTCACAAATGTCTACTTAAAAATGTTATATTATTTGGATTCTAGAATATGTATGCAACTAGATCAATTTTCTATTGTTCCAAGATATCTCTATGTATATACACACATATATACATATACACATAAATAAACATCTATATATATGTATATACACACATAGATAGATAGATAGATAGATACATACATAAACAATAGAAATATATGTATTGTATTTGCATTTTCTTTGCCATTGCTTATAAGAGTTTTTCAAGGTTGGGAACCACTTCAACATCCTTTGCATGGTTTAGAGGTAATGTCATTGTGGCAGAGGCTTTTGCAAGGGAATAAGCCTCGTGAGTTAACATATAATGTCATAAAATAGTTAAGTGCTACCTAACTATGTCCAAGGCATCTGCACACTAGAGGCATACTTCACCTACCAAGCTGCCTACATACTTGTATCCACAAGATGAAGACCCTTGACCTACTTACTCTAATGAATATATAGTTCTAGTTTCTAATTGATTTGATGTAGTTGTATTCCTAGAACTAGTGGTGAGATTTACTCACCTAATACAACTTTTTTCCATCATACACCCACTTAGGCGAATCAGGTGGTTTTCTATAATTAAAATACTATAATACCCTAGTGTAACCTGTGTGTTGTAGTTTATAGTTAATGTAAGGATAATCTATATACATCCTAACTCGCTCCTTATATAGTTATGTTTAAAAGTTGGCTTTGAAGCACATATTCCTTTTATTAAATGTAAGGTTGATTACCTGAACATGCATATGTGTATAAGCATGGTAAGTTACTTGGAATGTCATGAGATCAATCTCTAAAGTACCTAGAATGTTCTCATCTTGCTACTCTCAAGGGAAGTCCATCTTCATTGTTCATGAGAAATCAATCACATGGGTACATCCAAGAATGTCCTCATTGCCTCTTGCATAAAATGAATCCAATATTAGAAAATCCCCCCTAAGAAATAATAGTTCAAGTGAAATAAAAACATGAAAAATGAGAGAGAAAATGAGGAATCTACATACCAATAGGCGTTGCCATTGCATCTGTGGCTATGCTACTGGTTAAGTGAGTTTTATTGTTTTTCTGTTGTGCCAAGATCTCTATGTTTATATACATACATGCATATACACACATATATATACATATACATATGTATATATATATACATATACATATGTATATATATACATATACATATGTATATATATATACATATACATATCCATACATACATACATATCTATCACAAGGGCACGACAATGAGATGCAGAGATCACAAGGGCATGACAATGAAATGCATTGATCACAAGGGCACAACAACGAAATCCTAGATCTCCACATATGCACATAGACAGACACATATGTGTGTATGTATGTATGTATATATACACATATATACATATACATACATACATATATACATATACATACATACATACATACATACATACATACATACATACATACATACATACATACATACATATACATACATACATACATACATACATACATACATATATATATATATATATATATATATATATATATATATATATATATATATATATATATATATATATATATATATATGTACATACATACATACATACATACATATACATACATACATACATACATACATACATACATCTGCATATGCAATTTTATCACCTTGGAAAATTGTATTTGATCCTACTAGTAGGGAACAACTGATTTTTCATTTTATTGTACCTAATCTGATGACAGTTCTATAGGAATTTGTAATCAACCCAGCTAATAAGAAACTGGACCAATTTAGTTAGGTTATGACTTGTTTCTTTCTAAAAATATCTGCTATGATATGTTTTTCTAAAATTTCTTGCTAACTCTACCCATTTTTCCTAGTCTACATTTTTTGTGTGTAGGATCTTGAGCTAAGTCACTTAGCACGGGTTGAGTGAGTTTTATTATTTAATTATTTGGATTCTAGAATATGTATGCAGTTGGATCAAATTTTCTATTGTGGTTAATATGTAATAAGTACCTTAAAAAATACCTCTCTCTATATATATAGACTACAAGTTGTGCAATTTTTCATGTATTGCATCTGCATTTGCTTTTCCATTGCTTATAAGAGTGTTTCAAGGTTGGGAATGTGCTTCATGTGTGGCATTCAAGTAATGCTTTTGCATATGCAATTTTATCACCTTGGAAAACTATATTCGATCTTGCTAGTTGGGAACAATTGATTGTTCATTTTATCATACCTAATCTGATGATAGTTCTACAAGAATTTGTAATCAACCCAGCTAATCAACAAATAGACCAATTTAAGTGGGTTATGGCTTAAGCATGTGCTATTCCCATTTATCATATGGTTGCAATGTTGGAGGCAACATTTTTTTCCAAAGTGGTAGTAGATTTTGTATCATTGGCTTTGTTCAAGTCCTGATTTTAATGAAGTAACAAAGTGGTTTTTAGTGTGGAAAGGACTATATAATGAAAAAGAAACTTGAAAACTTGAATGTTGAAATGCTAAAATGAAAGCTATCAAGGATTAAATACCTATGATAGAGTTACAACACAATGTGAATTTGATTTAAGATTTAAAAAAAAAGGGAAAACATGACATAAATCATTCCCATTTGTTTTGATTATGGAGAGTTGCATGTGAAAGAGGATGGAGAGCTCTGAACGAGGATGGAGATCTTTGAATATTGTTGTGCCCTTGTCATTGGTGCATTTTTTTGCTTTGATCTTTGAATTTCATTGTCGTGCCCCTTGGTGGAGATTGTTAAGATTAAACCACTAATAGAAATAACAATTACATGCAAATATAAACAATATCAGAGAATAGTAGATCACACAAAAGAGAACACAAGACACCAAGATTTAACGTGGTTCACCCAAACCTTGGGATACATCCACCAAATAACAAGTCCAATATTATTATGATCCAGTGATCACAACCTAATTACAATCCGTAATCCCTTACAACTCAATACCACTGCAAGAAGAAATTATCACATCGCCCACAATGAAATAGTCCCTAACCCTAAGCCCTTATATACAAGTATTTTTTCCACTTTAGGGTTAAAATTAGTTACAACATGTCAGCCATAAACTATCAATAAAATAGCTCCAAATTTTTTTTTCTTGGGAGCTTTGCCCCCAAACCCCCAGACAATTGTGGCCTAACAACCCCAACTATATTCGGGGTTGCTGCCCCCAAACCCTCACTCAAGGCCCACCCTGACCTTGAACCTTGCTGAGGAATTATGGAGCATGTATAGTACTTCCCTAATCAGTTACCACAATCTAATAAAGATTAGTGGAGATCTATGATTTCATTTTCATGCCCTTGTGATTGCTGCATTTCATTGTTGTGCCCCTGTGATCTCTACATTTTGTTGTTGTGCCCTTGTGATCTTCATGCCCTTGCTCTATGATTTCATTTCTATGCCATGCCCTTATGATCTCTATGCCCTTTTCACTATAATATTTGAGGTCAAATTGCAACGATAATTTGCTACAGTGGTGTAATTTGTGGTGTATTTGGGCCCAAATGTAGTAGTGCTTTGTGATTTTCTTCAAGGGGAGAAGAGATACCTATGTAAATGTTCTTTTCTTTTCCTTCTAAACATGTATCTCTTTATGTACATGTATGTGTATATATACATACACACATATGTGTGTATCTATGTATGTATGTATGTATATATAGAGAAGCTTCTCTTTATGTATATGTATGTGTACACACATATGTGTGTGTCTATGTATTTATGTATGTATAAAAATATCTCTCTATTTATATACATACATACATAGACACACATATGTGTGTGTATATATGTATATACACACACATATACATATACAGAGATCACAAGACATGACAACAAGATGCAGAGATACATACATACATACATTTGCATATGCAATTTTATGAACTTGAAAAACAATATTTGATCTTTACTCAATCACCGAGAGATAATATAATATGTAAGTATAGATTTATGCATACTTAGTTTGGTATGAATAGTTTTGATTGAATTCATTTGAGGAGAGTGAGTCTACCCATGATGATAATGGCTCCATGTATTGGGTCTTTAGAAGAGAGAGACTTATAG
This sequence comes from Cupressus sempervirens, assembly GCA_028749045.1. Lineage (NCBI taxonomy): Eukaryota > Viridiplantae > Streptophyta > Pinopsida > Cupressales > Cupressaceae > Cupressus > Cupressus sempervirens. The sequence goes on along the minus strand of CM053792.1, from coordinate 681,997,408 downwards.
AAGATTAGATGTTGTTTATGGATATGGGATGATTCATTTGTGATGCCAATATATCCTCCTTTATATTGAATTTCTATATCATCAAATTTCTAGATACAAATAAATGGACTTGGTCTTCTGAAATGGTATGGGCTACTTGGAATTGTCAAATTTGAACCATTGAACTACACAATTAGATTGATGAACCAACACTTTGAATCACTAGTTTCATGTTTAGAACCTTTGGCCTTTAAAATGTGAACTTTGATTTTGATTTGTGGTCCATGGAATATTATGAACCAAAATACACCTAAATGTTTAGAAGGAAAAAAAAGAACATTTACATAGGTACCTCTTCTCCCCTTGAAGAAAATCGCAGAACAAGGGCACAACACGACAATGAAATGCAACGGTCACTAGGGAACATCAGCAAAATCCTATATCTCCACTGATCTCCACCAACATTCAAATCTCTCCACCTTTTTTGAACACAAATATCCACAATCAATCAAAATAAATGGGGAATGATTAATATCCTATTTTCTTTTCTTTTTTTGTTTATAATCCTTAATCCATAATCCACAAGATCTCTCTCTCTATATACACACATATACATACATATGTATACATACATACATATATTTACATACATACATCTATATACATACATACATAAAAATAATAATGCACTTTCTAAGAGTTTACAATTGCTTAACAAAAATAATGTTTTATAAGATAATGCACTTGAAAAATTGTTAGCTCAGAAGCAAGAACATGGTGTTTAAATATTATAGAAAGTGCTTGACTTAACAAGGGCTAGATATTCAAAAATTTGATAATCAAAATTTAAGGCAAGAGAGAAAAGGAGAAGGAATAACTTTAGAAACAGAAGAAGGAGCAGCTTTAGAAAGAGATTGCATGATGGAAACAACAACTAGACAACATAGAGAATATTATGGGAACCATTGGATGGAGTCCAGGAAAGTTTTGCAGTAGGTACTATGACATTGGAAATGCCAGTTAAATTGGTCTAGTTGCTAATTAGCTGGGTTGATTACTTCATTACTATATGATCCAATGGTATTGTTAGTTATTATTTTGACATACATGAAAACATTATTTTTATTCATTATTATATATACATACATGCATACATGAAAACAAAAATGCACTTTCTAAAAGTTTATAATTGTTCAACAAAATTAATGTTTTACAAGAAAATGCACCTAAAGAACTATTAGCTTAGAAGCAAGAACATGGTGTTGAAGAGTACATAAAGTGCTTGACATGAGAGCTCTATAAGTGAGGGTGTTGACCTAATCTAATGACAATTCTATAGGAATTTGTAATCAACCCAGCTAATCAACAACTAGACCCATTTAGCTAGGTTATGACTACTTTCTTTCTAAAAATATCTACTATGATATGTTTTTGTAAAATTTCTTGCGAACTCTGCCCATTTTTCCTAGTCTACATTATTTTTTTGGAGGATCTTAAGGAAAATCACTTAGCATGAGTTGAGTGAGTTTTATTATTTTATTATTTAGATTTTGGAATTTGTATGCGACTGGATAAATTTTTCTGTTGTGCTAAGATGTAATAAGAACCTTAAAAAAAGATCTCTAAATATACATGTTTAGAAGGAAATACAAAGAGATACCTATTTAGAAGGAAAAAAAATGACATTTACATAGCTCCCTTAAAGAAAATAGCAAAGCTAGAGCACGATAATGAAATCACAGAACAAGGGCACAACACATCAACAAAATCATAGAGCAAGGGTACAAAGATCACAAGGGAATGACATGGAAAAAAAATTGTAGAGCAAGGGTACAAAAATGAAATCAAAGAGGAAGGGCACGGAAATGAAATGTAGAGATCACAAGGGCACACCAACTATATCACAGAGAAAGTGCACAAAAATGAAATGCAGAGATGCACAATAATGAAAATGCAGAGCATGGGCACAACAATGAAATGCAAAGATTATAACCCAAAAATACACCAATCAAAAGGGTGTGACAACATTCAGAGCTCTCCACCCCCGTTCGGAGCTCTCTGCCCTCTTTCACATGTAGCTCTCCACAATCAAAAAAAATGGGGAATGATTTATGTCCTATTTTTTTTTTTTTTTATACTCATGTGGGTGTTGCAATTATGATGTAGACATTAATATTGCGATGATGTCAGGGACAATTGGAAAAAAATATGAAAATCATTGCAAATTTTTGTACTATCATAAAATTCTATCACAATTCGACCCCAAATATTGTAGTGAAAGACACATAGGAAATCTACTATGCAAGTGGGTAAGTGTCATCACATGAGCCAACTCTAAGGTTACCCTAACAACCTCTATGGACTTCAGCCCCCTAGTGTCTCAATGCGGCTCTAGTATCCTTTCATACAGACAAGGCATACTAATGAAGCAAGGTCACAATCAAACATCCTCTCTACTTCCATCCTAGCCTGTACTAGCACGTGAGGAATGGGCAAAGAAAAATGATGACTCTTATTAATTAATTTTACTCTCATTTAATGAAATGTTATCACTTATTAAAATAACTTACAATGGATTACCCAGATAGCCACTTAGGGCTCTAGCCTCCATTTCAAGCCACTTCCCAATGTACACATAGATTACCTACCCTAGGCTTATCAAAGTACAAATCATAGAATTGCAATTTTCACCTCATCCCTTTACAAGCAACTGGAAAATACCTATAGATTAAACACAATATTCACTTTTTTCCTTTACAAGTAACTAGAAAGCACCTAAAAACCAATCACAATAATCACCTCAGTCCCATATAAGAAACTGGAAAGCATCCAAAAGATAACTAATCGAAACTCAAAGGTTACATCAAGAAAATACACCATCCACCTCACTTCTATGCAAGCATCTGGAAAACATAAACAACCAACATATCAAATCTCATCAGAGAAAGCACATCGCACATCACCATGGTTGGGTATAAAAATCGTATACATAATATCATCATAAAACAATACCCCAAAGCCTCTAGTAAACATTCTAATTGGTCAATGTACTGGGTCAAATCTAAACCCCAGATCATACAATACAACGTACATCTCATCAAGTATTTAAACAAGTGGTTTTCATAGTTCATTTTGTTTTCAAAATAGAAAGGTTCGATATACAATCAAGGTTTTAGTTTTCATAGTGTCACGTCTAATGAAATATCTGAGTCTACAGGAACCTCAAGAGACTCAATAATCCATTAAAAATTTGTTTAAATATAAAACCCCATTTTATATAAAAATGAACTATCAATTTAATAACCCAATATCCATTAAAATTCTTTAATTAAAAATATTATTATATTTTCAAAATTTAAGGATAACCTTCTAACCAACCTTTTAAATAAAAATTATTAACAATTAATAATAACATTAAATATTAATTTCTCTGTTCATTATATCCTTTCCACATCGTCTATGCTTTGCTTAGCAAAAATGATGAACATGACAATTTTTTTTGAAAAAAGCAGGAAACATGATCGCTCCTAAATGTAGGCCTCCCCCAAACCACAAAGCGAATCAATACCAGATGAAGGGGGTAGTGTTCTTCATGTTAAAAACCAATTTGAAGTACTCTCCACGATCCAAAAAGAATAGTGAATTCCCAAAAAACTAGAAAAGTTGAAAGGCTTTGACACCCTAATCAAGCTCCACACAGAACGAAACATAGTCATTCATAGAAATTATAATAGCAATAATGAAAACAAATGGAAGATTGTTTAAAATAGAAAGAAGTATAAGCAAGATGACATAAAGTAGATTCCAAAACCATACACCAGGATCAAAGGTCTGGATCAGTGATTGAAGAATCAAGAGATCTTTTTCAAAAAAACCAAATATACCAGCCGAGAAGATAAAAAGTCCTTGTTGATGCAGAGAAAATACAAAAAGAAAATATCTCAACCTACCTAGATCTCTGAACCCAATAACATACCTTTAGGATATTCTTCGTCTCAATTATGGGTCCCAATAGAAAAGCATGAAACATATGTATCTATACTAAAAAACTATATAGAAAAATAAACTTAGAGGGGATCAAAGACATCCTCACTAGCTGTATATATTCCTCCACATTGGAAGAAGCAATATGTATTAAATAAAAAAAGCAAAGGCACAAACCCTTGTGAAAACATCTCAGCCAAAATAGACAACATTGAAACTATAAGAATTAACAAAAAATACAACAAAGAAAAATGGTAGGAATGTTCTAAGAGAGGCATTCATGCATATTGGAATGGTTTAGCAAATATAGAAACAATCTGGAATGGAATCTAGCAAAAATCTACAAAGCAAAGGTTAGTAACATAACTCATGCAAATCAATATTAGTTTTTGCAATGTATGGATACTAACTCTAGAAATGAACTATTAGAATTATCAAGTTTTTTTTACAAAGGGCATCATATAAATTTTATAGCATGGCAGCCCAATTTTAATGAAAACTATAATAAACAAAAATAGGCAATCAAATGGATGGAATGTGTGAACATCCCATCAGAATTAAATGATATCCACATCATGAAAAGAATAGGAAAATCTCTAGGAACTCTAATAGGATTCAAAGTAAATAAATCTAAAACAAGTAAGATATGAATCTTAGTAGAAACAGAACAAAGCGAATCTATGAATAGGAAAATTATAACAAACAGATCAATATATAAATTAATCTTTACTAAATATATAGGAAAAATAAACAAAATTATAGGAACAAATTTTAAGTAGCATAAACATAAAAAATAACTTTAAAAAATACTAAGGGAAAGTAGGAAAAGGAAAGAAATAGTAGAAGAAAACAGAAAGAAAAGAACATCTGAAAAGAATAGAAACCAAGACATGGAAAAAATAGAGATAGATCAAGAGGCCAAAAGGAAAATTCAAGAAGAGAAGAAGAGGTAGAATATAGATGGACAAAAAATATAGATTATTGACATTCTTTAGAAAATACAAAAACTGTAAATATTTTAGAATAGAGAAGGATACAATAGAAGAGATACAGATCAATGTTAAATAATTAAATACAGAATGATCTGTTAGACCAGTGTATCATAGCAAAAGCTAATCATATAGAACATAAAGGTAAGGCTATTTTGAAGTTAGATTTAGAGAAAGAAACAAAAAAAAGAGGTAATACAAAGTACAAACCATTAGAAGAAGAGACAAAAATGGAACAAGAAGGAAAAAATTGCAATAATCAATTAGAAAAAGGGACTTGCATAGAAATGGAATCAGATGAAGAAGTGAATCAAGAACAAAATCAAATATTGGAGAAGAATGATCAGAGCCCTATTATCTCACCAGTAGAATCAACCCAATGGAGCAATGTCACCATTAGGTAAAAAACAAAAAAGAAGAGTTACAAATTTTGGTAGACACCGAACAATGGAAAGGATATGTTTGAGCAGGACAAAGAAGAAATAAGAAAGGCTGAAGATAGAGGAGAGACAAAGATATTGACACTAGTAGATATAGAAAAAATATCCTCAGAAATAGAATAGATCAGCAAAAAAAAAGTATGCAAGGAGAAGTATAGGAAAATTAGAGAGAAGAAAACTCAATATGGGAAGATTTTGGAACTATAGTGGAAAACTCCAACTGGGAAGAAGGAACAAAGAAAGAAAGAACAGAGGAAGAAGGGGAAAATCTAGAAGCAAAAGATTATCAAATGAACAACCAACTAATTAAAGAAGTTTTAGTAGAGGATGACTAGGAAATAGAAGAATCAAAAAGGGTTAAAGACACCCAATTGTGAAAAAAGAAAAGAAACAAAGACAAAAATCATTAAAAGAGCTTAGGGAGACAACATGACAAGCAAAGGAACAAACTGAGATTATAGAAATTCTATAAGGTGGGAAGGGGAAGAACCTTCCCAAGGATCAATGACAATCACCACATGGAATGTTGAGGGCCCAAATGTCCCTAGCAAGAAATGCTTATTGAAGCATAATATAAAACTGTTTGACATAGAGATCCTATTAATTCAAGAAAAAAAATTAAACAAAGAAGAAGTCTTAAAGTTAGGACAGAAACTAGGAATTTGGAAATCATAATTTAAATCATCATAAGGAAGCTTAGGAGGATTGGAAATAATATGGAATAACCAAAAAGTTAATCTAGAAAGTATAACCTCTAATTCTAATTAAATGGGAAGTAGAGTTTCTAGAACAAAAAGTAATCTCTAGATCATAGTAATAAATGTCTATGGCCTACACAAACAACAAACAAATTAGCAGTATAGAATAAGATCAACATATTTCTTAACATAATACAGAATGAGAGCATTATTATTGGAGGATATTTTAATGCAATATTAAAAGAGGTGAAAAATATAGTGGGATCTAGACAATATCTAGAGCTGTAGAAGATTTCAGAGAATGGACAGAAATAAATTCTCTCCTAGATATTCCAACAAAAAATGGAGTGTACACGTGGAATAATAGAAGAAAAGACTTTAGCTACATTGCAAAAAGATTGGAAAGATTTTTCTTTAAATGAGAACTAAGTAATCTGGAAAGAGAAATCATTACAGAAATTCTACTAATGGCAGGATCATAACACTTTTCGGTTAAAATTGAAATCAAGGACTAGTCCAAGCCAAATAGAAACCCATTTAAATGTGAAAAAATGTGGTTTATGGACAAATACTTTATGAATAATATAAAAAATTGGTTGCAAGAAGAGCAATTCCAGGGCTCAAAAATGTTTTGCTTTGTATCCAAACTAAAAATTATAAAAGAAAAGATACTTAAATGGAATGAAGCACAATTCAAAAAAAAATTTGAAATAAAAGTTAGATATAGAAGAGAAGCTGGAAAAATTAAACAAAAAAGTTATCAAAAAGGAATGAATAATGAAACTTACTAACTAGAAAAAGGATATCTACTAAAACAAGAAGAAATTTTAGCCAAAGAAGAGGTATACTGGAAGCAAAAATCCAAGGAGAAATGGTTGGAAGAAGGAGATTGCAACACACAATTCTTTTACGATAGCACCCTACATCATAGAACCCATAGTAATATAACAAAAATAAAAAATACATAAGGTGGATTGATAGATAATCCAGATAAAATAGCAAAAATTTTTGTAGAATATTTCAAAGATATCCTTAATAATTATGAGACTTCTAGTAGAATAGAACAAGAAGAAATGTTGAGAACAATACCTAAGGTTATTTCAAAAGACAATAATAAATCCCTCAATAAACCATTCACATTGCAAGTAATATTAACCTAGACATATCACCAGGACCTGATGGATTCCAAGCATTCTTCTTCCACAAATGTTGGGAAATAATAGGTGTAGAATTATGGAAAGCAATAGAAGCATCTAGGAATTAAGGAACCCTTTTAGCTGAAATCAATCACACCTTCCTTACTCTTATCCCAAAGAAAAATTGGACTGAAGAATCTGGAGATTTCAGACCTATTGCACTATGCAATAATATCTATAAAATTCTCTCAAAAGCTTTAGCTAATCGTCTCAAAAAACTTCTCCCTAAATTAATGTCAGAAGAACAAATAGGATTTGTACCCAAGAGATCTATTCTAGATGGCATTTCTATCATTCAAGAAACAATTCATTCAACATTCAAAAATAAAGAAGCACATATGTTATTAAAACTAGAAATACAAAAAGCTTATAATAAAGTATATTGAAGATTCCTATGTAAAACACTCGAAGCTTTCAAATTCTCAAAACAATGGATAAACATCATTTTTCAATGCATCTCTACCCCAAAAATCTCACTCCTTATTAATGGAACTCTAGAAGGATTTTTTAGCATATCTAAGGGGCTCTGACAAGTTGACCCCATCTCCCCCTTTCTTTTCATCATCATGGTAGAATCCTTTGGAAGAGAAACTAAAACAACGCAACTTCAAAATAAAATTATAGGGATAAAGGTCACCAAAAATGTGGATAACACCACACATCAACAATTCGCTAATGATACAATACTAGCTAGAGAAAGCACTAAGAAAGAGACAAACTATTTCAAAATAATTTTAAAAAATTACACGAATGCCTTAGGTCAAAAAATCAATGCAAAAAAATCTGATTTTTTTTCTTAAACACAACAATAGATAGAGAAGAATATATATGCAATAAACTAGGATTTAAAAAGGGCACCTTTCCATTCAAATATCTAGGATGGACAAAGGAAATATAAATAATCAAGGATGGGAATAAACATTGGGAAAAATAGACAACTAGATAGAAGCCTCGAAAGGAAAATGGCTGACCAAGGTCGGGAGAGCAACAAAAATCAAAGCTGTTCTATTAGCCATACCAACTTATCAACTTTTGTGTTCACAACTACTTAAAAATATAAATAAGAAAATTGAAAAGAAATTAAGAGACTTCTTTTGGAATGGCTTAGAGGACAAGAAGAAGGCAACATTAATAAGATGGGAAAAAATGTGTATGCCTAAAGAAGTAGGGGGACTAGGAATTAAAAATCTAGACTGGTAGAATGAAGCTCTAGGAGGAAAACAGGTATGGAGATTGTATCAAGAAAGAGACATCAAATGGGCTAGAATTCTATACAACAAATATCTTAACGTGTCAAATAGAATATCACTATTAGAACTAGGAACACTCCCAAAGGTTTACTAGCATGGAATTTCTTAATAAAGTGTTGTCCCCTTCTAACCAAATATACAACATGGGATAAAGGTAAGGGTGATAAAGTTCTATCCTAGGAAGACTCTTGGAATGGGTATCCCCCCCTTGACCACTTTGAAGTAACCCATAATGCTAAAATTCACTTACAAAAAATCTAGGCCACAAAGGTAGAAGATTATATTCAATTGACCCAGTCCAATGAAGAAACAACTTGGGAATGGAAATCCTTAGCCAATTGTGGTCTTAATCAGGTAGACTAGGAGATTCTAGAAAATATCCCTAGAGATAGTCCGCTTACTATTAAAAATAGGAAGGATAGACTTATTTGGGCAGCTTCTAAAGATGGAATCTATAAAGTAAAAGAAGGATATAACCAAATTATAAATTTGGAAAGATGCGAAGCAATAAACATCCTAATGAATCTCTGTTGGGATCCAACATGGCTTCCTATATCAGGTATCTTTCTATGGGCAGCCATCCAAGAAAGAATTCTAATAGAAGATGGAATTAGGAAAATGGGATTTGAAGGCCCATCGAGATGTACTCTCTATAAAGAAGAATCAGAAACTACAGAGCATCTTCTTTACCAATGCAAATTTTCAAAGGAATGCTAGATATGGCTCAAATTGAAACTAAATTAGATAGCCCCTCTATTGGAAAAATGGAAAGACCATCTAATAGGGTGGCCAAAAAATTAGATAATAAAGTATATGGAAAAATTTGGAGCATTACACTAGCAATCCTAGTTTGGGAGATATGGACAGAAAGAAAGAAACAGATGAATCTTTCAAAATGAAGAACTTAACACACTATCTCTATGCAACAAAATTGAGGCTAACATTTTGGAGGTCATTAATTGTGATCTAAGGAAAATTTCAAAAGAAGAAGGATCCTTTTCAGAGTGGGATGCTGAAATTAAAAAGAAATGGAAACATCTAATCAATCCACCCCTCACATATAACAGAAACAACAATGTAGCCATAAAAGAATGCAAATGGGAACCACCACTGAAAGGCTAGAATAAACTGAATTTTGACAGAGCTTCTAGAGGCACACACAGAAAAGTAGGAATAGGGTGTATAATCAGGGAAGAATTTGGAAACTAGCTTGTAAAAAGAGAAAAGCCTCTAGGATTAGTCTCGAATAATATGACAGTACTAGAAGCAGTAGAAGAAGGACTAAAAATTTGTATTAATCTAAAAATCAAGAAAATTATAATCGAAGGAGATTCACAAATAGTCTTAAATGCACTTAGGAAAGGAAGAACTCCAAATTGGATATTAAATTCTAGACTAGAAAAAACTATAAGACTACTGGAAGAATCTGAAGAAATTAGATTTTCACATATATTTAGAGAAGGCAATACTGAAGGGGATAGTTTAGAGAATAAAGGTATAGATGGAGAAAACATATCAACATTTAATCATAGCTAGTAAAGAATAATTATCATAAGATATCATTCCTCAATGCAATCTCCCTCGACACTTGGATATATGATTATCCCTATTGGTGAAAATCTTGGCTCACGTATCTCTGCAAATTTGAATCTTCTCCTCAGAGATATCATGACTATAGGCATCATATTAATTATGATCTCAAGTGGAGGAATAATCACTCAGTTGCATGGAGATAGCATCATCAACCAACTTTCTAGATGCTTCCCTTCTATTATTTTATAAATGTGGGTAGATTTACTAATCTTCATATTCACCTCATCTCGTTTGAATTAAATTTTGAGTTGCCCCCAATTAAATGGACACCAATATTTTCCTATTTCATAACTCTAAAAATAGAACCAGGGCCTATCTTGGTTTAGTTAAACCCAAAAAATGGAATTGGTTACTTAGGCCTATAGATGCTATGAGTAGGGTAGCAGTTAGTAGGGTTTTAGGGAAAGGTGTTTTCAACTACGACCATTCATGGCACACCAACAATGATATCCTGGGGTCATTAATTGGATGCCTAGCTAGGGCTAGAGTTGAGAAATTTGAAATTATCTAACTCAGTTACAATCTTTTTGACCTGAGCTGGTTAGTAGGTTTAGAGGAAGTAATTTTTAACATTGATGAAAAACTCAAAATCCCACTGTTTGAAGCCTACATGGCTCACTAGCTAGCTAGTTACAAACTTGCTATTGTCCCCAAGTGCCTTTGCTTGGTCTTCAGAGATAACATCCTTTTCTTCCAAGAATGGGCGAGGATGGAAGCTAGTGTGCAATTCCTACTGCATTGGAGAGGAATTAAAGAGGACCCAACAAAGGGGTGGCTCATGACTTATTTGCAGGCTTTTGATGTGTATATTCATTTGGATGTGTACTTCTCTAACCTAGAAGCTGTTGAGTTCTACCTCCCCAACTTTGACAAGTCAAGCAGAATGAGGAATACCTATGAGTTCCCACTTGGCTCGAGGGCAAATAACATCAAGGAAGCCACAAAAATAATTATGGTCTTCAACAAGTAAACTCATGAAGTATAATCAAGATCATGCATGTGCCTTATGTTTTTTTTTCTATTATGGCTATTACTTCCTCTCTCTATATAGCGCTGGGTTTGATTCTAGATATAGTTAAGGGTAATATCAAGTTTTGACTTGTTGCATTTTCCATAGGTAACAAGTAGAATATATATAATTTAGGGCTTTCCCTGTACTCAACAAATTATGGATCTCTTACTTATGTATAATTCTATTTATACTAACACTAAACCTTTATCTTATGAGTATTCATTTCTAAATTGATGGGCTTAGGTTTGGCCCTTTGTATGGTTTTTTTTTTGTGTGCCTGTATATGAACATCAAATCTAGTAAAATGACTAGATCAAATATTACTAATACTTTATTTAACCACTTAAAGATTTACTTAGTATACACTTTCTTGCAATTCATTAATTTAGATCTTATCATTGCAAACGAGAAAGATGCATTCTACTCTGGCATTCCCTCCTATTACCATGTTATCAATATTCAACTCTTAAATTATAAAGGGTTGCTGAGGCCTATATGGTTTTCTCAATAAATATCATACTAAAATAGCTATTAAAAACAAAATTATTAATAAAGTTAAATCTCAAAATTAATATAGAATAAAATAGACATAACTACATCAATTTTTTTTAAAAACTGGATAAATATTTAATTCAGCCATGGGTCACTGCTAATTCAATTCAGAACTTTTTACTAACCCTTTGACATTAGGTACTTCTCATTTATTAAATTTAGAATTTGGAAGTCTTTATCCCTTACATGTCTGCTCAAATTAGGATTATGCTTTTAGTCTTTTAATAATATTATGTCTAACACTTTTGGTTATTAGATTTTGCTACTATTTTCCCCTGTTGATAGGTTTCTTTCTCTTTCCCAAGAATTTTACATTATCTGGAGATTGTGGTTCCTTTCATCTTAAGGATATTTAATGTTCTACTCTTCACCTGAGTATTATAATGATATTTTGATCTTTTCTCTCACTGGGGTATGCCCCTTTTATTAAATGTATAATAAAGGACTTTGGTCCTGGGCTAGACTAGAGGTTTTCTTACTGTGTTCTTTCCTACCAGTGCCCGTCAGAACAGAGAATTTTGTAATCTTTTTACTTATTTAATATAATATAAGGCTTTGACCGTTTACAAATAAAAAACATTAAATATTAATTTAAATTAATTAATAATTATAATTATAAATTATATTAAAAATTATTAATTAAAAAAATCTTATAGAAAAAAACAAATCAATTAAAAAGGTTTTAAGCCCCTCGACTTTCACGTAGCAACATGAGTGTTGCAAGGTAGCACTCAACATTGCTAGCTGCTACTTGCAACGCTCATGAATATTGTTTGTAGCCTGAGCTGCCATAACCAAGAGCAAGGAAGGAGAAGGGGGGTGGGGGGCGGGGTGGTGGCTCGCGCCCACCCAATTACATTTAAAAAAAAAAAAAAAAAAAAAAGTTCCTTCAAGACCATTAAAACAAGAACAGAAGCTCCACATAAAATTTGTTTCTTAATTTAATAATGTAATTACCATTTACTATGGTATATATATATACCATTAAAACAAGAACAGAAACTCCACATAAAAATTGTTTCTTAGTTTAATAATGTAATTACCATTTACTATGGTATATATATATATATTATATGAAAATTTGCAATATGGACTTGGTATAGCAACCTAGATTAAATAGTCAAACTTATAAACAAATTAGATTTTCTCTTTTCCAAAATCCCCATCCTGATTAAAATCAAATCCATTACCAATCACCTAATTTACCAAACAAGGGTTTTCCAATCTTAAATTGTTTACAGACATTTTTGAAATGACATACAAACAAGGGTTTCAATCCAATTGAAATTTTGAATTCAAATCCACAACAAACACAAAGAAGATAGAGAATTCAAAAGAATGAAAACTATTGTGCAAAACCTGCTAGATCCTACCTAGATTTGATGCTAAAACTACGAATACATGAAGCTCGCAAGCAATTTCCCCTTCTTTCGAAAACTCTCTTCTCGAAAATTGGCTCCTCCAAATCTCGGTATGGAGAAACGAGCTCTGATTTCCTAATGAAGAGCCTTCTCCAATTAGGGTTTTGGTTTTGCAATCACAAAAAACCTTTTCTTAATTCTTTTATTATATTTTAATTTTCATATACAACCTTTTTGCAAGTTAATTAAAATAACTTTATTAAATCAATTCTTTTCTCAAATTATTAAATCACGAGACATTTTTAATAATATATTTATTAATTCAACTAATAATAATATTTAGAGTTCATTATAAAAATGAAACTCCTAAATATTTTATTATTAAATTAAATAAATATAATTATGCCAAAAATTAGAACTTTAATTATATCTTTAAATTTAATTATTTTATTTAATTAATTTCTCAATTAATTAAATATAATTAACTATTGAATTTTCTTTATAAAATTTTCATTAAATTATCTTTTAATTTGATTTAATAATAACTGAAAATCACATAAGACCCACAAAACTAAACAAAAAAACCCATTATAAAGTAAAAAATACTAGATCAAACTCAAGGGTCAAAATCATGAAGTCACGTCACTTGACAAATCTGAAAGGGTAAACAACTCAAATACTTGTCCTACTTTCTAGGAAAATTGGCTTAGGGTTAGGATTTGGACTCCAGAGTTATCTCCCCTCTTTTACCATTGAAATACTGCAATAGGGCACATTCATCTTGGAAATTCAAGGAAGTCAACGCCTGATACCTAAAATCTATATAAAATTTGAACATGTACATACACATATAATCTAAACTAAATAGGCGATGATGAGAAGTGGTGCATCGTGTAGATCCCAACTAGCAGGTGACTACAACTCCCTCCCTCAACCACATCAAAAATGTCAAACATAAAGTAAGACATAAAAGTAAATCATACACATGAAAGTATGGGTTAAGTAACCATAGAAACTACATATAAAACATCCATCTATCTATCATCATAAGATAACCAAAATCATTGTATTCTAGCATCATTATCACAAGAATAACATGAACACATGAAATAACTAAGTATCAAGTAGCTTGTCAAATAAATCAACTAAGTATGAAATAATATCTAAAAAATTAGGTAACCAAGTACCGCTAATCATAAAACATAACCATTAAATTACCCTAAAAGAATTTGGCTATACGACATAAAAAGTCAACTAGCAGTAGGAATTACAAGACCAGTTGTGTGAATGACTACAATTGGGGTAGAATTGGAATTAATAGTCCTTTGGGCTCTTGAGTTTTACTAGCTTGATGTCAAGATAACCTTTCTTCATGATGACATCAATGAAGAATTATACATGGGACAACTTGAAGGCTTTGTCCACAAAGGAAAGGAACATATCTATTGTCGGCTAAAGCGTAGCTTGTATGGGTTTAAGCAAGCCCCAATATAGTAGTACATTAAATTTGATCATTTCATGGATGAACATAACTTCATGCTATGTGATTCAAACCTTTGTGTCTACTAAAAAGGCTTCCCAATTATAAGTTTGTAATTCTTCTACTTTATGTTGATGATATGTTGATTGTTGGTTCTTCTCCACAAATTTTTGGCAAGTTGAAAAAAGAGTTACCTACTTAGTTTTCCATGAAATATTTAGTGATTTCCAAGAAGATTCTTGGAATGAGTATCACTAGAGATGGACAAAATAAGGTGGTTATGTTATAAAAAAAGCATACATTGATAAAGTTGTAGAGAGGTTTGGTATGAATGAAGCAAAAATTATCTCTATTCCACTTGCTCCTCATTTCTATTTATCTTTTGATTTGTGTCCTAAAACACAAGAGGAAAAGGAATTTATGGATAGAATTCCTTAAAAATCTACTATTGGTAGCATAATGTATGTCATGGTTTCTATTCACCCCGATATTGTTCATGTAGTGGCAATAGTGAGTAGGCTAAGGAGAAATCTCAGGAAGCCTCATTAGGGAGAAATTAAATGGATATTGCAGTACATCAATGCTACTTCTAATTATGCATTATGTTTTGGTGATAATCATAATCAATGGAAAGGTTCCAATCTTGTTGGATATCTTGATAAATATAGGTCTACTACTGGTTATGCTTCCATGTTACAAGGTTTTCCATTGGTTGGCCTCAAGGTTGCAACATTATGTTGCCCTTTCTTCTACTAAAGTTGAGTAGTTGGCTTTTTGAAGGTGCTAGGGAGATGATTTGGTTATAATGCTAGTTTAGCAATTTTTATTGTTAACAAAATGATATGTTGTATTTTGTGATATCTATTTTATGGCTTACAACCATTACTCTTAGCAGCGATCTAAAGATATTGATAAACTTTCTCATTATGTTCGTCATGTGGTAGAAGAAGGAAAATCAAGAGTTGCCAAAGTTGACACAAGGATTAATCAGATGAACATATTGACGAAGGTTTTTCCCAAGGAGAAGTTCAAAATTGCCAATACTTCTCTTGGGCTTCTTAAAAAGAAATAAGTTAGCATGTAGAGCAAGCGAATGGGTGATCAGTTGAAGCATTTGTTGTCTTTAGGTGGGAGATTGTGGAGTTGGTGAAGCCCAATGGTTTCGTGGGGTTTCACTCCAATTGGTATGTCTCTTTAGTTGATCATCTTATAGTATATATCTATTATTGCATATATTGTAAACACAAATTTTGATTAATAATATAGTTCCTCTGCTCTTAGCATGGACATAGAAACAAGTTGTGGTGAACCACAATAATTTATGTGCTTGTGTATTTTATCTATTTTGTTATTTTGCATTTTCATTTCGCACTTTCAACATTCTTCACAAATTTTGCTAAAAAGATTGTTTATCAAACTTTATAAGTACAAATCTAGAAAGCATCTAAGAATCACAAACCTCAAAGATTCAACTTACAAATTTACATTCGTGTTAAGAAATATACCTCAATATTGAATCTTTTGATCAAAGATGGATTACCCATATTGATCACTAATTACAACATTCTAAGTCCAATTGATGTAAAATCTTCTACAAAGGATCTTGATAAAAAAAACATTATTTTTCAACATTGACTCCTCAACTAATGTGTTCTACGTGTAGATACTTAAGTTTTACTGATAAATCTTGATTATTTTATTAAATTATAAATCTCTTGTCAAGATTTTATTCCTATTTTCCTCTAATTATTCCCAATTTCTCAAAGTCTTAATCCATTTCCTACTTCTAGTTCTCATTCCATGAGTACTCTCTACTGATTTAACTAGTCACCCACATAGCCACCCCAAAACATTCTTATTGCCTACCATACATCAACTATCTCCTAGTAAGGTAATTAGCAAATAGGCTATTGACATAGCCACCCTAAAACATTCTTATACTTCCTACCATACATCAACTATCTCCTAGTGAGGTAATTAGCCGATAGGCTATTGCATTGGAAAAATCATTAGATAGAAGGAAAATGAAGGTCCGTAAAAGATTACCAAGGAAATCTATCTAGTTGATATAAAAATTGAGTGCCTTAAAATAATTTTAGTAATATTGTCTAAAAATATTGGTGGATGATAGTTGTACAACTTGAAAATTTACCTCCCTATTTAGTCAATACAAGTGGAAAATTCAGATATGCACGTCCATCACTTCACAACTAAAATGTACTTAAATATTTGAGAATTGCAATATAGATCCATGTAGACAAAAATAAATGGACGTGGCTATCCTCCCACAAGAATGTATAGTTGATCAATTTTCAAAAGATTGAAAACATCATGGATATTTTTGGAAATTTCAGCATTTGATCTTCATGATTTGGATAGTTTGTAGTCAAAAACAACAAAAAATATGGAGAAAAATCACTATGTTTTCATAAATCTGGAAGAAAGAAAGTTTGACTTTCTTTTATCTTTGGTACTTTTTTGTGGGAGATTAGCCTCTACCAAAATAAATATGGCCACCACTAAAGTTGAATGAAATATAACACTTTTAAAGATAAAAGACAAATCCCATGACTTTTGAATGAAATATAACACATTTTAGGAAAAATGTAAACCCTACGACTTTAGAATGACTAAATATTTGGCATGAGTGTATAAGTGTTGGCCATGTGATAAGTCTAGAGTCTCTATTAATAGAATATTATGCACAGTTTTTTGCGGTGTGATTTTTACCCTAATTTGTGTGCTCTTGATTCTCAATAAAATAATTTCACTTCACTCATTCCTATTTATAGTTCGTGTTCAACACATTCAACTCAAGTTTTTGCTGATTTATAGTTCCCTTCCTAAATGTACATGGAAAGCTAAATTTTATGAACTAAATTTGCCAACATAAATTTTAAACAATAATTTTATGTCTCCATTGTCAATACTTTTTTATCTGTAAAAAAATTTAATGGTATAAAAAACTAGCACTTGCACCCAAAGGCGATGCAATGGGTTCATCGATAGGGGAAAAATGTAAAGTTTATATAAGATGGCTGTATCTTTAAAAAAAATAAAATTGTGTCTAACATCATGAAGACTTAGTTTACTATATACATTTAAAAGTATTGAAAGGATTGAAATTGTGCAAACCATTGATTCTCTTGCTTAGAAACCATAGTCACAAATGGATACAAATGAAGGATGAAGGATGATTAAGTCAAACATTCAAATAATAGTGGAAAAAGAGAGACATTTTCAGTCCATGCTATAGCTAGTTGTCTTCTTTTAGATTACCAATAATGAAAGTATTTTCCATTAAAACCGTAAGGGACTTGTGGTGACAACTTGACCAAATATTTGTGAACAAAGAAAAGAAAATCAAATATGTATCTAGATTGATCATGTATTTATTTACAAATCTTGAGATAGGTTAGGGTGTACAACCCCATCCCCAAGATTCAAGCCTATATGAATGGTACCAAGAGAACAATCATAACCAAAACAATAATGTATTTTCCAACTTGACCAATATCAAATTCAAATATTAAAAATTAACAAATAACTAAATTCATATCAATTTTAAAATATAATTTTGATTAACCTACATAATTTACACAAAACTAAACCCCATGCTATCTTTATTATTTTGACAAAGATTATGCTTGCATTTGAATTACTATGGTAAATCATAATCTCAAAATATCTATATATTATTGCGTATATACTTTATTGAAGCTAAATCATTTAAAAGGTCTCCTTCTAATATTGAAAAATAATTAAAAATAATATTAAAAAAAATCTTCTATTATGCTTGGTAGCCAATGCTAATAACTTCACACATTGATAACTAAAAAGTGAACAAAAGTTGCCTTTATAATGTTTGATGGAAGCCTTTTGGTCCCTCCATCAAAATACCATAACAAATCCATTTTCTCCACATTCCCTATCAATTTTTTTAATCTTCCCAATCCAAACAATGGAGTTGCCACTTAAAGTGATCATATTGTTTGTTTCTGAGTTCCAATTCTAGGTCAAAATAAATGAATTGTGTTCCCATTGGGATGACCAATAAGTCCTGTAGGAGTATATCCTAAGATGGCACACAATTAATTAGATGCAACCTCATTGATTTGACATTGACAGGACAAGTGGAGTGTTCGACAAGGTAAGTTGGCTTTGTTATAAAGTAAAGTCTACCAAGATAATTGAAGGGGGAGGGGGGTGAATCACTTATCTGATTAAAACAATTCTCAATATCTTTATTAATTTCAAAACATGTAAAAAATAGATGTACCAACCATAGAAATATTACCATACACAATAACACCAGATCTTTTAACTAGGGAAACCATTGATTAGTTAGAGAGAAAGCCTCAGTGGGAATGGTACCCACAAAATGATGTGCTACTATATAAGTTCCTTGTAAGAGGATGAACCCTAGTAGGAGTCAATGAAATATGTTTAGTACATATTAGTCTCTTTTAGGAGATTTTGAATCCTTGTTAGGAGACTCCAACCCTATTAGGAGTTGTGCCAACCTTGCTAGGAGTTGTGCCAACCCTGTTAGGAGTTGATGTATGACAGAAGGACCCATTGTCCAAATGGCTTTAGGTCAAGACCATCAAACTCACTATCCAATTGGCCTTAATACTATCCTTCTTAGAATAATACTAGTAAACAACTATCGATAGAAACTTATTTGCCAAATACAATCTCTTTTTTCACTCATCATGCCTCAAATGTGCCAAATACTTCTTTGATAAAAAGATATTTAATATTAGGTTCACTAGATCTCACATACAAGTTCACATAATTGCATTACACATTAAATCACAATGGCACACTCTACCACAAGGAAACAATCTTTCCTTTATAAAAAGTCCTAGATTAAGTTATTGAGTCGACCTTAAGGCTTTCTCAATTTACAATAATAATATAGGACCACCTTAAGATATTACATTACATGTTACATTACAATATTACATCTTTTCACAATTACAACCAAACTATCAGCTCATAGTCTTCATAACTCTTCACACATGTAACCTCTAACTTTACTCACTTAACCACATCATCTTCATCTTGTCTTCTACCTCTGTACAATCTTTCTTAACCAGATTCTATCTTTGTTAGGATATATAATAGGAATATCAAAGACTACTTAACTAGTAACTCTATTTGAGCAACATTTTCAATAAATATTGAATAACTATCCACAATCTTTTTGTTTCTGCATGCACATTTAGCCATATCATAAAGATACTTTGTAGAAAACCTCCTCAATTGTGCACAATCGTACATTTTGACTCAATTTTTGATTAAAATTGGTCAAAATTTTGACTCATGTTGGTCAAATTTTTGACAAACTATTTTGTCACTATTTTTGTAGTCGAAACTTTGACCAATTCTTGTTAATGTTAGAATTTTAATGATGCATTTGGTCGAAAATGGTCTCCCTTGTTAATGAGACCATTGGTCAAAATTTTGACCAAATTTCATCGAAAGTTTGACCAAAAAATCAACCAAGATGCCAAACCCATGATGACATCTTGGTTGATGCTTCAGTCAAAATTTTGACTAAACTTGGTCAAAATTTTGACCAATGCTGGCCCTCAATCGACTAGGATGCCAAACCCATGATGACATTCTAGTTGATGAATTATACTAATACAACATCTTTATTACCCATCGCTGTAATGATTATATTTGTTTTCTATTTGCCAATGATTGTTATATTTTATAGAGGTAAACCTCCTTTATCACTTATCCCTATATTATTTTTGCAGTTTCTTTACATAACGATAAAAGGGATCACTATATCTCATAGCGATACACTTTTCTTATTGCTCATTGCTATGCCAAGATTAGGCCTTCTCCATATAGCAATAAAAGAGTTTGCTATATTCTATATCAATATAGTACCTAAAATCTCTTTTGATGATACTGCGATCACTATAGTGTATCCTGAATCATGAAGCCTAGTTGCTGTAACTATAGTAGTATATGAAACATCAAACAAAGAAAAAACATTTCTATTGATTGAGGTTTCTGACATGCCTATGTGAAATAAATCTCATTAACGGTTTAAAAAAATGTTGAATGATGGATTCCAATGCTTATTTGATGGTTCGAGTGAGGTAGAGTGTCAAAGAAATATACAGAGAAGTCAAGGTAGCGTTTGTATGAAATTGTTATACGTATAAATTTATTAGATTACATAATGAAAATATGGATGAAACTATTATGCATTTTCAATATTTTGACTCATTAACATTTAGTTGACATTTTGAACCCCAATTTTAAACTTGAAAATCTCATCGTCTTGATGATCTCGTCCTTGGTTCTCTTGAAATCTCCTCTAGTCTATGTTGAAAATCTTATGTAAGGCAGGTTTTAGATGAATTTTCATGACAATAAACACAATGCTCAAGTATACAAGTTCAAGTGGTTTAAACGGTTCGATAGGTATGAAGGCTTAGTTTGCATTTTAGTCAGGTTCATTGGTTTGATGTGGCACACCCGATGTGTTCAAAGGATTTTTATCAAAATGTGCAAGGTTATGGTCGGAACCTTAGGTGCAATATTTCAAAATTTTAGTGGTTTAGAGATTTAAGAGATTCAATAAAGTTCTGGATTAAAAAGGAAGAACTAATTTAAAAAAAAACTCATGGTTCAAATGCAAATTTTGAGGTACAAATTATTAAATTCATGATTCATCGTGCCAAACCCAGTTAGAGATTTTCAATTGCAAATCTCACTTGAAATATCTAAAAACTTCTTTCTCGCTTCTCAATTCATTTTTAGCAAAAAATGAGATATAATGAGATTGGTGATATGGATGGATATGGAATTTTTCTTTAGATGGTCAAGTGTTGCCTAGTATAACAGTTGGTGATAAGGTCGCATGCCCATCATCACCAAGAAGTCTCACATATAGGAAAGATTCACCATGAAGTTCATGAAAAGAACATGCCTACAAAATGCTTGACATGATAAACTTTAGAGGAGTACCTCTTCACAGAGACAATACATGCTAACTATTTAACTAAATGTCAAAGGCCCAAACCATGAAAGAATAGTTTTAGTGTTTACAATTGGTGGTTTACATATGATGAGACATGATTTTGAGATTCAATTTGTAATGAATCTATTCCACCATCAAACCCAATGCTATCCAATTCATATCCCATCCCTTTTTGTATGGGAATACATGGTCAATGCACATAACTCAAGTAATGCATGTAACACATTTGATGGAGTGTTTGGAGTCTTGACATGGCACAAAGAGTGTACACCCAACATTTGACATAGTGATAAAAAGGAAAATATGAGCTTATGTATTTCTATTTTGAAAGGCCATGAATATGAGGTGATTACACAAGAAGATATATGGTCATGTGTGAACCATTTGACATAATACGAATGAGCATATCTTTATTGCTAAAGCTTCCAACATGCCTCCAATCATGAGATTGATGCTTTAGGAATTATGCAAATGATATTGATATCATTTAAACATAGTATGAGATGCAACCCAAATGAACATGTTCATTCTCACTGGTGGAATCTCAAACCCCATGCCGTAGGTGTGTACTTTGACATAGATGCTAAGAGTAAGAGGAGCCCATCTCAGCCTGACTAAAGGTATAAACACAACCAATGGCCGAATCTCACATATTGTATTGGCATCAAGAAGTCCAATTGCTACCAAGAGCCAATGGAGTGTGTTGTGTGTAGTTTTGGAAGAATGCCATGGGTTGGGAGCACAGACAATACATGTGAGCAGTTTGATAAAATGTGAGCACTATTCTAGAGATGTCGCCATCATTTGAACAATGCTTAGTGGAATTTATGGGTATTTGAATGATGAGACTTCCATCCCCATACATATCGAACAACATTCTCATATGATGAAATCTTCTAACATGAATGATTCTTTTGAATGCAAAGATGTGTTGATCAAGCATGGTAAGGCTTCTTGCTCCTACACATAAGGTATTTTACCAAATGTCATAATTGTGGCATATATTATTGACAATTGGGAATTTATGAAGGAGTCTACATGAGGTGGCAAGGAACAACCCAATGTCAATGTGGTGAGGACAATGATCACACCAATTGCTCCATTTCTTACCATGATTGTTTCAGTAAAATGAAGATGAGCTAGTTCAAAAGAAGAGCATGGTCTATGATTTTGAGCGCTCGGGCATACTAAAAATCAATGGAAGCCACCAAAAGAAAGTTTGGCATGCAAGATATAAACCCTAAAGACACTGATACACATCAAGATCTCGATCCTCATTATGAAGATAAATGATTGTATTCCATATGCTTGATAGAATACCGATTCATACATGTTAGTATCTGAGTCATCACTAGAATCCTTATGTCTATTAGAGAATTTGGAGGTACGTAGTGAATCATGGCCTTTTTTAGGGTGATTTCACAATTCTAGTGAAGTGTAGAGAAGGATAACTAAAGGCTTGGTCAGATAAAGTCATTGCCTGAATTCTCTGAGAAATATATATAAAGGCACATGACTTTGGTTAGATTACTACACAACTCAGATATCCCAATGAAATATATCTGTAAGTGTTAAAAACACTAAGAGACAATTTTCTTCAACTAATTATCCCATGGTACATGTCCTTAAAAACATGAAATCCTATGTTTTGATAAGCATCCCGAACGTAACTATGGATTAAAACAATTTAGAAGATAAGGATGCGGTGGGTGGATGATTGATTTATTTTGGGAATAACTTGGTTACTGCTTGGATGTAATATCCAATGGTGTAGATTTTAATTGAGAAGATTAATCATTACAATGTTTAAAACATTAGAATAAGTTGAAGTTGTCATGGCCAAGGAGAGAATTGGTTTTCAAGATTTAGTTATGCAATAAAACGTGGAGATAGTAAAGCTATTTATTCCAACATTTTGGAGAGGTATGGGGTTCTTTTTTTCTGAAAGGGGAAGATAGTATGCTTCTCCTTTCTGGGTGTGAAGAGTCCTAAAAATTATATTATTTTTGTAGATCATGTGCTGCATATTTGGGAAAATTCAGATTGTGTAAAGGGGGCAATTTTAGATTGTATTTAGAATTGTTCATTTTAGTTTCCTTCTCTAGTTTTATGAAATAATTTGGTTGTTAGTAGTACATTCAGAAATAGTATTGTTTTTGAGTTGAATGAGGATACTATAATTTTGAATACTATGTGCTTCAGATTGTTCTCATTCTTGGTTTAGGTGTGAATCAGGACTGAATAATGAAATCAAATTCTACTACTAGATTCATTTATTACAAGGGTTGTTCCTATTTGTCTAATCTTTCTCTTTCTTTCAGAGCGCATATATGTGTGTGAAGATTGTATGCTTCCATTGCTGTATGTTGAGTCTTTTCTTTCTATTTCAATTGTAATAATTTGCCCCCAATCCAAGAATAGTGCAGGTAGCCTTTGCTTTTAGGTTAAAAAATGTTTCTTAAATCTTATTCATTTTATATCCAATCGGGGAGCTATACCCTGTGAAATTTAGAGGGCACTTGCACAATTCAATGGAAAAGTAACACGACTGTTGGTATCTTTTTGTGTCTTCATTTTTGGGCAAATAAGAGTTATTTGGATGGTTTATTGTGTGAAGACATATCTATTCACCAACAAATTTTTGGCAACTTTTTTGGGGAAATTCATAATTGATAGACCAATATTTTTCTATCCTTGGTGAAAATTATTATCTCTTTTTACAGGAGATTGGTGACTCCGTGTAAAGACCATGCCAAATATGAAAGCCATGAGAAGGTCAAGGCAAAATCCTTCTACCATAGAACTTTATCACATGGATGATAAAGTGTTGTGCAAATTCATGGACAGCTATAAAGAAAGTGTTTCTAGAGCTATAAGGAACAACATAAGCCTGGAAGAGGACTCCATGTCTTGGTTGTTGTGGAAAATTTTTTGTGTGAGATTTCATAAAGTAAAAGACTTGCAAAAATGTGTGAAAAGAGAGGTAAAGCTAAAAGGAGAGTTGATGGTTGATGATGAGGAACCTTGAGTCATAACAATCTCTCACATCTACTCAATCTTTGATGATCAAATCTTCCCCTGAGAAGCTTTGGAGAAAGAGGATAAAAGAGTGCCTAAAACTTTAGCATCTTCTGATATGGAAAATTCTAGAAAAGATGATGGTTGTTTCACTTTGGAGCATTTTAATGGCAAAGAATAACATAACATCGTTCAGTTGGAAGCTAAAAGTTTGACCTATGCTAAGAATGTGAATAAAAAAGTTTCTCAAGACATAATAATCCATGACCAGCCCATGGAGGAATCTTTTCATTTTGATGAATGTAGCAAGCAGAAGATACTTCTTGACCAAGTTTTTTTGCATGTTGCAAGTCTTTCTAAAGAAAGAAATTATGAAGTGAATTTTCAGCTTATATCTTCACCTAATGAAGATTTATATCCCATTTCAAGAGAGAAATTTTCTTATACTGAGTTTGATCCTAGATGGTCATTGAAAGTAGTTTTGAAGAATCCTTTCTTTTAACTATATGTCATAAGGATAGTTTAGTTTGTAACCTACAAGAAGAAACTGTGAATTCTAATTTTTCCTTTGCATGCCAAAGCAAGAATGTGGTGGATATGAAAGAATTAGAGAATCAATTTATGAATATCAATGGTGAAATTATTTGGAGAAACATGAATGCATTATACTCTCCTGCTGAACATATTGAGGACTTTGAAATTTGGGACAATCCTCTCTTTGTCCCTTGTGATCTGTGTGATAGTAATGAAGAAGAAAGTTGTAATGGAATTTCTAGCAATATGAACATACAACAACAAAGCAAAGAGGCTCTAGCCAATCCAAACCATGATAGCCAGTTAGAAGCTCCTTCAACAAGTGATACATGGCTTCTTGAGACAACTAAAGATGACTTGGTGAGTGATGTCCAAAAGACCATTGAGGAACATGGTGAAGACAACATATGCATGATCAAGGTAGAGGATATCTCAAGCTTGATACCTTTGGTTTTCAAATGCAAAGATCTTGATGCCTTCTTTGTTGAATTCAAAGTTGTTCATAATATGGTAATTGATGAACCAGAATTTAAAGTTTGTGCATTTGATGAGGAAATTGAGTATGAGGCTTTCTTGTTTGATTTAAATCCAACTCAAGAGAATTGGTCTTAGTCTCAAATGTTGGAGGCATTCTATTTTAAAAGTAAAGTTGCCGATGAACTTACGAAAGTAAAGTTGCTAGTTTGAAAGAAGAGCATGGTCTATGATTTTGAGTGCTCAAGCATAGTAAAAATCAATGGAATCCACCAAAATAAGGTTTGAAATGCAAGATCTAAACCCAAAAGACACCAATACACATCAATATCTTGATCCTCATTATGAAGATAAATGATTGTATTCCATATGCTTGATAGAGTACCAATCCACACATGTTAGTATCTGAGTCATCACTGGAATCCTTATGTCTATTCAAGCATTTGTAGGTATGTAGTGAATCATTGCCTTTTTGAGGGTGGTTTCTCAATTCTAGAGAAGCATAGAGAAGGATAACTGAAGGTTTGGTCAGATAGAATCATCGCCTGAATCTTCCAAGAAACATATATAAAAACACATGACTTTGGTCAGATTATTGCACAACTCAGATATCCCAATGAAATATATCTATAAGTCTCAAAAACACTAAGAGACAATTTTCTTCAACTAATTATCCCATGACACATATCCTAAACAACATGCAATCCTCTATTTTGATAAACATACCATACATAACCATGGATTAAAACAATTTAGAAGATAAGGATGTTGTGGGTGGATGATTGATTTATTTTGGGGATAACTTGGTTATCACTTGGATGTAATACAACAGATATCCAATGGTGTAGATTTGAATTGAGAAGATTAATCATTACAATTTTGGAAACATTAGAATAATTTGAAGTTGCCACATCTAAGGAAAGAATTGATTTTCAAGATTCAGTTATACAATAAAACGTGGAGACAATAAAGCTATTTATTCCAACATTTTGGAGAGGTATGGGGTTCTTCTTTTTTTAAAAAGGGAAGATAGTGTGCTTCTCCTTTTTGGCTGTGGAGAGTCCTAAAGATTCCATTATTTTTGTAGACCGTGTACTACATATTTAGGGAAAACGCAGATTGTGTAAAGTGGGTAGTTTTAGATTATATTCAGAACTGTTCATTTTAGTTTCCTTCTCTAGTTTTCTAAAATAATTTGATTGTCAGTAGTACATTCAAAAATAGTATTATTTTTGAGTTAAATGAGGATTCTATCATTTTGAAGATTTTGTGCTTCATATTGTTCTCATTCTTGGTTTAGGTGTGAATTAGGATTGAATAATAGAATCAAATTTTACTACTGTATTCATTTATTGTAGGGGTTGTTCCTATTTGTCTAATCTTTCTCTTTCTTTTAGAGTGCATATATGTGTGTGAATATTATATGCTTCCATTGATGTATGCTAAGTCTTTCCTATCTATTTTAGTTGTAATAATTTTTCCCCTATCCAAGAATAGTGTGAGTAGCCTTCGCTTTTAGGTTAAAAACATTTCTTAAATCTTATTCATTGCATATCCAATCGAGGAGCTATATCCTTTAACATTTAGAGGGCACTTGCAAAATTCAATGGAAAAGTGACCCAACTATTAGTATCTTTTTGTGTCTTCATTTTTTGGAAAATAAAAGTTCTTTTGATGGTTTATTGTGTGAAGACAAATCTGTTCACCAAAAAAATTTTGGTGACTCTGCTAGGGAAATTTAGAATTGGTAGACCAATGTTTTTCTTTCCTTGATGAAAATTATTATCTCCATGTATAGGAGATTGGAAACTCTATGTAAAGACCATGCAAAATATGAAAGCCATGAGAAGATCAAGGCCAAATCCTTCTATCATAGAACTTTATCACATGGATGATAAAGTGTGGCACAAATTCATGGACACCTATAAAGAAAGTGTTTATGGAGCTGTAAGGAACAACATAAGCCTAGAAGAGGAACAAAATAACCTATACAAGCCTTTTCTTCTATGAAAGCAACTGGTTCCTCCATAAAGAGGGCCTTGGAGTGCATTTGATCCCTTCCCAATAGTTTGGATACACTCAACACCTCCATTGTTACATATATAATCAATTAATAACTCAACCAAAAATTCTATAGAGCTCTTGACTAATTAGTTTAGAAAAGATAGTAAATTATTTCTTACTGCTATGAGTATTTTCAACTAGTTTCCAAAGGGATCATCCTTGAGTCTTCCATGGAGCACTTGAGGTAATTGAGCAAAACCACATTCTTTCTCTGCTTTATTCTCAAGGAAAAAAGACATAACATGTTGTATAGCTCTACAATCACTGACATGCATATTACTATCCTAATTTAGTGTGGAAGGAGCATTTGTCATCAACATTGAGACTCTTTCCTAAAAACCCAACACCACATCAGATCAGTAAAAATCATGTTAAGAAATAGTATATATTCAATACCATCAAAACCTATCATAGTTGACAGTACAATATTATACATTTCATATTATTCTTCATAGTTGACATTACTATTAAAATTTCCAAACAATTATTCAAAAGCTTTTTCAATCACAATTTATACCAGAAACTTTGTAAATAAGTTTTAGAAAGATAAATAACAAAAATCTACAAACCATGACATTCATGGTGCCAGCCTTATAATGATGGCTGACCATGGGGTGTTTCTCTTTAGCAACATATATCAAGTGGGGTATAGCATCAACTTTCTTATCATGAACCATTTTGTTTTCATGAATAACCTATACATATAAAGAATTAATAGTGTGCGATATTCATCCTCCAGAGAAGCTCAGACTATCTTGATTAAAGTTTACACTACAAAAACATAATAAACAATCATTTTAACTTCATACTCTCCCTATTACCTATACTATACTTGTATGGTTTCTAACATATGAGCTTCTATACACAAAATCATTAACACTGTAGTAAAATCAGGTGGAACTTGTTTCTCTTCCAATGTTCTGCTTATCCTTTTCTTGAAACCTTCATACTCATCTTACAAAATATCATTTAACAATGTTAAGGAGACATAATGATTTAATAACAAAGGAACTATTGATTTTAGTATTTTAATCACATCATCATCACCTTCATATCTTTCCATTTAAAAAAAAAGCCAAGATCAAGTGACTCATTTTCTTTGGATAAATACATAAAGGGTACCCTATTCTTTATTTTGAAATTTTTGCAGAATGGTACCCAATTTTTGACAAATCTCAAAGTTTCTAAAAGAGAGTAGAAAGTTATGGGAGATGCACCATCATTTGAGATATAGCAAGAATTTTTTTCTATTGGATAATCAAGTGCAAGAACAAAAAGAATTGTATTTGTAGTTATCAATGCGGGCTCCTTAAACAAATATGTTGTAGTGATGATAACATCCACAACAGGAAGCTTGGAAATAGTTTCTCCACTATATCTACAAGATAAAAACATAACACAAACCCTGAGTTTTTGTAGTGTTTCAAAGAGGAATAAACATATAAGACCTTCACTCATAGAGAAATAAACATATAAGACCTCCACTTTTTATGATAATAAAACAAATATGTAAATGAACAACACTTATTTCTACCTCTCTGCAAGTGCCTCTTTGGGTATGTATTATACCCAAAAAACTTCCATGCCATGTTGTGATAGAGAATCCACATGAAAGAAAATCAAAGCTCACATGTAAAAGTAATCATACAAAATTTTTAAGAAAATGTAGAAAATGTTTTGGCTCTCAAAGTCGCGAGGAAAGGGAAAGAGATAATCAATGATCTCATAATTCACATAGAACAATGAGGAAGATGGAAATCATTTGAAGAATGAAATTAAAGTTTAGAGACAAATCAAGATAATTCCTTGAGGGATAGTAGGATGAATCAATCCTCCGTCGTGCTCAAATTCCCCCCATGAAGAAGAGGGGTAGAAAAGGGAGATGCTTTCAGAGATCAAAAGATAAAAACATGTCTTCAGTTCACTATAAAAATAAGACGATCTTTTTGTAGGAGGAATAAAATGTTTTTACTAGCTTAAATAGGTCAAGAAGACCTTCATAGGGACACACATCATCAAGGTATTCATTGCCTATATTAAGGACACATGAATTCATTTTAACATAAAAAAAGATGTTTTAACTCTGTTAATTAGCATCAACTTCTCTTGTTAGTAGTGATTTCTCTTCATTTAAGGTGTCGTTCTCCTCCAAAAATTGTAGTGAACTCATCCTAAAAGAGGAATAATCTATTTTAAGGTGAAGTGAAATATATAAAGGGAGGATGGGTAGAATTTTTTGGGAAGGACCAATTTAGACAACAACAAGCAGGTCTCTTCAAAAATCAGAGATGAGAAGGGAAAGAAAATGAAAACTTGGGTAGGTTATATTGTAGAATTCATTGGTTTTCCATATTTAGAAAAGTTTCATTTCAAAATTTGCAAGAGGTAAATATGGTATCACTATAATAGGTTTCATTTTGAGTTCTAGTTTTCTTTTGGAAACTACTTAGACTATCTTAAAGAATAAACACTAGGAAGTTGTAGATAGAGTTCTTATCCCCTTAAGCATTTGGAAAGAAAGCAGTAGGCCTATGGTCAAGGCAAATTTTTGGATGTTGCAGATATAAAGTTAAATGTGGAGTTTGAGAAAGCTGAAATGGAACAATTAGTATGGATAGGATTGTGGTGCTCCCATCCAGATCTAGTTGTAAGATCCAAAATGAGGAAAGTGGTAAAGCTATTGAAGTTGGAAGTTCAAGTATCTAATATTCCTCTAGAGATTTATACCTATACCATAGAGTAATCATCCCATCATTCTAGACCTATAATGAATGGAATTGATTAATTAATGAAGGTATGTTAGTTTGAGCTTCACTTGGTTTTGATAATACTTAATTATTCTCTACTTAACAAGGCCAACCATGTGAAGGTGGAAGCTCATTTGGCCTCACCCCCCTCCCCCTAACATTAATCTAAATTCACCATTAACATCTAATTACTTACTTCATTCATTCATTCATCCATTTATGAACTATAACATTCAATCAATATAGTTACATAACATTCATTAATATGGTATAAAATTCATTAATACACAATACTAATCAAGACTTCATTAACATGACATTAAAATCAATATTAATATGCAAAATTCATAGATAATTACTTAAAATAACATTCTTTCATTATCCAACAAAGTTTATCAAACAAGGTTTATCAAAGAGCATTTTAAAAAAATCATTTTTTTTTTTTCTTAGCTTTCTTAAGGAAAGGCTGATAGGACATCAATATCTTCCTTATTCTCCTCCTTTTGTGGCACTTGTAATGTCAAATTATGATGTCTCCTCCTATTTTTAAGAGCATGAGGCTATTGTACAAAAGGGGGCTTTGTTGCAATAACAAGTAAATGAGAAAAAATGGCATACTTTTTTTTTTTTTAACTGTTACAAGTATTTCATTAACTAGTAGAAAATTACATGCAATTTTCTTACTTGAAAATGCCACATCAAGTACAATAACATTTTGAACTGCTACCACCTCAACATGCTACTTTGAACATGCTTCAATCATTCACCATGCTCTAAAATATTCAAAAAAAGGTTACACACCAAATTGTAATTAAAGATGTTAAATTCTATTCATAATTATGTAATTAATTTCCAATAGAAAATTAATACCTTCACCACTATGATGCACATCATGGCCTTCATCACACACAGGTTCTGTGATAGGATTTGAAGGCTGCAGTGAAATGTTATGCACATTGTTATGCAATCAATTTATGTTGAAAACTAACACCAAAAAAGAAATTTCTCAACTATTCAATTTAATTTCCTTTTCATTTGACCAATTTACTTATGTCTCATTTGGTGCGCCAGATTCTTGGGTATGACTTCCAAATTCTTGGTGTAGGCGTGTAGCCATGACTTTATAGCCTCCCTTCAAGGAGATTTTTTAATCTTCATCCATGGGCTCTACATTGAATTCTGTGCCCTATATTTTTTGCATAATATCATTAATTTTGCATGTATGATTTGATTAAAGAAATTTTTTTGCAACATTATATAATTTTTTAAAATATGAAATTCCATTGCTTCTACTTACAAGTCAAGAATGAATATTCACATAGACACCAGAGCCAACTTTGTATTAACCAACCTTTTGTAGTCTTGCTTCTATAGCTTTTGATGTGTCCTATAGTCTATGAAAAGTTTGAAATATGTTAGATTATATAATTATAAAGATCAATAATTAGTGCATGATTACATTCTACTTAATACTATCATGACATACCTTCTTTTGCCTTTTTCTAGTTCAATTCCTTTACCATGTAGCCTTTTCTATTTTGCATCTTCTATTATTTAATTCCACTCCATTTGTGGAATCATAGGAGGATTCTCATACTTTGGGTTATCCTTTAGACCCCTTCTACATTGGTCCCACAAAGTCTTTATATGTTTAGATTCTCTTTTGAGAAGTAGGGCACTGCCAAAATTTTTTTTTTTCCAAAGAGGTCCTCAAAAGATGTAATGAGCTGATTTTTTTTAATTCAAGACTTTGTTCATTCCACCTTTTAAAAAATGAAAAATTTTTAGATCAATAACTTTAATATTTATGTTATTAGATGGAGATGGCAAGCGGGAGCAGGATCGATGAGAGTTCAAGCGGGAATAGGTTTTTGAATCCCCCTGTACCTGGAGAACAATCTGGGAATCTCCCTATCAAATCTAGGTATGATGGAAAATTTGGGGATACAGATGATGGCAGGTTCTTGGTGGGTGCAGGGGGGTGGGAGCAAACAGAATAAAAAATGGTCTAGCTTGTTTGGGATTCGACCCATAGGAAAATCTACTTTTCTGCCGGTTAAAGACATTTTAGCGAAGGAGAAAGGTAAGTTTTCTATTGAGATTCTTGATCAGATTATTGATTGAAACATCTTTTGTATGGAGTCTACCTTGGTTGGGCATTTCATTAGTGCACAACCTAATATTGAAGATGTGTGGGCTTTTGTGCAGAGAAAATGGTGTTTGAAGGGTTAAGTGGATATTTCTGCTATGGCTAAAGGCTACCTTTCTTTTTGTTTCTCTTATGATGAGGATACGAGAGATATTTTGTGTAGTAGTCCTTGGGTTATGGGGAGGCATACCATGCTTCTACAGAAATGGACCCCCAATCTTTACTCCTTGGATGATTCAACTATTCAAGCTCCTGTATGGGTGAAACTTCATGGTCTCCCTCTTGAGTTCTAGATGGAAGATGTTTTCAAAGGCATAGCCAACATCTTTGGGGAACTTCTCTCTTTAGATTCAGTGATGGTTTCTAGGAGGAGATTGAACTTTGCCAAGTTTTGTGTTGGAGTATCCCGTGGCATAGACCTCCCAAAATCTATTGCTCTTAAATCTAAACTTGGGGTTTGGGACAAGAGGATTGAATATGAATCTATCCCTTTTGCTTGCTTCCATTGCAAGAAAGTGGGTCACTGGGCTACGAATGTCCTTTATTGAAAGGTAAAACTAATAAGAATTCTAAGAAGAGCAAGAAAATCTAGGTCAAAAAAGCCCAACCTAAAGAGATAGTGGTAGGAGTTGAGGGGCCTATTCCTCTTAAAGACATTGCCCATTTTGATAGTAGCTATTCTTTAGTGGGGGAAAAGAAAGATCTATCTAAAGAGTCTGCTATGGTGACAGTTGAGGTGCTTTCTCCTACTATGAACCAAGCTCATTTGGAAATCCCCAAGGAAGGTCATAAGGAAGTTGTGGGGCTTGTTTCTTCAAAGGACCCTGCTCATTTGGATAGAAGAAGTGCTGTAGTAGGGGGAAATAATGTTCAATCCTTAGAGGTTGTTGTGGTGACTACTAAGGTGACTTCTCCTACTAATAACTAGGATCATAAGGAAATTTCTAGCAATCCAGAGGTTGTAGTGGATGTGGCTAGTGTGGATGTCATTTCTCACCAAGATACCCCTATATTGCATGATATTCCAAAGGAGAATGGGGAGATTTCTGACTTGAGAAATCAAGATGGGGAGGATATTTTTTTGTCAGGTCCCTCAAAGGATCTTAGTGCTACATTACCTTTGTCAACGGTGGCTGATTTGGCTACCCCTTCCCTAGATCCTCTAGAGGTTCTAGATTTGGAGACTCCTTTTACAAAGGATAGGATTAAGGTTTCTGATGGTTCCCACAAGGAGACTTTACCCCGAGCCCCTATTGTGAAGGATAATTCCTTTGTTAGTGGAGTGGTTGAGGACATTCTCACTATTTCCCATGTTGAGGAAGTAACTATGAAGAAGGATAGTTTTGGGACCTGTGGGATAGTAGGAGGGAAGAAATCTAGAGGTAGAAGAATTAAAGATGGAGAGAATTTTACCCTAGTGAATACCAACAAGAAGGGAGCCAAAGTTGATCCCAAGTCTTCTAAGGGTAAGATTGCTAAGAATGGTAGTGCTACCATCAAGAATGGTGATATTGGGTCTTCGCCATCTTTTTCTGGTAGACCTTCTGATCAACATAAAAGAATAGTTGAGGCTATTAAGAGTATTGCTGATGGTTGTTAGAGAACTATCCTTGATTCAAAACTTTTTGTTAAACTATGAAGATCATATCGTGGAATATTTGAGGGTTAAATAATCCTCACAAACATGATATTTTTAAAAATATGATTAGGGATAATAGACCTGATATTTTTGTTATCCAGGAAACTAAGATGCTCAAAGATAAGGTGGAATGTCTCTCTATCTTTAAGGGAGGAAAGATTTTTGGAAGTGACTCTGATGGTTCTTTAGATGGTTTGGCGGTGTTCTGGATTAACAAATGGATTCAAGGGGAACTCATTTATCAAAATAGAAATATGATGAATGTGCATTTTGTTAATTCTAAGGATAATTTTAGTTGGGTTCTCACTAATGTTTACGTCCCTAATACTAAATGGGGGAGGAAAGCTTTGTGGGAAGAAATTTTTAATCAAAGAAAACTTTTTGCTGAGGATAACTAGTTGGCGATAGGGGATTTTAATACCCCCTTAAAAGAATCTGAAAAAAGGGGAGGTAATCAATCTATTTTGGATAATTGATTAGATCTTATGCACTTTATTAACTCCCATATGCTTCATGATCTTGATTGACTTGGGGTTGAGTATACATGGATGAATAGAAGAGTTGGTAAGGATCTTATTCAGGTTAGACTAGACCGGGCCCTTATCAGCAATGAATGGATTTTGAAGTTTAAATGCTCTCTTAATGCTCAGGTTCGAGTGGGCTCTGATCACTTTCCAATTTTCTTTTCTGCTGACCCTTTTAGTTTTAAAAAGAATTACCCTTTCAGATTTGAAAAAATGTGGACCCTTCATCCTAATTTGGAGATCCTCATTTAGGAGTGGTGGAATATTGATGTCGAGGGTACAACTATGTTTAGAGTGGCGACCAAACTGAAAAATGTCAAGAAACACATTAAAATCTAGAATAAAACTACTTTTGGTAATATTTTTGAGAATAAAAGAAAGATATTGGAGGAGCTTAAAAACATTCAAAATAAGATTCAAGCTGATGGTTATGAGATGGTCTCTAGGGAAGAAGAGAGCAATAAACTAGTTGAACTTCATGATCTCATTTCTAAGGAGGAGACCTTTTGGAGACAGCATTCCCGAAAAGTTTTCTTAGAGAAGGTGATAGAAACACCAAGTTATTTCATATGACTACCTTGAAGCATAGGATGGCTAATAGAATATCCAAACTCATGACGGCTGATGGTATGACTGATACTGAAGATGTTATTAAAAAGGAGGCCAAGGTGTTCTTTGGTAGCTTGCTGCAGTGTGACCCAAACTTGAATATGGAAAAGCAACAAATGTTCTTGGACAATATTCCTTCCTGTCTTTTTGAAGCTCAGAACTCATTCTTGACTTCCATTCCCTCTTCGAATGAGATTTCTAAGGCTATTTTTTATTTTGAGGGTGATAAGGCCCTTGGTTCTGATGTTTTTTCCCTCTTGTTCTTTCATAAATATTGGCATATCATTGGTCCTAATGTTTGTAATGGTGTTAAGGATTTTTTTGGTTCAAGAAACTTTTTTAGAGAATTAAATGGGACCTTCATTGCCCTTATTCCTAAGAAGCGAGCTGCTGATAGTTTGGATCGGTTTAGGCCTATTAGTTTATGCAATTCTTTTTATAAGATTATTTCCAAAGTTCTGACTCTCAGAATTCTTTCCATTATTCCAGCTATTATTTCTAGTTAGCAAAATGGCTTTGTTCTTGGCAGGCAGATATTGGATTCCATAATCACGATTCATGAAAACATCCATTCTCTTGTGGCGTCTAAGAAAGAAGGATTTCTGCTAAGCTTGATCTCTCTAAAGTGTATGATAGAGTTGACTGGAACTTCCTTCTTAGGTGTTTGGAAGCATTTGGCTTTAATAAGAGATTCAGGGATATTATCTTTATGATTATCTCTTCAACTTCATTTCTATTCTGGTTAATGGTTCCCCTTCCTCCTTTTTTAAGCCTTCTAGGTGCCTTAGACAGGGAGACCCAATCTCTCTTATTCTTTTTATTATCCTGGCTGAATGCTTGGGAATATTTATTAATAATATGGTGTTTAAAGGAGACTTTTTTGGTCTTAGCCCTTCCTCCTCTACTCTAGTGTGCTCACATCAGCAATTTGTGGATGATTCTATTGTCATGGGGGAGGCCTCAGTGAGAAATGCTAGGAATATTAAGAAGGCTTTGACTGACTATGGGGATGCTTTTGGCCAAATCATTAACTAGAATAAAAGTGTGATTTACTTTATTAATGTTAGTGAGGCTAGAAAATTTAAGATTAAAAGGATTATTGGGTGTGAAAGTGGATCCTTTCTTGGTACTTATTTAGGGCTACCTTTGGGTTTATCTCCCCCTGATAATTTTTGGAACTCTCTGATTGACAAGATTCACTTGAAACTTGTTGGCTGGAAGGGATCCCTCCTTAGTTAGGTTGGGAAGGTCATTGTTTTGAAATCTATCCTCCAAAGCGTGCCGCTCTATGCCTTGAGTGTCTTTAAAATCCTGAGAAAGTTTGCACTTGCTATTGAGAAAATACAAAAAACTTTCTTATGGACAGGTATGGAGACTAAAAAGAAATTTCCTCTTATTGCCTGGGAGAATTTTTGCATTCCCAAGGGGAAGGGAGGGCTTGGGCTTTAGAGGATTTCTTTTATGAATGAACTCTTATTGGCTAAACTTCTTTAGAGATGGCATAAGGAAGAGGGGGAATGGAGGAATATTTGGGATTATAAATATAATTGGAATAACTTTGATTTTAGCATCTCCTCCTTTCTGATTTTGATCAAGGGGGATCTCAGATTTGGAAGAATGCTCATAAATCTAAACACATTTTAAGGAAAGGAGTCAAATGGAAGGTTGGAAATGGGTTGAAGAAATTTTTTGGGAAGATATTTGGATTTTGGATTACCCCCTCTGTGAGGATCCAAGATGGAATGAGTTTATGGAGTAGTGTAAGACTCAGTTTGGTACTCTGGTTAGTGATTACTGGAAGAATGACTCATGGGTGAATTTTCTTAGTGTGGATTTGAATCTTGCTGAGCTCGCTAATTGCTTGAATGCTTATTGTCTGAACCATGAAGATGATGTTCTAATTTGGAAAAAGGATCCTAGTGGTGTGTACTCTACCTCATCAGCTTTTGCTAATTCTTTTGAAGATTATGAGGTTCCCTATTGGGCAATAGCTTGGGTAAAAGGTATGACTCCTAAAATTAATATCTTTTTTTGGATCCTTTTGCAAAATTTTTTTTTAACCCTTGATAATCTCAAGAAGAGAGGATTCTTCATTGTTAATCGGTGTGTTCTTTGTAAGAATGACGAGGAATCAATGGATCATTTAATGCTCCATTGCCCCTTTACTACTAAGGTTTGGGATAAAATTTGGGACTTAATGAATATGGATTGGATCCCTTATGCTACTATCCAGTTGTTCTTTTTGTCTTGGAAAGTTCCTTCTAAGAACCCTCTGATTATTAAATTGTGGGATTTTATACTTCCTTATCTTTGTTGGGGGTTTTGGAAATAACGTGATAATAGGATCTTCAGAGGAGTGGAATCCAACTCTATTAAGGTTTTCCATAAAATCAAGGTCCTTTTGCATGAAAATATCAAAATTTGCAGTAAGGGACATCAACCTTGTAATGATTGGGATGTGGGAGTGATGAATAATTGGAATATAAGGAGCTTGATACTGGATGCAAAGGATTCTAACCCAAGGGAAAGTGCTAGATGGGATTTTCCTTTGACTAATTGGTTTAAGTTGAACTTCGACGGGGCCTTGAAAGGGAATTTGGGCCTTGCTAGTTGTGGAGTGGTGATTAGGAATTCTAATGGTGATTTTGTTGCTGGTATGTCTATACCTTTGGGGTGTCAAATCAATCATGTTGCGGAAGCCTCAGCTGCTCTTTATGGTCTTATGTATGCCAAAGACTTGAATCTGGTTAATATTTGGATTGAAGGTGACTCCCTCAAAATTATAAATTTCTTAAAGAAGATATATCCACCATCATGGAATATTAGTAACATTATATTTAAGGCTAGGGATATTATTAATTCTTTTCAAAATTGCATTATTTCCCATAATTATAGGGAAGAAAATGGCTTAGCTGATTGGGCTTCCAATGTGGCATGTTATAATGATCAAAAAATCATATGGCATTCATATGCCACTTTACCTACTGATGGCCACGAGTTTGTCAAGCATGACAAATGGAAATCCCAACAAATATCTTTTAATAATGACACTGTCAAGGAATTATGATTTTTACCTCTTTGTAGTGAAGTGGGTTATTATTTTTGGAAATGTGGGCAACTTGCATGGATTATGGGTTATTTATTTCTATCAGTGTTCAATCCATGGTGATTGCAGGGTGATTAGGATTCTTCAGTGTGAGGAAACTAGAGCCTCATCTTGCAGAGAGTTTGGGTTTTCTCAGTCAGAGCAACTTAGGGTGTTTGTTGTAGAGATTATGGGGGGAAAGCGAAAATGGGTCGAACTGCCTAGTTGTGTTGAATGGAAGAATAAACTAGAGGTTTGGGATATCCTTAGGCATGGCAATTTTACCAACTACATAGAGAGACTTAAAGGAAATAATCCTGCTATCATGCACCAGTTTGTAAAATCTTGGAAGGATGGCTCAATTTTGGTGGGGAATCAAAGGATGGAGGTAACGGTTAAGACCATTGCAGAGGCTACTAGGTTGGATTTGGACAGGATGAATTTCTACAGGAAAAGGAAGATATTAGACAAGGCAATTGATGACTTTGTTGAGATCGAACAGGAAAGAAATTGTCTAGTTAAGATAGGTACTTCTTACTTTAACCCGACTTCTGTTTCTCATTTGTGGCAGTTTATTTTCTTTGTCATTATGGAATATGTAACTTTGGATGGTTGATATACCAAATTGTATGGTGATCACTTTGTGCTTGCAAATCATTTTTGACATAATATTAGGGTGAATT
Source organism: Cupressus sempervirens (assembly GCA_028749045.1). Classification (NCBI taxonomy): domain Eukaryota; kingdom Viridiplantae; phylum Streptophyta; class Pinopsida; order Cupressales; family Cupressaceae; genus Cupressus; species Cupressus sempervirens. The sequence continues at coordinate 681,958,339 of CM053792.1, read as the reverse complement.
TTCCTTCCTACTTGCTGCAATCTCTTGCAATTTCTACTCAAGCCATTTAGCGTGACCCAACTAGGGAACATGTATGCCATGAAGGGCTTATGGTTTTGATCATGAATGTGCTCAAATCTAAAAAAATCTAGAAACCTAGGAATTTTAAAGTGGAAGATCAAGATACAGAAGGGAGTATTCAAGAAAAAGGCTATGACTCTGATACACAAGATGAGGCTAAAGGAGGTCTGGCTAGCCCTAAAATTGGTTCTAGTGGTAGGAATAAGAAAAAGAAGAAGAATACTGAGAAGGAGGATTCTAACCGGGAGAGGGAACGTGATTTTGTTGAAGAAATTGTTCGTGAGCACATCAAAAATAGGGGAGGTAGTAAAAGTAAAGGTAAGGGTTGTCTAGATGAGAGAGAGTCTATGCATTTTGATGATGAGCCTTTGGCTCATCACTTGGAGAGGAAAAGGAAGCCTGTGCAGTTTCAGCTCAATAAAAATGCTAAGAAAGTTAAAGATGATTCTGATGTTGATATTGATGAGCAGGGCTCTAAATCTGAAGGGGGTGATAGTGGGTTAGGGTTTTCTAAAGGTATGTTTGGCAACCCGGGCTCTATTTGGAAGGACATAGGCATCTTAAAGCATAAAATGTTTTTGCTTAACAAGGAAATGGAACAATTTTCCAAAATGGAAAGAGGGGAAAGAACTCTAGGACAACATATTGAAAAGCTCTCGAAGGTCATAAGAAATACTGAAGAAGTTAAAAATTTGATGCATAAGATTCCTATGTTGGAAGCTAAACAAAGGGTTATGGATAAGGATATTAGTAGTGTCCAGGGGAGGGTGTCAAAAATTGAGTCCAGATTGGGCAACATGGACAAACAACTTAAGCAGATGGTGGAAAATGTCTCTACCTTCCTGAAGAAGAATGTGGCAGGTAAAGACTAGGATTCTCCCTTAGGGGTTGATTCTCAAGGACCAAGTATGCATACCCGGGCCCATTCGAAGAAGATTGACAAAACCAGTAGGAAAGACAAGGTGAAAGCTGCTGCTAAAACCATGCATTCTCTGGTGGACCAGGCGGTGAATATGATCAACACTCCTTAGTTGGTCATTGCTACTCCTTTGCTAGACTTTTGCTATTTTTTCCAGCACTGTCCTCTATGACCTCTTTTTTGTTGTTTGAGGTCTGTTTCACACTTGGTCTTGGTTTCTTTTCTCTTGCTTGTTTCCAAAACTCTGCTATTGTATAGGTTTCAGGTCCTTTAAAACTTGCTTTTACTTAATCAAAACTTTAATATAGTGCAATAAATCAAAGAAAAGAAAGATACTATAGCAATGATATGAAACTATGTACCTTTTATGTATGGTGGGTCCAAATAGGTTTAATGTCATTTCAAAAAGATGATCATAGAAAACATCATTTCCTACAAAAACATCATGGGATTATCAATCCAAAATGAGTTATGTATAAGTAAACTACACTTACACTATAAATAATAACAATTTTAAAGCACCTAGAAGCTTTGGTAATTTTAATGGAAACATAATTTGCCTATTCAACCACAATGTCCCTGCAAATGAACCAGTACAAGTCACACAAGTTGCTCCAAGAAATGGTTCAACTTCATTAGTAGTGGTCTCTATTGTTCTATCAAATGTAGGTATATCTATTAGTGCACAAAATAGGTCTATGAGTATAAAATCCACACAAAAAAAGAAATAATGCATGATTAGCACATAACAAAATATAACAAAACAAGGTTTTACCAGTTATACTTGGTATAGTTGAAGATGTATGCAAACTCCTTGTTGCTGACAATGTATTCAACAATATCAGAGCGGTGACAAAAGGAGGCATCCACATTTCATCATGAGCTGAAGAATAAATTTTTAGCAAAGCCATTTGCAATGGATAAAGATCAAATGGGATACTAGTTAGAGGCCTCCAAAAGGTTAAATGAATGGTTAAAGGTTTAAGGATTATATACATGAAGATTGTCACTAAAATCCTCACCATATTTACCAAAGAGTCTCACAAGTGTCACAAAATCTTGTAAGAAGAACACATAATATTTTAGATCATGATCCATAAGATACTATAAAATATAAACATCTATTGAACTTTTATTATTGCTTAAGATTAAATACTACTTACCTTCAAAGAATTGACTCTAAGTATCAATTCTTCTTTTAGTGCCTCTGTCTCCTCGGTTATGTTTCGATCGAAGACAAGGTTAAGAATTTCATCACTACATATTTTTATAAGTTTATGGGCCATGAAGATAGGGCCAGTGCTACATGCAAGGTCATCTACAAATGAAGCCTGAGTTTTAGACCACATTTGATCTTCCATCATTTTCACTTTTCCCTATCAACAAGTACCAAGTTGTGACATCAATATCAATAAAATTCCATCAAAATAACTCTAAATCCATAAAGAAAAGAACATAATAATATGAAATTTGTTTCTATATAATTTGTATAATTACACTAATTAAGGTTTACATTCACTGAAGGTGTGTGAGGTACATCCCTGCCTATGCCTTGTGGTGTATCCATGTCGCCCTGTAAAAAAGATCAATAATTCTTAGCAATCAGTAGTGAAATGAAAGTAATAGACTTACCAAAAAAAAATATTAATAAAATAGTAGATTGTATATTGGATTCAATATTAATTGGAGGCAATTGATTTAAATGTTATACTTACCAGTCCCATGATAGAGATTTTTTTTGTATCTAGACAATTCAAATTGTAATATATTAGAAGCTCTTCCCTTGCACTTATTGATTTTATCGCACATGCAAAAACATGATTTCCCTCACGTGCCTCAAATATACAATTCAACCACTTATTAGTTGACACAGGTTGATAACTATTTATATTTCCTACAATATTCCCTATTGCTTTTGGCCTTCCATCAATATACATAGTGAGCCTTTTACTTTGATCATTTTCCTTGCATTGTATATAATTTTGTGACAATGCATATGTACACATACTTTTTTTATATTGCACAATTCACTTCCAATTGTTGTAATTGTAACAAGGTCCTACATACTCCATCAATTCAACAACTTTAATGTAACTGACCTTTATGCCATCCATGGAAAATAGGCCCAAACCATGTAATGAAGATGGAGCTATGTGATATATACTTTCGTTAATAGAAAAATTAGTGTTAACTGGAGGTAGTTCCTTGGTTACCCATTATTTTTGAAGATGTGTGTACCTTAAGGGAAACATCCTATTGCCTTCACTCTCATTATCATAAGAACATGACCCCCCCTCAGCAAGAAAAATTGCATTTGTTTATTCTTCTAATCTTTTGACCTCTAGTTGATCTCCCTATTTTAGACCTACTAGATGTCTCACTTTTGTCTTCTATTCCCACATTTTCCTCACTTGAGGAAGATAGATAAAAAAAATACCTATTTGGTGATACTTTCAATCCATAAAATGAGAGACATACTAGGACTAAATTTGATGTTGATGGTAAAGAGAAGATATGTAAATATGAAATTGTATCTATAGGGTCTGTTGACTTATACCTGTCGATCCATGTGACTGTGTAAGATCCTGGTCAAAGGCATTAAATAGCCTACATATGCAAATCATTTATCTTAAGTTAGCCAAAAATTACATGATATATATATGCTACAAACTATGTAGAAGACACAAATTACATGATGCATTCATTGAAATCATTGTATATTTTTTAATTCCTCCCCTCTACTTTATGTGTGGTAGCTATGCAATATCATTGTATATACTCCATGACAGTAGAGTTCAACACACAATAACTTAATTATAAAAATATACAAGTCAAAAAAATTTCTATAAATAAATCATGACCCTATCAAACTTGACATTGATCATACATCGACATACATTTCATTGATCATCATCTTCATCCATGTCTCATCATCATCACCATCATCGTACTTGTCACTTTGCATCGTCGTCACCACCACCATCTTCATCACCATCATCATCATCTTCATCACCATTATCATGACCATCATCATCATGACATTCATCACCATCATCATGAACACCATCATCATGACCATCATCACCTTGATCATGACCATCTTCATCAGCATGATCATGATCATGATCATCACCACCATCATCGTCAGCATCACCAGAATCATCATCATCTTCTTTGTCACCATTGTGTAATAGTCGCTCATGATCATCATTTACTTCATCTTTTGATTCTTCAGTATCCTCTTCTTGCATCATATTATACTTTACTGGCCTTCCTCTTGAATCATGTCTAACAACAAATGACCAATCTAGTTTATGTAGAACATCAAAGTAAAACACTTGCTCACATTGGCTTGGAAGAACATAGGGCTCATCTGCAACTAGCTTAAATGACCTTGTATTGATCATTGTAAATCCACTATCATGTTCAATAACAATCCTATTAGAATCATTTCAATTCAGCTGTAGCTTGTACCATTTGACAACAAATAGAACTAATTTGAATAAATTAAAGTCACACTCAAGCATATCTTCCAAAATTTCATAGTATCAATTTTCAAATTGTTGAGGATGTATGTCATTTCTAGACAAAATATTGGTAACCTCGAAGACTGCACTTATCCCAAAATCACAAGTTTTCTTCATTTCGTCTAACCTTTTTATGTGAAATTTATAGACATTGTAGTACATAGCTTTGTGGTGTTTGATCTGCAATTATTCAAATGTGTCAAGATTATTTGCATCAATCTATGAGTTGACATTAAACTTATGGGTCATGATTATTAATCTTTTAGGTGCCTTTCTATCTGTTATACCATATGCTAGATCAAGTACCATTGACACAACATTAGGATCTCCATTATAATGAACTTCTTTAACCAATGATGCAATGCCATCCCATGTTAATGAGCGACCATTTTCTTGAGATTTTTGAATCCATACCTTCATTCAATCAAGATTATTTGCAATATACAAATTTAGTGCATCCCAATCATGACCACCTATAAAGAAAACAACTAGACTAGTTAGAAACAACTTATATTGATGATGGATAAGAATTAATTAACTACAATAAGATCTTATAATTACCTCTCACTTTCTTCAATCTACCTTTTCCCATCAAGTACTCCCCTTCAAATCTGTTAATGGAGTTGGGACCCAAATATGATCTACATGGATCTTTGATGCAAAATTGGGAAGATATTCACTAATATACACTATGGTTTGGTATATCATATATCCCTTTACCATAGAACCCTTAAGATGTTCTCTTTGTTGAACGAAACCCTTCATAAATTTCATTTTCTTCTCAACCATTGAAATTGACCTAGTTTATACAGGTCTACATAATTCAATCTCCTCGACTTGATGTATTAGGTAGTGTTCTTGAGCATTGAAAAAAGTTGAAGGTAGACATTGTTGCATTTCACACATAAGCTATGGAATTTTTCTCTTCTAATATTTTATATCTTTTTTTAAATTAATTTATTAAGATGATAACTGCCTAAAAGAGATTGAACACACAAGAACATATAAACAAGATTTTAGATAAAAATATACAATAAATTACATAAAAAGTGAAGTAAGTCACAAATATAATATATGTACAACAAATCTAAAAAATAACATTTCTAACTTTATGTATTTTCTAAGATCATATATAACTTGTTTAATACTATTGTTAAACTAGTGTGGGGGGGATAGAGGTAGGACATACTACAATCATTAAAAAATGATCTTTTCAATATATTACAAAATAATATAAAAGGTAGTACATGCAATTTTACAAATATATTGTAAATAGAGAACATGACTTACCTTGACGAAGGTATGCCAATCATGTGTTTTCAACCTTGACCCAAAATTACCTTTCTTTGATACAAGACTACTTATATTTGTAACAAATCTTGTAAAAAAATTTGTTATTTTTATGACTTCTTTTAATGCATCACTTTGCTGCTCCATTTGTAACTAGGGAAGGGCACTTATATTTATGTGATCTCTATTGCTATTTGATTCAATGAAAATTTTTAGTGCATAATTGGATTCATGAATGTCATTAAAATATTTGGAAATTTTTTTTTTGTCATACCTTCCATCCAATATTTTCCATAGTGTCTCTGTTACATTCTTTCCAATATGCATAACATCAAACAAATGCACAATTGGGAGATCCTTGTAGTATGGTAACCTACTAAATCAAGTAGGATGACTTTTTATTCCTCTAGGAAGTTGGTCATTGATGCCTTGACAGCCTTCACAAGTGTCAATTACATCATTATTAAACAAAAGACAATATCAAAATATAAATTTTAAACTTCGGACCACAAATTGGACATTACCTCCACGATTTAGTTGATTGTATTCCAACTTTCATAGATGCAACATCATTATTTGTGGCTTTGATGTTGTGTCTTCTTTCCCATTAAAAAGGTATTTTAAAATAATTTGATACTTATGATTATTGTGGAGAAAATGCCTAAACTCATTGAACACCTACTTTCCTAAACTTATTGAATGACAAGATTTCATCTTTGGGCCACAAATTGGAAATGCGAATTTTCCCTTTGTCTAAAGACCTAAAAGATCATGTACAATTGGATCATATACCATTATCATGCACAACTTAAACATACAAAAATAATATGTAAGCATTATAATAGACCAAAAATATGTGACCTTAACAATATAACATACCGCAAAAATGAGTTAGCCTAGGGGCATCATGTATTGTCCATACAAGAATTATATGGAATTGAAACTGTCTTTGTCTTATTAGTCTAGAGATGTCATACATAGTGAATCCATTCTATAACTTCAACAACTCATCAATAAGTGACTCAATGTACACGTTCATATATTTAACTTGGTACTTACCTAGTAATTAAATGAACATAAATATTACATAATTATTATGACCATTTTGATGCACTATTTATAAATTATTTTAAATAACTATTAAATAAAAAAATACGTAGTATAATCATTGACAACAATATGTGCTCCCTCTTTATGGACATCTAAGGAGGAATGCTATTGTTAATAACAAAAATAGGCTACACTGAGTAAACAAATATCATATCTCCAAAATGGATTGACACCATCCACTGTTAATGAAAGATTGAGATTACGAGGTTCTTCTTTAAAGTGTGGCCATATTTTTTTTTATGTCTTTAAATATAGAACCATCTACAAACACTGACATAATGTCATCTTGACTTCTATGCATGCATGATAATCCATAAATTGTGCCAAACTAGTGCACCTAAATAATCATTCAAGACATGGAATAATGTGAATACCGAAGAACTTTGTGAGGCACCATTTTTGTTATTTGATCTGACCAATATCTACTACTATGACAATTAGGGAATTTTGTTGTAAATTTATGTTGTTTATGATATAGAATATGATCATTGAGACATGCATGTATTGTTTGATACTTCATTCTAATTTGATTCATAATGGTAGATGATTCTTGGTACAAATGAGGAAAAATGTTTGATGGTGGTAACAACAACTCACCTATCAACCTACAACAAAAAATATGATTTTTTAATATAACAAATAGTAATGGTATGCTAACATTGAATATGACAAAAATGGCATACCTCAGCATACATGACATTGCTACATTGGATAAACCATTCATAACCTTCAAGTTCACCAATAACACTATAATAGAGATAAGAGTTGTTTGCAAGCCTTGGTATAAGGGCTCATATGCCTTCTCAAATATAGGTATATTAAGACAATCATCATCATCATTATCAGATGCGCTAGTACCATCATCATGATCATCTTCATCAGTTATGTCAATACCATCTTCTTCAATCATGTCATCTAGCACATTATCATCTTCTTCCATTGGAGCATTATCCTCAGCTTGGATATTCACACCTCCATGTTCCTCTAGTTGGAATTCCACATTCACCAATCAGCAAAAATCGTGGCCTACTTCAACATGACCATGTTGTCTACAATGACTCTAGGTTGAACATGTGATTAGAATTCTTTGATTCTAGTTTAAGCCCTTACACTTTTTGCAAGGACAATTACATTTATCAACTTTTCTTCGAAACGAAGACCACAATCTAGTAATTTTCTCATTATTTTGTTTTGGGTTCATAAATCCAAGCATGGTCTTTCTTCATAGGAAAATATATCTGCAAAATTATTGGACATGTTGTACTTAATGTCTATATCTGCACATATGGTTTGAAAGAAAAAATTGGTGTAATTAATGTGTATACCTGCAAAAATATTGGACATTTTTTACTTAATGTTTATATCGCACATATGGTTTTGAAAGAAAAATGCTTATATCTAGATTTTATGAAAAAATTAGCTCTGTAATAATTTTTAGTTATATTTACTTTTAGGATGAAATAGTGATGAAAGCTAACCAATTATTGGTAATTTTAAAACATAAAATTACATTATTTGTGGTTAAATATTTGTTGTTAAGGAAATTGGCAAGCAAGGACTAAAGCACACTTCTAGTTTTGAATTTCCATTATGAGTTGTTGAATTGAATAAGTACCAAAAGAGAGAGAATGACAATATGCAAAAACTAGAAGATCCCAGGTCCAAATGTTAGAAGAAGACAAAGATTTCATTACAAGTATCAGCTCCCAAAATCTAATCACAAAAATAAAGAGAAATAATTTGTAGAAATGCAAGATGGAGAAGCATAAGAGTTGGACAACGTTCCAATAAACTCAAAAATGTAAAATCTTCCAAAAAATTGGAATTCTTATATGTTGGATGTACAAAAAGCCAAAGTGGGGTAGCATATACTTGTAGACATGGGAGGAATAGACCCGAATGAAGAAGGGAAAAATGTTATATGTTGAAGTCAATATGCAAGGGGATAAAAGAAAACTTGGCAAAAATATCTGCAATGTAAAACAACATAATAGATGCTACAGTTTGAAAAGCAACAAGGATAAAATGTGGCACAAACCATATCTAAGACACATGCAAGAACCAATCTAGTGTATCAAAATTTCTTGTAAATTTAGATGAAGAACAAAAGAATCTCTTGATAATTTTGGGTAAAAGATGCCTAGAGAATAAATGCAATCTAAGAAGAAATATCATGAGAGATTTTAGTGACCCCCATTGGTTTGATGCTAGGATGATGATTATGAGGAGGGTGAACATAAATAATCTTAAGAGGCCAAATCAAAGAAATTCTATGACCTTGAATTTTCTTGTGTGCTAAGTGAAAGTAGTGGGTGCGCCTAGCTATAGGACAACTCTTGGAAGATGTGACCAATTTTAAAAGTAGATAAGGGGGAAGAACAAATGAATAGATGGGAAGAAAGCCCCCATGGGAGCATCTTAAGATAAAAAGGATGCCATCGATAAAATAAATTCTTAAGAAGTATTGAGCTTCACCTGTTTTCTTGTAGAGAGTGATCAAATCATTTAATTGGGCAATCAAATAAAGTGGGTTATACAAATTCATTTGATGAAGTATGTATAATGATTGCATACATTAACACTGTGAAAAATGAACTCTAAATGTATTCTAAACTTTATGATTTCAAAAGTTCTCATTTGAAAACTTTACATCACATAAAAGAGAAAATGAGGTTTGTTGAATGCTAGAGTTTTTTGTTGAAAGAAGAGATATTTAAGCTTTATCTGCAAGCATGTAATACCAAAATTATAATTAATCTCTAGAAAAATTGTTTTGAAATCCAGATGTTTGATGTAGAAATTGAGATGATGAATACAATAAATAAGAGTTTTAAGAATCAATTTGACATATTGATAAGCATTTTAAAAGATCTACCCTTCATAACTATTGCAGTCCATCATGTTAATGATGTGGGTAAATGCCCAATATGCACTGATGATTTTGTATTGGGAGAGGAGGTAGTTGAAATGCCTTGTCATCCAAGCCATTTATTCCATTCTCACTGTATTCAACCATGGCTGGTCCAACAATCTACTTGTTCGACCTAGTGTAAATGAAGCATTGTAAATTGTATCCCCATATAATTTCTCACCTAGTGTAAATGAAACATTGTAAATTGCATCCCCATATAGTTTCTTTCCTATCTAGGTCCCACTAAAACCATGTGGCCTTCCACATCCATTTTTGCTTATCCTATCTTGATTCCACACATATTCATAATATCGTATCTCCAAGTAGGATCTTTGTTCCACATTCAGATCCATCTTGGGAAGAGAAGGATGACTAGGGAGGACAAGGGAAACTTAGGGTTTCTCTTTCCCTAAGCTTTTCGCCTATCCTCAATGTTTGGTATCAAATCTAAATTGGGAAATATTTATTTAGTTTTAGTAGGGATTATAGGTCTATTTCAGTTTCATTTGAGATTTTCATCCCAAAATGACTAGGAGAGGTATATAAACAAGGGTGCCTCCATCATTTTGTTAGGTGTCCAATTCACTTCAAGGTAATGAATTTTAATCTAAGATCTCTCAACTATATTTTTACTTCAATACTTGTGATCAAATGAAAAGAGCATCACATCATCAAGGTATAAGGCATTATTTCTCAAATACAACCTCTATTACATATCAACATAACCTTTTACCTATTTTTCTATGCATAGGAATATGCAATAGATGTGCAAAAAGAGATACAAATACATGTAGAAAAGAGCTACATTTTACAATTGATTTCATCAATTGTAAACAAAAAGAAATTGACTACAATCAAATCAAAATCTAGAAAATTAATATATATAAATTATAGAGTTAAAAATTTGGTATGTACTTATAAAGAAACATAACATTTATAGAAAATCATTAAATAAAATAAATTTTAATTAGTAGACAAGAGCTCATTTAATATCAAGTTAATACAAATAATCTAAATAATGTCACACTAATACTTATCCTACCAAATGAATGTCTTCCATTAAAAAATGGACTTGTTGCCTTAACTTTACATAGTTTTACCATGAGTGAAAGTTATCTATCTCCTTTTCAATCCAACTACATCTCGAAAACTTTTTAATTTATCAAATTTTAAACTCTTTAGCATTAGATCATATGATTTGCCCACTTCTATGAAGATGTTTGAAAGAAGAAGATTGGTCACATAATTCTTAAGATCCAAATTAATAAATAATATTGATGAAACACTATGAGGCTATTTTCATATGTAATTTACAGGCAAAAATAAATAAAACACACAGACCCACCCTAGGTTTTAAATCACATCTTGGTAATAAAAATTTACAGATGCCCTCAAGATAGCTAGCACGAGCAATGAGTTTAAGCCCATAGATAAAGATCAATTGTAGATGTAATGTAGTGGTCAATATATAAAATTTTAATTTTACAACATAATCTTGTATACATACTATCGTTAATATCATAGCTTTTGTCAGCAATCAGCTAAGCTTGCTTGATTTGTTTGTATGATACAATATCATCATGAAAATAGCTTTTGTTCAAGTGGTTTATATTCCATCCACACATTGTTTTCTTTGTCTATTATGCATATTTAGAAATTGCTTTAGAATTGGGAATTGGGGGATAGAAAATTAAATTGAAGTAAACAATGAACATAGAGTGTTGGGTTTCATTAAGAAAAATCTTCTTGGTCAACATAATGGAATGGGTTTATGGGTTGTATCTCTAGCTTCAGCTAGTTTAGGATTACTTCTCTTAAAGGTTGCAAAAGATATATGGTACATGCTACTGCAATTAAAAAAGTAATTTAAAGCCCAAGAGATTGGAGGTCCTTCCTATAAGCTACTCTGTGGAAATGCCTTTGATATTGTTAGAATGGCTATAGAGGAGAGCTATAAGCCATCACTACCAGGGCACAATATAACTCCTCGAGTTATTCTCGCATATCATCAATGGGGAAAATTCATGGTTGATATATTCTATACTTAAATTTAATTTTGTTGGAATCAATTATGCATGTTTTATTGATGTTTAGATCACACTCAGTGATCCATCGTGAACATAATATTAACATATGTTTAATGAGGGACAAGTTATTTTAGAAAATAGGGCATGTCTCTTATGTTCCTTTATTGTTGCATTCACCAATTTGCACATCTTTTTAGATGAGTGGATTTGAATTTAGTTCTCAATAAAGAACTCTTCAATGAAATGAGGAATTCAGATTTTTTTGTCCAAATGATCATTTTCTAGAAAGATAGGATTCCTTAAAAAATGCAGCCATTCCAATGAAATTCAATATAGTATCAAAACACTTGAGAAGCTAGAGATGATGATGCCAATGCTGAAAATCATCTACCTATCACTTTTAGGTCTTTGTTGATGTTCTTGATATAAATGGTTGCAAAGCCATTCTTAAGGTTCATGCAAGTAAGAAGAAACCGGGAAGATATGCCTTACTTGATGTTGTTGTCATGACAACACCTAGGTTTAGTGGTTTTGATCTTGCAAACCTCTTGAATGAAGCAACAATTCTTGCTAGAAGATGAGGCAAACAATACATATCAAGTAAGGAAATAGATAATGAAATATACATGATTGTGGCTGGTATGGAGGGCATAAAAATAATTGATGAAATGAGTAAGAGTTTGGTGGCTTACCATGAAGTTGGACATGCAATTTGTGCATAAGTACATAGAACTAAACATCTATTGGTACTTTATTGTATGCTTTTATGTAGACCCTTCACACATGTATGGACCATAAGTTGGAAGTCTAATTTGCAATAATATATGACCTATCAATGTGTGTTTCAAAGGCAACTATTTTTTTTTTGTTAACTGTTACAAGGTTAGCACGATGACCCTTGGACACGATCCAGTTCAAAATGTTACTCTTGTACCTTGAGGATAAGAACATGGTCTTACATGGTTTTTGCTTAGAGATGACTCGAGCCTTATTACCAAGCAACAAGTCTTTTCTCGGAATGTGGGGGTTCTTGGTGGTAGAGCTACAGAAGAAGTCATATTTGGTGAACCTGAGGTCACATCAGGTGCAACCAATGACTTGCAATAGGTAACACAAATGGAAAAACAAGTATTTTTCTATAAGTGGAGATTGTAAAGCATTCCCAAATGCACAAAAAATTTGGAGCTAAAATCTGTTAATTATTAATTCTATAATTGATTTTTTCAAAATATGAAATTATATCTATCTATCTATCTATATGTATGTATGTATATATGAACTTCTAAATATTTTGTTTCTCGTTGCATTGTCATTAGGATTTTGTTTCTTGTTTGTCATTTCTAGTAACATCTAGGTCAACTCTAATGTTAGCCTTGCTATTTGAAAATTTCTATAAGTGAGGTGTCAAATGGGTGACTTAGTAATTTTGTCAGTAACTAACAATGGTTATGAGGTTTGGAATGTTTGAAATTAGTCCATGGGTTCTATTGAACCTTGTAGTCTAAAGTGGTGATATTGTTTTAAGCATTATGGCAAGGAATTCCATGTTAGAGAAGATAGCAGAAGACATTGATAGAGTGGTGAGAGTCATTTTAGATAATTCATATGATGTGGCTAAGAGTTTCATCATGAGTAACCGGGCAAAAATGGATAGGATTGTGGAGATCTTATTAGAAAAAGAGACCCTTTCAGGGGATGAGTTTAGGGCCATCCTCTCTGAGTTTATAGAGATCCTAATCATCAACAAGGATGTACAGGCTACCCCTCAAGTAGCATCAGCTTGATGGATATGGCTAAGAAGATTCTAAGAATATAGTGTAAAGTTATACAACAAAATGGGATGCAAGAATTCTTGCATTTTTTGGAAATGTAGAGAGATTTTGTGTCTCTTGCTAGACACATGTGCCATTATGTATAATATGTATAGAGTTTGTTATAATTAAAACATAAATGTTATTATATGTGATTTGCAAAGATTTGTGGCTCTATAATAAGTAATGAAGTACATCTTTAATCCATGAAACACTCTAGCATTCCATGTAGCTTATTTTGGTTAGCTACTTTTCTTCCCAAAGTTATGGCATTTCCTAGCTCACAATACAACTTAGATTTCTTAATGCACGAGACTGGGAAAACTTAGGATTAAAGTTGTATTTCCTTGAGTATTATGTGGTCATTTCATTGAATCTTTAGACCATTTTTTATCTATTATCCCATTTTTTGTTGGTTATAACTATTGATTATATAGAATGATGGATTGATCATCTTTCTTCTTTTCTTCCTTGTGGGTCATTACATGCTGACTTTTTGTTTTTTGTTTGAAAAATTTAGTTGGAAATAAACAATTGATTCTTAAAAAAGACTCGCTCTTCTTTATCTAAGAGGTCCCTTCATAATAAAAAAATTCCATCTTAGATCTAACTCTCATATAAATATATGAGAATTTGGATCATTTAAATAACATTTCTTTATAGGATAATGAGAATAAGAAAAATTAAAATCACTTTCTATTATTTCAATTTTGAGTTGCATACCTCTTATAGAGTTTTTCTTCCGCTAAACAAATTTTTTTTGGGCAATCAACCAGGTGCTCTCAGACTAATGAATGTCAATTGGAAGAACTCTCCAATTGGGCTTATCATTCAATAGGAGATCCCTTCTTGTGGCTTGCCGTAGGAGGATTACTAGTTGTTAATGGGGAGAGATCTTTACTTCATTAATGGTTTATGCTCCTCAATGGAGATCCCAATAAGAATAGCTTGCTTGTGGAACCTTTTGTTTGGTATCTGCTAGAAGCATGAATCCTATCCAATCAACCACATACCTTCTACGAGATATGCCCAAAATCCTCAGCTCCAATAGCTCCCACAATCCTAAAATCTTAAGCTCTAATAGCTCCCACAATCCTCAGCTCCAATAGCTCCAATAGTGCCATGAAGATGAAATAACAAACAAACAAACATTTCACTATTTCCTTATTTGGACCTGAGTTGGTCAAAATTTTGACCAAATTGGTAAACCCTAAGTTGGTCAAAATTTTGACCAACTCGGGCATAAAAAAAAGAGTATTGAACAAATCTCTTCATATGTTGGTCAAAAATTTAGGTCAAAATTTGACCTATAATGTGCTAGTGGCATAACCTCATCTTCAATCCTCGAACTACACAACCTCAAACTTTGTCTTCTGCTCTGTCAATCTTCATAGAATAACCAATATGTTGACATCAATAACAAACATAATCATGAATGGAACACAAAACCTCCGAATCATGTCTCCAACAATGCTAGGCCACTCCCCCATAGGAATCCCATCAACATTCATGCTAAAAAGATTTGTCTTAAGGTAAATTGGCTTATAACTAGCAATCAAAGCTTAGCATGCAATGGATATGCCACAAAGGTATGGAAGGTCAACTGAGTATTTGTCTTTTTTTCCATTGTTCCCTCTCATTCTTATATCTCATGATCTCTTTATTAATAAATATCACCCTCCATATCTCTTCCTCTCTATCTTCCCCTTTGTATGTTTTCTATGTGTCTCCATAGTTCTCTATTTACCTTTACCTATTGATCTATCTCTATCTCTCTACATAATTATTTTTACATCTTCTCATTCTGTATTCATCTCCATCTCCCTCCTCCATATTTAGCTACCTCAAAGTATCCATCCACCTCTCTCCATCACCCTCTTTATCTACCTTAAACTCTCTACATCTCCATAATTCCCCCCCCCCTCTATCTATCTATCTATCTATCTATCTATCTATCTATCTATCTATATATATATATATATATATATATATATATATATATATCTCACTTTCTCATTCTTTCATCTTTATATATTTATACTTCCATCCTCACTCTCTCCCTCTTCTTAATCTTCATCTCTGTATGTCTCTATCTTCTCTCTCTCTCTCACACACACACACACACACACACACCCAAAAAAAATAAAAAATAAAATAACAAATACCTTTTATCTTTCTCTATCTCTACAACCACCCCCACCCTATTTGTCCTTACATATCACTTTATATCTCTATCTTCATCTTTCTTTCTCCCCCTCTCTCATTCTTTTCTTATGTATCTTCTATTCATATTTATCTCCACCATCTCTATCTACTCATTTATCCTCTCTCTTTATCTATCCCTTTTCTTGCCCATGTATCCCTCTCCTCTACATTCATTTATTTTCTTACCTAACAAAACATTCAACTCCTGCACTATAATATTTTTCATCCATCTCTTCATGATGTCCTAGATCATCACGTCCTAGATCATCACACTTTGATGAGATGTAACCTATATCCATACATGTTAATCACATGTGCATCCATCAACAATAACATCCTATTTGTTTGTATTGCATTAAAAGAGACTAAGACACACCGCCATTTATTATGTTGTAAACTACAAATGACTTGAATATGACTATTTTTCCATTGTGATATTCATCTTGCATCGATGCCAAATCAATGTAAAGAAAATGAAAGTATGAAATATGGCAAGTTAAACTAAGACATGTTAATTTTAAAGACATATGTAATTCATCATCTTAATAACAAAGAGATGTGTAAGCTCTGCATGTTTGCGGTTATCTAGGAGGTCACAAAAGCTGTTGAATTTGTCTAACACTCGTCCATTTACACTTTCAAAATATTCCTTGATGAGTTGCTGGTCTGTGAGGTGTTGACTCTTCATGAGGTTACATGCCCTTGAGGCATTCACGCAAATAATTCCTCCCTTCTCCCCAGGTTCATTGTTTTTTTTTCATATCTTCTCAAATAAATTATAGTTTACATTTCAGCGACTGGTATTCACAGTGGTTACCGTTAACATTAATCCACCCAAGGTTCAAATTTTCAAACTAATTTCTACCGCCTGTAAGTTCGACTACAGTTAATATCTTATCTTCACGCTGCCTGTGAAAAAATAGGAGCTTTCTAATATACTGCATCAAAGAAGAGCAGACTCTTTGAATTTATATGTTCCATATTTCTTATAGAAAACAAATTTTATATGATTAAATTTGAAAATGACATTACCCTCAGCATTACATATTGTAGAAATCTAATGTAGCTAATTTTAGTTTTTGTCAATCTTAAAATAATTATGAAACTCATTTATTAAACTCTTCGGTAAAACAACATAACCACAACCTTATTTAGTATTCTTTTACAATATTATCTTTGCTTTTCATCAATGATAAGAATCTTTTTTATAATTGATTATTTCAATAATAGAAAAATGCTGGAGATTTTTTTTAGTTCAATTTTGTATTATTTTGACAATAGATTGCTTGTTGAATGTATTATGTAATATACAATTGAATAAACTTTTTAAATATGCTGCTGAATACAAATATGAGAATAGGAATACCTATTCTCGAATAGAAAATGGAGGTACGTATTCCTATTCTTGTTTGGTTCAGCTAGAAGTTGATGGAGAATTCACAACCCAAAAATTGATGTTTTGTAAAATAAATAAAATAGGAATAGGAATACGTATTGTAATTCCACTTATTTAGGTAGAATATCAAATGCTCATTTTTGGGCCAAAATTGGAAAATGTATTCCTACTTTATTCCTATTCCAATTCCAATTTGGTACATCCAAACAAAAAATTCAAAATTTTAAAAAATATGCCTATTCCACTTGTATTCCATCTATTCCTATTCCAATTCCAATTTGGTACATCTAATAATAAAATTCAAAATTTTAAGAAATATGCCTATTCCACTTGTATTCCCTCTGCAAAAGAGCCAATAATTATGAAACTCATTAGTTGGTCCATAGCAAAACTACATGACAACATATGATTTAGGTTTGTGGATTTCCATAATTGTTTTTTTTATTGATCATTGCTCTTGCTAATCTTAAACATCGAATTCAGGTAGAGATGCTCAAATCAGTTAGTGGGACTCAGGATAATGAGAATGAGAGAAATTTGGCCCAAGTAGAAACAAACCCACAAATAACCATAGCCCGAGGCTCAACAACCTGTAGCTATGGCTCAATAATAGTGGGATATGATCACATTATTCAATATGTAGGGGTGAAGGTTACTCCATATAGACTTATTTGGAATTATAATGAACATGAAAATGACAACCGAAATTGATTGACAGATTTAAGTGTTGAAACAAAATTGTTGAAAAAATACATCATTGGAATTTAATGATAAAAATAATCGCCCCATAAGTTTAAAATTATAAAAAATAATATATAAACAAGAAAATATCTTTAACAATGCACAAGTATGTTTGATTTGCTTCTATGTTTAAATTTTTGATATTGTAACCACTTTTTGGAAAGTTCTTAGATTACCTGGCATATGGTATCTGTATGTTCTATTTGAATCTTGTAGTAAGGACCCGTTTGTTTGTTGGAATAGGAATAGGAAGATTGGAATAGGAAATGTATTCTTTGTTTGGTACCTCAAATTGGAATAGGGAATAGGCAAACATATTCCAATTTTGCCTTTAAAATGAGCATATGTCCATTCCAAAAAATAGTTGTTATTAAAATGATCCATTCTTATTCCCAATTTGATTTTTCTTTTTAATTTTTTTTTAATGTTAATTTTTTTTTAAAAAAAATTTGTTTAATTTTTTAAGAAACTTTTTTTTTTCCTAACATTTTATTTTTTAAAAACTTTTTTTATTATATCTATTTGTTTAAAAAATTAAATAAATTATATTTCTCATTAACTTCAATGAGTAAAATGAAAATGAAAATAAATGAACTTTTTTACCATTATTGAAAAAAAAAACCTAAAACAATAAATTAAAACTAAAAAGTTTAAGGGAAATATTTTTTAAAAATATAATGCAAAAGTTAACCTTATTCCTATTCCATTTTTGTACAACCAAACAAGGGAGTAACATATTCCCAATCAAATGCCAAGTCAACCAAACAAAAGTGGGATTGCTCTTTTCCATTCCCACTCCACATTTTCATTCCTATTCTAATTTTTCATTCTAATTTTCTATTCCTATGCCGACAAACAAACGGACTCTAAGAGAATTCCCTTTTGTAATTTTGTATTGGTTTACCTTGTACAAACTCTTGCCTGCTTGATCATTCTTTTCTATTCTTATTTTTTCCTAATAAAAAATGCCCCAAATAGAAAATTTAAACTAATTATGCCAAAAGGCTTTACTGCTTGAGAATCATTGAGTTAAATGTTTCAATTTTCTGGCAGTCATAGGCTACAAAAATGATGCTGCAGAAAAATGGAATAGTGCTAAAATATTGAGTGTGGGATCTGGACATGTAGGGAAACTTCCATGTACTTATTAGGAGAAATCCATATTTTGGTGTCAGTGTGAAAAGCGGACTTCCCTGTAGTCAAACGTTGAGAAACAAGAAAATGATGCTGGTAAATATGCATTCATCAAGAATGAGGAGTGGCATTGGCATCAACACGTGACAAAAGAAAAGAATAGTCAAAGATAGGGTAGCAGTAATCTCATGCACATTTCTATTTATTTTGTAGATATGAGCCCACGATTTTACCCTTGCCTAAATTCAAAACCAAAATGTTGGAGCACAAAGGACAATTTGACGAGACAAGACAATTTTCTTTCTTATCTTTCAAAAGAATCCTTGTTGGAGTAATAGCAACATGGGTTAGATTGAGCATGTACAGAAACAAAGCATTCATAATCTTTTCACTAGAGCTTGTAAGCTCATTCCACTATAATATTAAATACTTCATCTGCACTGAAATTTAGTTTTAATTCCACATGCTTCCAAGTGATAGGAACACAACCAAATATATAGAGATCAAGACTTTGAATCCAGATTCAAACTTGTGACATTCAAGGGATGATGGATCCTATTGTTGCACATTTCTCCATTTCTATTCTTCTATCTACTGAACATTTAAATTTGTTAAAATTTATTGCCAACCACAATTCCACTGTGTGTTGAAATTTGATTGAAAAGATCATTGACTAGAAAGATTGTTAAGAAGGATATTGTTGAAGAAGATTATGTGTTTCAATCATTGTTTTGTCACTGATGTCAAACCTGCTATTTTCTAGTAAGATAATTGCTTACAAGATTCAAGTACTATCACTTAGTTGATTAATGATGAGGATTTAATCAATAAGATGTAACAAAAGCACCTAGATGAAAGGTTGAGTTATGATTATGTAATGAAGTACAAGGATCAGTTAAGACAGTGATGACATGATGTATTGATGATCTACTTCAGGTTACAAAATGGCTGGCTACATTTAGAAAGTTTAGAAGAATAAGTTAAATAATATTTGCCAAGCTTGACCGTGTGGATAGTAGGTGTCAAGAAAAGTTAGTGCAAGCTGAGCATAAAGTCAGTTGGAGTCGAGTGAAAGAAAATTCTAGCAGATGCCAAGCAAAACAGTTGATGCCGAGTAAATTTCAGTTGATGTCGAGCACTAGTAAAATCTAGTTGATGCCGAGTGATTTTACAGTCGATCCTCAGTGATGCAGTATGTGCCAAGCATCAGAAGATTGATAATGTCGAGCTGCTACATTACGACAAAGATCGAAGATTCGACAAATATAAGCTAAAAAGTTTGTTTTCTTGGAACTTGTGAACTAGGAGGAAGATAAGATTGATGAGTTGGTGGCACAGAATTTGATGTAAACTATTTTTAGGCAAATTCAAATGGATTTTAAGAGAAGTTTCTAGAAAAGACAAGATATGGGGTAGATACATTGTATCCTACCTAATCCATCCAAAGACCTAATTCAGATGATGGATAATGAGCAGGAAAATATTCTAATTTCCTTTATATAGGAATGTCTGGTCATGAAGAAAATAGGCTAGAGAGGTTGGTGTCATGTGCGAGAACCTAAGCAGTAGAAGGAAACAAGGGTTTTGTTTCTTCAAGTGACCTAAGAGAAGTGTTTGCAATGGCATACCAAGCAAGAAGGCTTAAGGAGATGAATGCTTGAAGGGTGAACAAGCTATCAGAGCTGCAAAGTATAAAAGCCAACAAAATTAAGGACTGAATAGAGATCTGTAATCTGCAAGTGAACTTGTAAGTTATATCAGATCAAAGCTCTATTGTTACTCTCTAACAATTGTATCAATCTAGGGTAAATTCTTTGGATTAAGGTTGACCTAACAATCATCAAAAAATCCTTTAATAGGGTGGCATTCCAAGTGAATTGCCTAAAGTCCTCTAACAAGGCTCACTTTTAACATGGTGATTGAAATCCCTTAATCGGGTCACATTTAACAGTGTGTATTGTAACCTTTAATAGGGTTGGCCTTTCACAGGGCATCACTCTAGAAGAGTGAACAGGAGAAGCATATTATTGGTGGTTTTTTTCAAATTGGGTTTCCATGTTAAATCATTGTGCCAAGTGTACTGATGAATGTGTTGTGTTTCATGCTTTACATTTCTACAATTTGATTAGACAGTAACCTGCAAGTTTTAAGTATTCACATATTCTTTTCGATGCATGCATGAATATGAATATTTTATGGGTTCACTAAGATAAGAAAAGTTTTATTTATACATCTGGACCTTGAATAACTGATTCACCCCCCTCTCAGTTATTCTAAAAGAATTCCAACAATTGGTATCAGAGTCATCTACTTAAGAGGACTAGTTTTAAGGTATTAGAAGCACAAAGATCAAGATGCCTAAAAGAGAAGTACCCAAGATCAATAGAGATAACTTTCTTGCATGGTAAAGTCTAATGAAGCTACACCTTGGAGGACTTGGAGATCATTCACAATCTACCATTACAGTGGACCATGTTGATCCAACAAGAGCCTTAACTACTAAAGATATGAAGAAGAAAAAGGAACACAATTAGGTGATGTTGGAGATATCCTCTGCTCTAAGCTATGCTAAATTTGATGATATCAAATGTTGCAACACTGCAAAGAAGATGTGGGATGCCTTGACCACCATCTATGGAGGAGCCAAAAAAGTTCAAAGAGTCAAGCCTAAAAGCCTCAGAGGTAAGTTTGATGACATGAGAATGAAAAAGGGTGAGAATATTGCCCAATATGTTGTCAGGATAAAAGAAGTTGTTAGTGTAATAAAAGGTGCTACTGGTCATATAGATGATGATACCGTGTTAAGCAAAGTCTTGAGAACATTATTTCCTATCTATGCTATTAGAGTTTCTGCAATCCAAGAGTTGAGATGTATTCCAGAAAATTATCTAACCATTGAAGGTCTGGTAGGTAGACTCATTGCTTTTGAGCTATCTAACTTTGACAATTACAAACTAGAGTCTTGAATATGCTTTCAAAGCTAAGTTGTTATTGAAGGATTCTGAGGAGGTAAAGCAAAAGAAGAAGAGAGATAAAATATGCATCCAGTGATAGTAATACAAATGAGGAAGACATTGAAAAATTGGAAGCACTACTGGCAAGGAGATTTTACAGAGGTAAAAGCAATTTCAAAGGTAAGTTACCCATCATTTGTTTCAATTGTACTGAAGTTGGTCATATTTCTGCAAGATGTACACAAAAGATGAACTACAAATAAGGAAATAAGTACAAAATAGAAGAGAAGATGACAACAAAGATTACAAAGAAAAAGACAATAAGTCATGATACAATGCTGATGAATATGATGATGAAGTGGTATACGTTGCAATGAAGGATGAATCTGATGAGGATGAGGCAACTGCACTTGTGACTTGTGTGAACAAGAATGATAAATGTATCATTGATAGTGGATGCTTACATCACATGATTGGAGAAAAAACTAAGTTCATTACCTTAACTTGTTATGATGGAAATTGTGTAAGATTTGGTAATGATGCACCATGTTTGATAAAAGGAAAAGATTTTATCAAATTCACAGAAAAGATTTCATGTGACAATGCTTACTATGTTGAAGGATTAAATTATAACTTGTTAAGTGTGTCACAATTGAATAATCTAAGATGCAAGGTTGAATTTGAAAACAAAACTGCCAAAATATATAACACAAATGGGAAGCTAATTGGAAAAGGTGATCAAACTAGAAGTAATCTATTCTATCTGGATATAGAGGATGCTACTTGTCTTATTGCAAACCTTGATGATGTATGGCTTTGGCACAAGAGATTATGTCATTTTAATTTTGATAATTTGGTTAGTATCAATAACATGAAAAGAGTTAGAGGTTTGTCTAAGTTGAAGAAACTTGATAATATAGTATGCAAACAATGTCAGCTATGCAAAATGTCAAAGTCAAGCTTTAAGAGTAAAGCTTATACCTCTAAAGAAATACTAGAGATTGTTCATACTGACTTGTGTGGACATATTGAAGTACAAAGCTATAGAGGAGATAAGTACACAATGCTATTTGTTGATGATTACTCTAAGATGATGATAGTCATGTTTCTAAAATATAAATATGATGCTTTTCAAATGTTTAAGTGGTACTTGGAAAGAGTTGAAAAATAAACAGGTAAGAGTCCAAAATGCTTGAGATCAGACAAAGGAGGAGAATTCACTTCAAATGAGTTTGAGATGTTCTGTAATGACAAAGCAATCAAAAGATAGACATTTGCACCTAGGACCACTCCACAAAATAGAATTGCTAAAAGAAGAAACAAGTTTATAATGGACTATGCCGGAACACTTATGATACAGAAGAATGTTGCTCTAAAATATTGGAGAGAAGTTGTAAGTATTGCTGTATATATCTTAAACCGTGTGCAATTCAAGAAAGATACTCATTCAACACCTATACTCATTCAACACCTTTTGAACTATGGTATGGATATCCACCTAATGTAAAATACTTTAAAGTATTTGGAAGTAAGTGTTAAATTCTTAAAGATGTTAGGAATTGAAAGTTTGATGCAAAAAGTGAAGAAGGTATATGCCTTGGATACTCCATAAGAAGCAAAGCCTACAAGTGTTTAAATACTAACACTAACAAAATAGCCTACAAGTGTTTAAATACTAACACTAACAAAATTGTTGAAAGTGCAAATGTGAATTTTGATGAATTTACAGAAGTACATGAGGTTGAACCTATGAAAGAACAAGAAGAATACAAATCATTTATATACTTCTATGAAGGAATGCCTACTGAAGAAGATGCTACAAATCAACAACAAGTTTTATAATTACCAAGTCACATCTTGTGAATGCCGAGACACATTCAGGAACTGAGCTACATTCAAATGTCGAGTTGTAGAATGAAGAAAATACACATTCTAATTCTAAGATTAGTATACATGAAGGAGATGCCGAGATACTTGACAGAGATGCACATAGTGACTTTGAAGCTGAAAGATAAAATGTAGAAACAAGAGCTGAGCCAAGATTGTCTAAATATGTCAAAAGACATCATCCTGCTAATCAAATCATTGGAAACAAAGATGCTAGGCCAATGACAAGAAATAGATTGAGAAGTGAATCATGTTTGTTAAGCATGAGAGAGCCCAAAATAGTGCAAGATGCATTGGAATATGATGACTGGTACAAGGCCATGGACGAAGAGATTCAATAGATAGAGAAGAACAAAACATGGAGTCTAGTTCCTAGACTAGAAGACAAGAATGTGATTGGCACCAAGTGGGTACTCAGAAACAAGCTAGATGAGAATGGTGAAGTGACAAGAAACAAAGCAAGATTAATTTGCAAATGATATGCACAAAAAGAAGGAATTGACTATGGTGAGACATTTGCCCCTGTTCTAAGAATAGAAGGAGTAAGAATTCTACTTGCTTATGCTGCATACAACGGTTTCAAAGTTTATCACATGGATGTTAAATTTGCATTTCTGAATGGCATATTAGAAGAAGTCTATACAGAACAATCAAAAGGATTTGTTGATGATAGCAATAAGAACATGGTATGTAGACTGCACAAAGCCCTATATGGATTGAAGTAAGCATCAAAAGCATGGTATGAGAGACTTCATACTTATTTTGTGAAGATTGGATTTGAAAGGACTAATGATAACAACAATCTGTACATGAAGATAGAAAAAGAAAAAGGTATATTTTTATCTAAAATATTTGTTGATGATATCATATTGCTTTGTGTAAAGACTTTGCAAATTAGATGAAGCAAGAATTTGAAATGTGTATGTTTGGATTGTTCTATATTTGAAATCTGAAATTGCAATATGTAGTACATAATAGACCTGATATTGCATTAGCTATAGGGATAGTTGCAAGATTTTTTGTTAATCCCAAGGAGAATCACTTAATGGCCATGAAGAGAACAATGAGATATCTGAAAGGAACATAAGAGTTTGGTTTATACTATAAGAAGAATGAAACGTTTGAAATAAGAGCCTACACTAATGTTGATTGGGCTGGAAACATTGACGATAGAAAGAGCACCAGTGGAGGAGCATTCTTCTTAGGAAAAAGACTAGTTACATGGACTAGCAAGAAACAAAGTTGTACTTCCCAATCTATAGCTGAAGCAGAATATGTTGCTGCTGCTATAAACTGCATAAACATTGTATGGATCAAACAACTGCTCAAAGGAATGAAGGAAGAAATCATAGAACCGGTAATACTTTATTGTGATAATACAAGTGTTGTCAATATATCAAAAAGTCTAGTAATGCACACAAAGACAAAGCACATTGCAATTAAGTATCATTATGTAAGAGAATTGTTTCAAGATATAGATGTGAAGATGTAATATGTTAACACAAAGGAGAAAATTGCTGATATCTTCACAAAAGCATTACCTAAGGATGCTCATGAGTATCTAAGAGGTAAACTAGGGGTGATACCCCTATCAAAGGCTATGTAAGAAATAGAGGGAGTGCCTTGCATCAAACAAGCTGATGTTCATATAATACAAATTGATGTAGTGGATCTTACTTCAGGAATTGCCTAAAGTAATCACAGAACCAAAACTACAAATTAGTCACAAGCAAGGTGATAGAGGGAGAAATTGAAGAACTTGCAAAAGCTTATATTTGCATGTATTAAAGATGCCAAGTGTTTGGCATATGTCTTTGGCATTGTTGTCAAAGAGGGAGAAAGTACACTAAATTGATCATCATCTGTAGAAGAGTTTTACTAATCAAGTGCAAGAGATAAGTGGGAGAAAGTCTTAAACTGATCTGTTGATTAGAGGGAGAAAGTGATTAGAGAAGGAGAAAGAATATCAAAGAAAGGATCAGAACAAAGAGGGAGAATTGATCATCATTAGAGGGAGTTATAAGAAAGAGTTTTTGTAACCTAATCAGAAGATGGAAGTTGCTGATAGAGGGAATACAAGTTTTCTTTTTGATATTGTTTTACTATTTTAACCTGGTTAGTCTGGTTGAACAAGATGTTCATTATTTGATTGACTTGGTTGATCAATTTGGTTTGCCATCAATGCCAAAGAGGGAGATTTTTGAAATCTGATTGAAAAGATCATTGACTAGAAAGATTGTTAAGAAGGAGATTGTTGAAGAAGATTATGTGTTTCAATCATTTTTTGGTCATTGCTGTCAAACCTACTAGTTGTTGGTAAAATAATTTCTTACAAGATTCAAGTACTATCACTTAGTTGATTGATGAGGAGGACTTGATCAATAAGATGTAACAAAAGAACCTAGAGGAAAGGTTGAGTTATGATTATGTAATGAAGTACAAGGATCAGTTAAGATAGTGATGACATGATGGATTGATGATCTACTTAAGGTTACAAAATGGTTGGCTACATTTAGAAAGTTTAGAAGAATAAGTTAAATAAAGTTTTTCTGCCAAGCTTGATCGAGTGGATAGTAGGTGCCGAGCAAAGTTAGTGCAAGTTGAGTAGAAAGTCAGTTGGAGCCGAGTGAAAGAAAATTCTAGTAGGTGCTGAATAAATTTTAGTTGATGCTAAGAACTAGTAAAATCTAGTTGATGCTGAGTGATGCAGTATGTTTAGAGCATTAGAAGATTGATAATGTTGAGCTATTGCATTATGACAATGATCGAAGATTCGCCAAATATAAGCTGACAAGTTTGTTTTCTTGGAACTTGTGAACCAAGAGGAAGATAAGATTGATGAGTTCGTGGCACATAATTTGATGTAAACTATTTTTAGGTGAATTCAAATGGATTCTAAGAGAAGTTTCTAGAAAAGACAAGATATAGGGTAGATACATTGTATTCTACCTAATCCATCCAAAACCCTAATTCAGATGCTGGATAATGAGTGGGAAAATATTCTAATTTCCTTTATATAGGAATGTTTAGTCATAAAGCAAATGGGCTAGAGAGATTAGTGTCATGTGCGAGAACCTAAGGAGGAGAAGGAATCAAGGGTTTTGTTTCTTCAAGTGACCCAAGAGAAGTGTCTGCAATGGCATACCAAGCAAGAAGGCTTCAGGAGACAAATTCTTGAAGGGTGAACAAGCTATCAAAGCTAAAAAGTATAAAAGCCAAGAAAAATTGAAGTTGTAATTTGTATTGAAAATCAAACCTCTACTGTTATTCTCTAACAATTGTATCAGTCTAGGAAAAATCCTTTGGACTAAGGTTGACCTAACAGTCATTGAAAAATCCTTTAATGGGGTGGCATTCCAAGTGAATGGCCTAAAGTCCTCTAACAAGGCTCACTTTTAACAGGGTGATTGAAATCCCTTAATCGGGTCACATTTAACAGTGTGTATTGTAACTTTTAACAGGGTTGGCCTTTCATAGGGCATCACTTCAGAAGAGTGAAAATGAGAAGCATGTTACTGGTGGTTTTTCCCAAATTGGGTTTCTACGTTAAATCATTGTGTCAAGTGTGCTGATGAATGTGTTGTGCTTCATGCTTTACATTTCTGCAATTTGATTAGACAATAACCTACAAGTTTTAAATATTCACATATTCATTTGAATGCATGCATGAATATGAATATTTTATGGGTTCACTAAGATAAGAAAAGTTTTATTTACACATCTGGACCTTGAATAATTGATTCACTCGCCCCCCACCCCAGTTATTCTAAAAGAATGAACCAACACTATGTATCTTTGATTTACTTAGTGCTCAAAATGCAGTGGAGGTGGAGTATCATGTTACAACTTAGAATGGAAGAAGCCCTTTTCTCAAATCCAACTACTATAGAGTTTGATGCATAAAATGTGGTAAAAGAATGGGGTGCAACATATATAAGCAATGCATAATCAAATTTAATTTAATTTTCCCATTCAAACAAGTGTGGTATACATAGGTTTCATTGGTTTGAATTTGCGGAGGATGAAATTTTATGGGTTGAGTGAATTCAAATGACTATTCTTATAGTTTGAGCCCACTTTTTTTTCTTGTTTATCATGTTCTACGAAATTAAAATTATGCTATGACTATACTTTAAAATGAATTTAATTGATTGATGGTTGCATTTCATACCAGTTTTGGACTCAAGGATACAAGTGGAAAATATGGTAATATGAAAAGACAAAGAAATGTATTAGCTTCCTATAATGCATATATCCATCAATAGAGCATATCTTGCCTAAAATGTGAGGAGTAATCGACAAATATATGTCTTTTTAATATATATCATGAACAAAATGTAAACAAAATATCATTACATATCATTAACTATGTACTCTGCACCCATTGTGTTATTAATAACTCCAAGTATCGATATTCATATAATGTACTTTGCAACTATAAATACAATGCATTCATTTGACATAAATAATAGTGGTCGTAATTCTATAATACTTATATTGAGAATGAGATATATTAAAAAAAAAATCAAACTTTTATTTCAATCAAATTTTTTATTAAATTTTTCTTTATTTTAATCAAAATTTTAATTACATTTTATTTTATTAATATTGTAAAAGGTTATCTATCTTAATTAATTGGAACATGATTAAGGTTTTTAGTCAATTGATAATTAGGTTTGATTTGTTAGAGTCATATAAGCAATTAAATCCAATTAGATTTAATTCTATTGGGATAAGATTTTTGCAAGTTGCATGGAGAGAAGTTGGTTTTTTGAATTTAATTGTTCGATTACTTTTGTTGATAATAATATAAAAATGTGCAATTTGTAGTATTGGGATGAATGGATAGTCCAAGTAGGTACCTATTATTTAGTTTTTACTAAGTCTATTTAAATTTTACTAAGTTTATTAAATTTTTACCAAGTCTAAGAAGATGGGTGAGAGAGGGAAAAGTGAGAAAATAAGAGGTAGAGTGGAAGAAGTAGCAAATGGTTTTTGGTATTGTTGGAGAACAAAGCATGGGATTTAGAGGTAGTTAGACAATGATTAAAATTTCTTTCATTTTCAATCATATATCACAATTGTAGGAGAACTCTAAAATTCAAGTATAGACATTGTATGTGGTAAAATATTGTGACAAGGGAATGAATTTGACAATGTCTTAGTTTACCGAACATGCATGTGAACACGATATAACTCAAAAATTGTATTTGTCACTACCTCAAGTAGAATCATGTCAATATATTGTAGACATGCAATTGCATTCTCCTCACAATATGTCAAGGACATCTAAGCAGTTTCTATATAGAAGACATATTAGTACTAGATTCTCACATCTTACGAAAGATGTATTAGCTTCGCCTTTGGCTCTCTCATTACTTCTAATTGTAACTAGTTGTCTCCTACACCTTGTGAGGTATTGTCTCATGTACATGTTCATAAAATTGAATTTAATTAATTTTTATTATTGAGGGTTGCATTTAAATGGATTCTACAATTGGTTGTCTTCATATGTTCAGGATCACACATGAATACATTTGATAATTTAGGCAAAGGTTGAGACCATTACAAAAATAGTTGAACATAGCATTATTCACTTTTGAAATAAGATGCTTAAGACTTATATGTAAGGTTGAGTTATACATTTCATTATCTATTTGAATTATATGTTAAATAAATATTTAACAAGAACTACCTCTTTCTCAGTCAAACATGCCCATCAAAGAAGAAGGCAAACAATCTCAATTAAGCATAATTTTGGATGAAGAAGAAAGTGAGGAGAGTCAAGAAGAAATAAAGGCTCAATATAATGGATTACAGATAAGAGTGATGCAAATGCTACCAGATAATAATTATTTTTTCAGAGCCCTAGGAGATCAACTTGAAGGTGACCAAGAGCAACACTCAAAGTATCATAATATGGTAGTGGAGTACATTATGGATAATTGCTCATACTTTGAGCCTTTCTTTTCTTAGAAAGATGACATGAATTTTGAAGAATACTATGAAAAAATGGCAGAAGATGGAACTTGGATAGACCATTGTGAGATTTGTGCAACCTCCATGGTGACTCAAACTAACATGATGTACACTATTTGAAGGGCCAAGAATCCCAAATCTACAATATTGATAGCTTAGAAGCACCCACACTTCATGTCTCATATCATGATGGAAACCACTACAATAGTTTGTACTTCATTAATAACAATGCCAATGCTCATGTAGCACCCATGGTTTTGGAGGAGGATAATCAAAGTAAAGGATATAATGACCAAGATCCTGTCAAGTTCATTATAGATGAAAAAGGGTGCAAAGATACCAACAAAAGTTGCATAGAAGATAAATTATTGAAAAGAAAGAACAAACATCGACGAAAGAAAGGTTTAATAAGGTGTATTCCATGGTTAGAAAGGAAGACAAAATAATAAATATTTTAAAATTATCTTTCTAATATTCTACTATGTATAGAAAATATTATTAGAAAACTTTTTGTGACATTATTTGATATATATAAAACTATCGACGTAACCCTTGCACCCTTAAAAGGAGCAAATCCTAGTATAAGAACATGATATACTGGAAAGATTTTATTCAGTTTGTATTCACTAGTATTGCCATGGTCTTTGCCAAGAGATAACTGATTATCTACAAGTTTCAAGTGGCAAAACTTGGAAGTTTTAAGTGCTGAAGATGGCGAAGAGGGGTTAAAGCATGCAAATGGTGAAGAGACTAGAATGGGCATAATAATTTAACAAGACATCTACACTCATCTTTGTAATAGTGTGGGTGAGTAAGAAGGATTAAACTAGTCTTGAAATAATTTGTCTCTTTCAAAAGATTCTATATGAAAAAGAAACGATGATGATTATTTATTGTATTCTGGTATCTTATAAGAGTGAAATATGACTGTCGAATTATATTTGAACAAATTTGTATTACCTTAGAGCATGGACAATATTAAGATAAATATAATAATAATAAATCTAGAGTCATGGAACTTGAGGAATGATGTTATCAGAGTGTAAATGTTGCTCTCCATGATTAGTAATATAGAATTTTACTTGAAATTTATGTTTGAAGGAGTTAGCATGTTGCAAGTTTATGCATAGGGTGGAAAAATACAAAATCACTTCAAATAAGATGTTCACATTTACCTATTGTTTAGTGGAGGGGAAAAATTCAACCCTCTTCTATATGATGGCCTTTGCATTGAACTTGAATTGGTACATACAAATATTTGATAGAATTCTTTCTATGGAGAATTGTGTAGATCCTAACTCACAGGTGATTATGAATCCCTCCCTCAACCACATCAAACACATACAATAGAAATGTAAAACATACATGCACACCATACACATGCAAGTATGGGGTAAGTACAAAAAATAAATTATGTGTATAAATAGCTAGCATCATATTCTAATATAAGTAACTCACCATCATAAACATATAATGATCATCATTTGAAGACATATAATATGACATCATCATGAAAACAATTACATTTACTAACTAGGAGCAATATAAAGTATTATCATTATGAAAGTAAGTAATCATCATTATATGATATAATCAATTACTCTACATATCTAAGCATTGCATTTCAAAGACTACTAAAAGCTAACATGTTCAAAGAAGAGTACGATAAAATTTAACAATGAAATCTACAATGATAGAAATGGAGGGGTATTACAAGACACATGAAGCTATTAAACAATGTTATGAATCCCCATGAGTAATTTTAAAATAAAATAATACTTCATTATCATCCACCCTACAACCACACAATAAACTTAGTATCTTATACTTTATTTAACTTTTGATCTCCACAATCCTCTCCATTCTTTGTCAACTTTCAAGATCAATATGGAATTCAAGTAGCATAGTGTGCCCCATGCAAGTAGTCACATCTTTGATCTATATTCACGAACACATCAAATATTTGATTTTTTTGGTAACATTTCATTGGTTTTTAAATGCATTTTTCAATCCTTTTCTTAAGAGAGGTCATGCTCAATAGAGATTTGAGAGTCTAAATGTTTTTTTTTTCCCTTGAATCATTTGATTACATTATGATATAATTGGCCTATGTAGTAGAAATCTTGTTAGAATTTTATAATTATTTTTGTAAGCTTTTCTAACTCTAATATTCAAATTCTAGCACTTCCTTGAACAAATATAAAGATAAAATTTCAAGAACTTACAATTTAATGAAAGTAAAGTCAAAACCCTTTTTTATAAATATTTTGCTAAAAACATTTAATAATTTTTTTCTCTTAAAATATAATAAAAAATCATATTTATATATTTAAATTTGATTGGCTTAATTAAAGTTTTAGGTTTTCAAAGATTAAGCATTTCTTAAAATGGGTTGAGTTTTGCCTACAATTTTAAAAATAAATTTGGTTATCATCTTGAGAGGTTACTATACAAAACTTAAACTTAGATCATCACAATAGAAATAAAGTTTTTTTTTGAAACTAGGGTGAAACTGTCCATTAGGTACCGTCCCATTTGGTAAAATGCATGCGTAGTTGGTAATATCACTTCTGTGCTGGCGTACAAGACACTCCACCTTGTCTGAACATACATCAACATTTCTCAGAAATAGAGTTTAAAACTACGTGCCAGCAACTCACAACGTAGTTAATTTTTCCAAAATTTGTTGTACGGTTTCGTCTATGCTTTTGGTAGTTTACATTATTAATTTATTGTATATCAGTGCTGAAGTTGTCATGAAATTTAGTCTTAAAGTTCAGAAAATTAGAGATAAATTTCAGATATCTTGATTGCTCTAACATATGTTGTTCATTAAGTCTGTAGTTCAATGTATTTGCGAACACTGTTGTTGCAAAACTGTTCAAAGTTCTTTTCTGTCCCATCTAAATTTGATTTAAACAAGGTTATAAAATACGATTGATGCTACATTGAAAAATCATAGGTTTGGTCCTTTAGAATCTGAAAATGCAAGGCTTATTCTTGCAATAAAATGAATTATAAATGTTTTAAATGGAAACGAGCAATTTAAATTTTTTTCTCAAAAGAAAACTAAAACTTCTTGTCTCCAAAAATGCTAAAGAGAATGTAAAGGGTCTTTCATACTACTGCAGTAGGGTATTGGATAAATAGAACAACAGAAACATAACAAAGAAAGAGGGAAATTCCAGCTTGTTATTCTATTGAATAATAGATGCAAATATATACAATAGTTGACTCAACAACATTCTTAACTGACTGCTAATTAGATTGACAACAAACTACTTCATGATTAACAACACACAAAAATTTGACAACTAACCGAAACTTATGGACACCTAACTCAAACACAACTACATTAAGAACTTGATTCAAACTAGAACTCTTTGACTCACACCTAAACTAAACTTGTGTTGCTAGCAACTCAACAAGGTTTGCCACATCTACAACAATTATTATTGACTATTGTTGGAACATTAACTCGAACACCCCCACTTAATGTGACAATTAAAGAAAACACCATGTAGAAATTAGACTTTGAAAATATGTCATAGAGGAGTAAGACTTTCTCATAGTTATGCAACTATCATCCAACTTCGAAACACTATTGGACACGCCATCTTCACATGAAATGTATCATAACCCTCATAAAGGTACAATGCCAAGCTTCCAGACTTTCAGATCTCCTTAAACTATTGGAGACACCATCTCCACATGGAATGCTTCATAACCCTTGTAAAGGTATATCTTCTCTGATCCTGTTGTGCACCTCAAGCTATTTGAGCATCCATCTAGCCTTTACCACATCTTTACCTATTTTCTTAGCATATACTTCTTCAAAATTAAACAAATTCTTCAATACAATCATAATCATCCGGTGGTTCTTCTCCGAGCCTCATCTTCTTAACAACTTCTGTAGCAGACCAAATTTAATAGGAAGATAACTCTGATACCATATTGGAAAAATAGAACAATAGAACTTCCAACTTGTTATTCTATTAAATAGTAGATGTAAATTTATACAATAGTTGACCCAACAACATTATTAAATGACTGCTAAATAGATTGGCAACAAACTACTTCATGATTGACACCACACACAAACTTAACAACTAACTGAAACTTATGGACACCTAACTCAAACACAACTACAATAAGAACTTGATTCAAACTAGAACTCTTTGACTCACACCTAAACTAAACTTTTGTTGCCAGCAACTCAACAAGGTTTGCCACATGTTCAACAATTATTATTGACTATTTTTGGAACATTAACTCCAACAAAAGGTATACAACGATAGAAGTTTGCAATGATACATTGAACACTTCACTACATGAAATTGTTGTGATGTGTCATGATTTACCAATTATTATAATAACAAAATAGAATTTAAAGCTTAGTGTTAATCACAAACACAACCATCAATGTGTTAACTACAAAGAAAACTTCTATGTAGAACTACTTCTTAATCAACATTTCCCATAAATATGTATTGACTATTTGTTGTTACTTCCTTTTAAATTTAAGTATACTATATCTGTTAACTTTGTATTGCTCATTATGGGGATACATATTTGAAAAACATGGAATGTAGGTAGTTTGAACACCGTGTTTGAGATCGTGTCTTTACAATGCTTCTCTACTTTCCAAATGCACTATTTATTTGTAGATCACATCTATTTAAAATTTGTCAGGCTTCCAATTAATATAATTTTTTACATCTCTACTACAAGTAGCCAATGTGGTTGTACGATAGGCTCTAATGACTGTTCATCCCTCTACTGTGCAATGAACTTTACCAGCTATTCATATGTAGAACATATATAAATATGATCTTGATGCATATTTTCAAAGTACAAGTTTGTATATTATAGTATATCAATTGTATGATTTTAACCCACCGACATTTATTTATAACAATCTCAATTCAATGTATCAATATATATATATATATATATTTTAAAAGTGTAAATAAGAGAAATTGTTAAATGCTTATAGCTATCTTGCCTTTACCATTATATATGATATGAGGTGTCTTACCCTCATCAAAATACCTTATGCGCATTGTGTATACAATTTCTTTAATATGATATGGAGTGTTCATTATCAAGTATGCATAATGGTAACATGGTTTCTGCCCATCAAAAGGGTAAATAGTAGTCACTATCTCACTCGTCCTTAAAAAAAATATATTCACTGTTTTCTTCTCTTCAATTCTATCCTATTAAACTTACACCAGAAACTCTTTTCCCATAGAACTTCCTACTTAAACAATAGTATTATCATCCTACCAATCGAAGTAAAAATTGTACATACTTGTAGATTTCTAACAACTTTTCATTTCTAGAAATAAAATTTGATTTCTAACAGCTATTCATTTCTATAAATAAAATTTCTTTTAATTAAAATATAGGTAATCCATCTATCCTAAAATGTTAATATCTGCCACAAGTCATATAGATTGGGTAATATCAAAATTTATCCAAATATAAAATCATAGTGAAGTGTTAGAAGATTAATTTTGAAATGCATTTCCATCAACAACAAAATTGCATTCAAATAATGAGGGTATTACATATAAAATCAGTTATTAGTACTCTATTGCCATACCTGAAAAAACAAAGCATAACAACTATACTCTCATATAGAAAATTTTAATGTTAACAGTCAAAATACTCTCTCATTGCTCTATAGAAATTTTAAATTATTAATTTACCAATTTACAAATGATTATAAGCTTCAATTATTTGTTAAAATAATAAATGTTATAAATAATAATAAATAGTTATATTAAATAAGTGAACATAGTGGATTAAATACTTAAATATTTTGTACTATACTTCAAACTATACTCATGTCTAAAGTAAACTTCAACTTGACACATACAAGCTAAGAGAGTACCATCTATTATCAATTATGGAAGAGGCATCCTTGTATATAAAGTAACAAGTAACTATACTTAAATACTGCAAGCTTCAATTCAAGAATCACAACGGCATGAACTAGACCCTTTGCATCTTTCTTAAACCTTGTGATGAGCATATGCTTTACATAATATTATTTTGCAACATACTCAGTTTTTGTTAAACTAGTGATGAGCATATGCTTTACATAATTTTTTTTTGCAATATACTCACTGGTTTTTAAAATTTGTAGATGTTCTCCTATTTTTTGTAATACATTTCTCATATTTTTTTTGTCCACGAAAAATGAAACACAAGTCATAATTTTTTATACATTTCTCATTATTATTTTGTCCACGAACGACCTAAAACAAGCACATGACCAATCTAATATACAAAATTAAAATAAAATGATATTAAATATCAATTTTCTCTTTATACCAATCATTCTATTGTAGCATTGTTGTAAGATTGAATCAAACTACTAAATTAGATACTTTTTAATCTAAAAGGAATTTATCTTGTTTATTATGCTTGAGGACTTTGAGTTTGTATGTCATCTCTTTGTGTCACAAGATGATCTCAAATATTTTTTAAAAATTACATTTGTTTCCCTTTAGGAGGCATATCTAGGGATTTCATCACCCAAGAGGATATGTTCTCAACTACATTTTTTGGAAGGGTATAAAAAGGAGGAGAGTAAAAAATCTCAAAAGTTACCCATCATCATAAGTAATATTCAATTTCTTTAATCCATTGATACTTTTAAGGTGGAGAGAAGAGGTAAGAATCTCCTAATCTCATGCATGCAAATGATACCCCAATTCATAAAGAGATCAAGTAGTTACTATTATTACTGGTAGTGCATCATTCTTGGGGAGAAAACAACTCATTTGAAGTTGTTAATACTAAGATAGAGATCACTCTAAAAAAAGGCTAGTGCTCCAAGGTAAGGGGTCTAATATGGTTCATGATCTTCCACTCCCTACTTATCCAATCATGTGGTAGATGTTATTAAGGGAATGTATGTTACCATTCCAATAAGGAAAATGACTATTGTGAGTTCATTATGAATAACACAACCACTTGAATAATTATAAGTTGTTCATGTGTTTAATATTTTTTCTTATTTGAAACTAATGATTATCCTTACACCTTTTCATATAAACTTGTTAGGATTAAGGTGTTATCTACATTATAAATCCTATGACATGATTTTAATATCCTTTAGGTGCATTTATAAAAAAAATCATAGAAATTATTACTGGCATTTCTTCACCATACATTCATAAGGGGTGATTTGGTTCCACTAGCAATAGTAAAACTAGGTTGGAGGACCAATTATTTAATATCATTTTCCATGCACGTGGCTTCCTAGATTGGTATAGTTAATAACATCTAGCTTTTCACCTTCAACTTAGTACAACATTCTTTCTCACTATTGATTATCATGATTCCATTACAGTGATAAGTTATTGGGCCCAATCATTGCTTATACATGTTTTTGACCACTAAGATTAGAGAAATTGTAAGTTGCCAGTTCTTCACTTTCTTGTTCTTCCTTTAATAATTTTAACCTTTTGACTGTAGCTTGCAATTGTTGAATTTCTTGTTTGACATGTTTGAGAAAGTGATGTCTATGATGCATGGTTCCCAACAATGGTGCAAATTTGTGGTCTTCATGTGGATGCAACTTTTTCCTTTCATCTTCACATATACTTTCTTTGAAGATATTCCAAAATGAATTAACTATCTTTCCATATTTGGCTAATATTTCTTGAAAAGTTGGTGTAAATAATCTTCTTGAATTGGGCTAATTTATTTTCTTAACAACATTGAACCATGTCTTATGAACCTTTAATTAAATATAGTTGTTAGCCTTCATTTCTAGGAAAACACCATTAGATATGTAAAAATATAAAAGTACTCGTCTTTTTGATCCCCAACAAAGTTGTTAAAAATCTATTGGTTTAAAAAATTCTCTTTTTTTAATAGCTCTTGAAAATCACTCATAGTGCCTTAGATTGAGGATGAATATAGGAAACAATAGTTGGAAATTTCTGCCAATTCTTGCTTTGAATTTTAGAAGTACAACTCCCTATCATGATATGATTAGAATTTATTGGAATATGCTTTCAACCAAAAAGTAGTAAAATAAAACTAACACTTGCATATTGAAATTTTATAGATGCAAAAACAAATTTATGAATTCATGGGCAAAGGGAAAATTAAAAATGACAAAATGTCGAGTTATCCTGTATTTACAGTTGGTGTCGTATGAAAGTGTATTTAATGCTGCATGCTTTTCTTTAGAGCATTTATAATGACTCGATTTCTAAAGTACAATTAGCATGATCCAAATCTTTTTTATTCCCTGACGTTACCCAACTTTGATGTCATGTTGCTAGATTCCCTCATGCAAACAAATCTGAGCCATTAAGGAGTTATGTTGTTAGTCCCTTTTCCAGGCTGGATAAGGATGAAATTGGTAAGAATCTACATGAAAAATGACATGTTGTGTTATGATTATTTATTTAAATTCCTTGCACATTTTTGCAAACATCTTGCAAATGCTTAATTAGGCAAAACGAGTCAGAGGAGCTGTGATTGTGTCTCAAGATGAATTTTGGGTGGGATATAGATTTGGCTTGCAAAATGTGTCATCAAACACATCGTCTTGTTATGCCAAAAAACTTTCGTATTTGGTTGATGCCAATGTCAGATGAAGCTGTGTTACCTAGGCACATTACGGATGAGGTGATAAACAAAATGTTTATAATACATTCTCACTCGGTCAGAACAACTATTCGACACATCATTGGTGAAGAGAATCTCTGTCCTTCGGCACTTGTTTTTCTTTATCCTTCTCAGGTCATTTCTATTTTCCTATCCAATGCCATGGATCTTTTGCAATCTCTGGATATGCTTCAAGTTTTAGCCCGCAAGGTAATTCTGCCACATTTCCTCATGGACAATAAATTGGATACGGCTATGAAGAAGTATGATCTATGGAATGGTATGGCTTTAGTAGGGGGTCTGTTCTCACATTTTCAACTTCTGCAAAAACATGAATATTATGCTATTTTTGAGGCTATGAAGAAAGCCATAGATACTTGCAATATCATTTATCTGAAACATGCTTTGCCTCCTGATCCATGCTTAATGGGTGTGAATATGGCGGATAGGATTATGTCAGTAGGCCTGGCCATGATTGAATTGCAAAAGAATCCTAATATTTCAAATTTTGTACAGTCGAATACACCAACAGTAAGTCTGCAACCAATTGAACAGAGTTTTTGGGATTCAATTGGGGCGGTCAATTCTGACCTAGATTGGCTAGTAGATAGTTCAGTAGTGTAACTTGGCTACGAAATTCCTTTCGTTGATTTTGGTTTTGGATCCTCTGTTTGTGCTCGTATTTTTGTTCGAGGAAAATTGAAAGGCTGTGTTCCTTGTTTTTTTGCAGCTCCATGTCTAGGTACTTTATGCCAAAAATTTTGTATCTGTATTTTGCAGAAGTTTAGAGTGGATTATCGTCAGATTTTGGCATTCTGGTGGGTGATAACCTTATGTAATTATTTGCTCAAAATATACAAATTTATGTAATCATTAGGGATGATGCTGGGTTTTCTTCACTGATTCTTTCCCAGTTGACCTTGTTGAATCAGATTAATAAATATTATAGTGGATTTCCGCTTTTGCCTTTTAAAAAAAATGACAAAATGTCCACTTTCTCATCATAATATTTATATAAAGGGAAATTTTATCATTTCAATCCTAGAAAGGCATGTATCTCATAACCCAAAGTTTCCAACACGTGCAAATGTTACACATTGAACGAGTAGGCATCATGAGAATAATTTAAAATAAATTAATGTCTATTTCATAATTAAATAAAATATAAGAAAACACATGATTTTGAGAATATATATCTTTGAATTACATAGATACCAAAACAAAATGACACAAATACCAAAATGGACATACACAAAATGATTACATTCCAAAATTATAAAAACTATTTTCTTCTTTATCCATCTATACTTTAGTTCCCTCTATTCCCTATGTATGTCTTCTTTACCCAAAAAAACCAAAAAAAAAAAAAAAAACCGATATATACATTTCAAGACCATTTCTTTTAACAACATTATTTGAAAGTGACTAGTTAGTGATCATTATTAATTAAAGATAAATTTTCTTGCATATTTAAACAAGAAAGAGTCAACATACCGTGGGTGCAAGGTTCCTCTCCATATCGAGCCACGTTTTCATAAAATGATTATGGATTTCAGCATACCTTTCCTCTTCTTCCAAAACAAAGTTCACCCTTTAGCACTCAGCATAAACCCTTTTCTCCTTCCATGCCACAAAGAGTAACTCAGAGATAATGTCAAATGGTTCTATCTTAGACCAATTCAAGTCGGTTTAAATGATGGGCATTGGCTCTTCCTTCCAAAATGGACATCATTTACAAAAAGGCCCATTTGGAGAAATTTTTTAGCTATCATTATGGAAAAAATTGAGTTTGAAAATGCCACCATATTTCTTTGGAGCCAAGGATTTTAAAATCATTTAATTTTAGTGATGGAAAATAATAGCTTTTTATTTGTAAAATCATGTTTTTAACCTTAGAAAATCTTCTTCATTACACATTCTATTTAGCAGCTATACTTTCCCAAGAATTGAAAAAATTATGCTTTTTAGAGAAGTGGGACACGATATGGTTGGAAGGTCAATAGATGGCATGACATTTTATGACGATCAATTGAGCCAACATTTTATTAACAACCCAACTCACAAACATTGTAGGAGTTGATGTAGTGTTGGGAATCAAATGTTACTTTGATGCTCTAAATTATTATAAAATTAAGGTAGTTCATGAATCTTCTCAACCTCATGATGAACAAGGATTAGTGTGGTTAGCAAGATCATGGATACTTAAAACCTTTGATTGGATGGATAAACCACTTTGATTAATAGAATCATCCAATCTCTAGGGACAATGGAATATTCAACTTAGTAACTTTTATTGTCTAGTTATCCAAAAAGGTTGAAGGGAATGACAATGAAGGGGTTTAGATTATGGTTAGAGATTTAAAGGAGGATTAAAAATTGCAAAATTTGGGATAATAACAAGCTCTAATTGGGGATGAGGATTGAAAGGATGCAGAGAATCTAAGATCCTTGAATGAAAACTAGTGTCTTTGTGTTCATTCTGCCAATTATTGTCGAGTTGAATTCATTGCCAAGTTACAGTAGTTGCAAAGTGCCAGTAATTTTGTAGTATCAGTCGAGTTGCAGTTATTCCACATTGTGTTAACATTTGGATTAGCATGTTAACCCATCTCTCTCTATAGTGTGTGTCGAGTTCTTCAGTGCATGCCGAGATATTTAGTATGTGCCAAGTTATCTAGTATTTGTCGAGTGTTCTTTCATGTGCCGTGTGAACCTATTGATGTCGAGCATCAACATTTTGATTCCTTCTTTTGCCGAGTTGTCTGTATTTTAGTTCTTAGTGGGATCTGACTTGCATGTCTAATTTTGACCATGACTTTTATGATAAGATCTTATCTTGGGATGTGTGTAGACCATTTTAGGGTCTACCTTTTTTATTTGTAATGTTCTAGAATCTTCTGTACGCTATTTTGGAAAGTATAAATAAGGTGTTTAGGATTAGGTTAGAGGTAACGAAGTTGGAGAAGAATAGGAAGGATATGAAAATTTTATTGCATGTGTCTGGAAGTGTGAATTTGAAGCTAGATCATGGATATTGAATGTATTTTGTTTCTGGCCATAACCCAGAAGGCCTTATAGCTGGGCATGTATGCTAATAATTTGATGAATCAATAAAAGTTTGTTTTTCTCTCTCTTTGGTGTTGCTCTTTTTGTGTGTTTTATTTCATTGTGTTAACTTTGTAAGGTGGTTTGGATTGTTGAGTGTGCCTTTGGACCTAGTTCTTCTTACCCTCCTTGAGTTAGGTGGTATCATAGCTTGAGGTTCATCCTTGTGGATATTGGATCATGTAGAACCCTGATTCAAATTTTGTTGTAGGGTTGTAGATTTGTGAATTTGACCTATAACTTGTAGAGAATTATTATTCGTAGGAACCTGATTTGTAAAGATGGTTTGAGGTAGAGGAAATGTAGATAATGCCATATTGGATTCATTGAGACAAATTACAGCTAGATAAGATGTTGTGGAGACATCCCAAAGGAGAGGAGCATATCTTGATGATGTGAGTGATGATGAAGTAGTAGCACCAAACCCTAATCCAAAACCTGAAGAAGATCAAGATGAGGAAATATTTCTAAGAGTATTATCTAGGGCACATTCAAAGCCTATTGTAGAAGTTGTTTCTTATGATGAAAAATTAAATACCAATGGTGTGTTGGATTGGATCTCTATTATGGAGAAGTTCTTTGAGTATGAAAACACTAATGATAATAGAAAGGTGAAAATTGTCATTACTAGGTCGAAAGGTCATCCTTCATTGTGGTGGGAGCATTTACAAACTGATAGAGAAAGGAGAGGAAAGGAAAAGATCAGAACTTGGGTGAAAATGGTGAGCAAGGTAAAGAACAAATTCCTTCACGCTAATTACCAAGTTAGCTTGTTGAAAAAGATGCAAAATTTGAGACAAAGATACATGACTATGAAGGAATATACTGAGGAATTCTATAGAGTGGACATTAGATCTAGACATGTGGATGATGATGTTGAGAAAATTGCAAGATATCTAAATGGATTGAGATCTAGAATTCAATATGAGATAAGTTTTGTGAAATTGGAAAGTGTAGAAGAAGCATACCAATATGCTTTGAAAGCTGAGGAGATCTTAACAAAGAAGCATGAACAAAGATAAAGAGGTAGAGGTGGTAGATTCCAGAGAGACAAAGGTAGATCTTATGGTGAAAGTGGCAGATTTGATAGTTCTGTGTAGGATAAAGGAAAATTTGAATGGAAAAATGATAGCAAAGATAAGACTGAGTGGAAAGGTGGTAGTCGTATTGAGGAAGTATTGGTTCTTGCCAAGGAAGAGGTAATTCTTATTTTAGAGGTGATTTTCATGATAATTGTTTTAGATCTGCTAAAGAAGGGCATAGATCTTTTGAATGTAGATCCTCTGAAAGTGGGCAAGGTAACAAAAATGTTGTGATTCAAGAAGACACTAAGGGTTCACCAAATGGACCTGAGACTGGAGAAAATTTGATGGTGAGAAGAACCATATGTAATAAAGGAAGCAATGAGGAACCTTCCATAAGGAGAAGTCTTTCCAAGACTAGATGTAAGATGGTTGGAAAATACTACAAGGTGATTATTGACAGTGGAAGTTCTACAAATTTGGCATTAGAAGAGCTGGTTACAAAGTTGCAATGTAGAGGCTGAAGCATCCTAAACCCTATCATGTTTCATGAATCAAAGATGAGCATAAGATATTGGTAAGCGAACAATGTATCATGAAGTTCAAGATTGAACATTACTTTGATGAAGTTTTGTGTGATATTATGCCTATGGATTGTTATCATATTCTATTGGGTAGACCTTGGAAATATGACAGATGTGATATATATGATGGAAGATTGAATCAATATACTCTTTGGGTGAATGGGAGAAAGCAAATATTATTACCTTTAATTGAAAGTCCAAATGAGGTTAATTGTACTGCTATTCAAGTTTGCATGGTTAATGGGAATCAATTTGAAAAAGAAGTAAGGAATAAT
Source organism: Cupressus sempervirens (assembly GCA_028749045.1). Classification (NCBI taxonomy): domain Eukaryota; kingdom Viridiplantae; phylum Streptophyta; class Pinopsida; order Cupressales; family Cupressaceae; genus Cupressus; species Cupressus sempervirens. The sequence goes on along the minus strand of CM053792.1, from coordinate 681,914,765 downwards.
GAATTTTTTTTTTCCATAATCCCTAGAGGACCAAGTTTTGGTAGTAATGACTTAGTACCAAAAAAAATTGGAAGTTTGCTAAATGAGTATAAAGAGATTTTTGCAAAGGATATTCTTGATAGTTTACCACTAGTAAGAAGTATAAGTCATTGGATGGATCTGATTCCTAGAGCTAGTTTTCCAAACAAAGCACCATATATATTGACAACTACAGAGAATGAAGAACATAATAGATAAGTGCATGAGTTGTTATATAAGGGATTAATTAGAGAAAATTTGAGTCCATGTGTTGTACCTATTGTATTAGCACCTAAAAAGAATGGAGAGTGGAGAATGTGCACTAATTCCAGAACCATTAACAAGATCATAGTGAAATATAGATTTCCTATGCCGAGGATGGATGACATAATGGATTGTTTGAGTGGAGCAAAGTATTTTACCAAAATTGATTTGAAGAGTGGCTATCATCAAATCAGAATCAGAGATGGTGATGAAAGGAAGTCTGCTTTCAAAACAAAAGATGGTTTGTATGAATGGTTGGTAATGCCTTTTGGTTTGACTAATGCACCTAGTACTTTCATGAGGTTGATGAAAATTTTTGGGCAAGTTTGTGATTATTTATTTGGATGATATTCTGATATTCAATAAGACAAAGGAAATACATCTTGAGCATGTTAGACAAGTATTACAGAGATTGAAAGAGGAGAAGTTGATGATTAATCTAAAAAAGTGTTCTTTTATGCAAGAGGAGATTGTGTATTTGAGATTTGTCATTTGAATTGATGGTTTGAGAATGGATTCTGAGAAGGTTAAAGTAATTTTGGAATGGCCTACACTTGAGAATGTGGGTGAGGTAAGATCATTTCATGGTTTGGCTAGTTTTTATAAAAAGTTTATAAAGAATTTTAGTGTTTTTTGCAATGCTATGATTGAGATAATGAGAGGAGATAAAAAGGAATTCAAGTGGACACATGGAGCTGATAAGAGTTTTGAGACATTGAAAAAAAAGGTTGTTGAGTTACCTATATTAGCTTTTCCTAATTTCAATAAGGTATTTCAAGTTGAATGTGATGCAAGTGGTAGTGCAATAGGAGGTGTGTTGAGTCAAGAAGGTAAACCTATTGCTTTCTTTAGTGAGAAGTTGAATGATGCTAAAAGGAAGTATTCTATATACGATCAAGAGTTTTATGCTATTGTTCAAGCATTGAAAAAATGGAGACATTATTTAATTCCTAAGGAGTTTGTGTTGTATATTCATCATAAAGATTTACAATACTTGGGAAGTCAACATAAATTAAATCAGAGACATATGAAGTGGGTTGAGTATTTGTAGATTTTAACATTTCTGATTAAGCATAAGAGTAGAGTTACTAATAGAGTTGTTGATGCATTGAGTAGAAGACATTCTTTGTTAACTGGGATGAAGGTTGAAGTTCTTGGTTTTGATGAAATGAAAGAGTTGTATGATACTAATCCTGATTTTTTTGAGGCATGGAGAGAGTGTAGAGCACCAAATCTAAAAGATCACATTAGTAAGTATGATGAATATCTTATTCAAGAAGGTATGTTGTTCAAAAAAATTTAGTTGTGTATCCCTAGAAGTTCTATGATAATTAATCTAATTAAGGAAGAGCATAGTGGTGGATTGACTGGACATTTTGGAATTGATAAGGCATTGAGTTTGCTAAAGGAGAAGTATTATTGGCCGCATATGTATAAGGATGTTCAAAAGTTTGTAAAGAGTTATGGAGTTTTTCAAGTTGCAAAAGGAATAAGTTAGAATACTAGATTGTATACACCTATTTTTATTCTTGAGAAACCTTGGAGTGACATCAGTATTGATTTTGTTCTTGGATTGCCTAAGACAACAAAGGGGTATGCTACTATATTTGTTGTCATGGATAGATTTTCTAAAATGGCTCATTTTATACCATATAAGAAGACATTAGATGTTGAGCATGTTGTTGAACTTTTCTTCAAAGAGATTGATAGATTGCATGGATTACTAAGAAGTACTATTTCTGACAGAGATAGTAAGTTTGTGGGTTATTTTTGGAGAAATTTGTGAAAGAAGATGGGTATTGAGTTGAAGTTTAGTTCTACATTCCATCCGCAAACTAATGGACAAACATAGGTTGTGAATAGAAGCTTGGGTAATTTGTTGAGATGCTTAGTTGGAGATGAACCAAATAATTGGGAGATGGTATTAGCACAAGCTGAGTTTGCATATAATAATTTTGTGAATAGAAGTACAAAGAAGACACCTTTTGAGATTCTTACCGAAATGCAACCTAGAGGAGTATTAGATTTAAGGGATGTTGCTAATGAAGAGAAGAGAAGTGTTCTAGGAGAAGAATTCAATGATTTTATGGAGTCTTTGCATAAGGAAGTGAAGTTGAAGTTGGAACAAAGTAATCAAAAGTATAAGGAGAATGTTAATAAGTCTAGAAGACATCATATTTTTGAAGTTGATGATGAAGTGATGGTTCAGTTGAAGAAAGGAAAATTTCCCTGTTGGAACATACAGTAAGCTAAAGATGAAGAAGTTTGATAGTGGAAATGCTTATGAAGTTGAGTTACCTGATGACATGGATATATCTTATATTTCAATGTTGTTGATCTATATAAGTATCATGAGTTAGATGATGAAGTTATTGTACCTAATGATTATCCTAAGAGGCAGATTGATGAGGTTGAACAAATATTAGATTAGAGAGCTAGTAAAAGCACAAGAGGAAAAGACTACTCTAAATATTTGGTAAAGTGAAAGAATAGACTAGTTGAAGATGCTACATGGATTTCTCAATTTGAGTTGGATTTAGCTCAAGTTGTGACACTTGCATGATTTAGGAGAATCATTTCATTCTACCCTGGTTGTTTGATGCAGGAGCATCCTAGGTTGACGTGTTATCATACTCATTTGTGTTCATTTTTCTAGTTGTCTCAAAGTTGCAGTCATTGTCAAGTTGTAACAATTTCTGAGTGCCAGTAATTTTGCAGTATCAACCAAGTTACAGTTATCCCATGTCATTTTAACATTTAGGTTAGTGTGTTAAACCATCTTGCTCTACAGTGTGTGCCGAGTTCTTCAGTGCATGCCAAGCTATTATGTATGTGCTGAGCTATCCAGTATTTGTCAAGCATTCCTTCATGTGCTGAGTGAATCTGTTACTGATGAGCATTAGCATTTTGGTTTCTTCTTTTGTTGAGTTGTCTGTATTTTGGTTCTTAGTGGGAGTCAACTTGCGTGTTTAATTTTGATCATGACTTTTATGATAATATCTTGTCTTGGGATGTGTGTAGACAATTTTAGGGTCAACCTTTCTAATTTGTAATGTTCTAGAATCTTCTGTAAGCCATTTTGGAAAGTATAAATAGAGTGTTTAGGCTTAGATTAGAGGTAGAGAAGTTGGAGAATAATAGGGAGGATTTGAAAAGTTTGTTACATATGTGTTTGGAAATGTGAAACTGAAGCTGGATCGTGGATCTTGAATGTATTTTGTATCTGGTCATAACCCAAAAGGCCTTATAGATGGGCATGTATGCTAATAATTTGATGAATCAATAAAAGTGTGTTGCTCTCTCTCTCTCTCTCTCTCTCTCTCTCTCTCTCTCTCTCTCTCTCTTTGTGTGTTTGCTTCCATTGTGTTAACTTTACAAGATGATTTGGATTATTGGGTGTGCCTTTGGCCCTAGTTCTTATTACCCTCCTTGCGTTAGTTCTTTGTGAATGTATCAATCTTGACTTTAGTTTTTTGATCATTCCCATCCTCAATTCATACTAAAATTCATCATTTAGAAGACTTCAAAAACTAATAGGAAGTGAAGGCACTCTAATGCTTTGCTAGTCATTTTTTGGGATGAATGGTTCTTCAATCTTTTTTATTTTCATGAATGCCAAGAAAGGTTTTTAAATGGTTTTTTTCATTTTTCCTAGTGTATAATTTATCATTTTTCTTGGTGCTTCATGAGATTGATGAGTTATTGGGCCAAATCACTACTTGTGCATTGTTATCTTGATAATTTACCCAAGTTAAAAGAAATTTTACTTTGGGAATGAGAGTAAATTTAAAATGCAAAAAACTTTTCTCTCCCCATACAAAAATCTTCTCTCTCCCCATACTAAAACCTTCTCTCGCTATGTTAAATTTTTTCTCTCACAACGCAGTCAAATCATCTCTCTCTATGTACTAAAAATTTCTCTCTCCACATACACAAACCATCTCTCTCTACGTACTCATTTTTTAATCTCTCTATGTACTAAAATTTACTCTTTTTCTATCAACCTTAACTTTTTGATAGTTAAGGTTAGAAAGTTAAAGTTTGAGATTTACGGTTAGAAAGTTAGAGTTTGAGAGTTAAGGTTAGAGAGTTAGAGTTAGAGAGTTAAGGTTATAAAGTTAGAGATTGAGAGTTGGAGTTGTAAAAGTTAGAGTCGGTTATGATATCTCTAGGGTAGTCCAAACTCTAACTTTTTGAGTGGTTATGAACCCGAAAAGTTGGTTATGCTAGAATAGATTATAAATTTTTGAATCTCATTGTAATAGGAGACTTTTTGGGACTTTGGAATAAGGGAACACTTATGCTAAATTCTAATGAGAAGACAAGTCTTCGAAAGTTTGTACAAGTTTTTTCTCTTAGAAATCTCTCTTATGGTCTTGGTGTAAGAAAATAAAATAGGAAATGTGTTTGGGTTCATTTTCTAAAATTTGGATTGTCACAGCATAAAACTATTGATTCTTCTTGTATTAAATATTTTCATAGTATTGTATGAATTTTTATGAATCATGAATCAACATGATAATATTGATTATCTTCAAGTGTAGTTCTTGGTTATCTTTATTATCAATTTATGTTAATTCAAGTTTAGTTCTTGGTTATCTTTATTATCTTTGTCACCAGTAGCTTTCTCTTTAATCTTCAAGTTTGAATACATTTTATTGCAAATCACAAATACCCATATCTTGCAAGGGAGCTGCCCCTCTCAAATGTAGAGGAATATTGTAATCCAATAGTGACCAGTTGTGATCTCTCCAACTATTGGCACACTTATCACAGTTCATAGGGTGAACATAGTCATTTTTAGAAGTAACTTCGTAGTGACAAATCTGTTTACCAAAATATTTTGGTGACTCTACTGGGGATTCGAACAAGAGAGATTAATCAGTTGCATGTAATGAAGCAAGATGGTATTACCACATGAGAATGTGTTTCTAGTTCTACAACCAAATCTTGGCTTCCAAGACACACAAGAAGACATTATTTCATATTTGAACACTCTAGCTTGGAGGTGTAGACAAAGTTCTCAACAATACCATTAGGTGAATCGAGCTCTAGAAGAAAAAGATGAATTTGGAGAAATCTTGTGAAGTGTTCCTATTGGTCAAAATGCTTGGGTTTTGAAAGAATAGTTTCTATTCAAAGAAGAGATAGGCAAAATCTTGGTCACATCCAAGACCAAGTGAACAATAATTAGTAACATGGTTGATAAAATGTACATTTCTTGGAATGGGTTCGCAACTCTATTTTTATTTTTTGATTATCAACAACTCTATCTAAAAGTGGCAATTGGTTTGGTACAGGGGAAAAGTTGAAAGTGATAGTGATAGTGACATTAATGATGAATAATTTTCATATTCCAAGAAACAAATTCCTAATGAGCCTCTACAAGTTGAATTCTTAAAGAATTTCTATGGGGGCAAGAGGCTAGATCCTAGAATGGTTCATCCCTACTTGCTGCAATTTTTTTTAAAGATTGAAGAAGATGATGGAAAATATTATGGGTTTCTTTCTCATGATCATGAGTCTTTATTTGAAAAAGATTCAACATATAAAGATAAAGAAGGTATTTTTGAAAAATGTCTTTCATCTAAGTCAATGATGAAGATTAATAAAAATGTCTCTCATGTGTTTGTGTCTCAAAAAAATTAGATTTTCATTGATCCTAAGCAAGCTAGCTTCTTGAAGAGTTTCTATGGTGGGCATAAACTAGATACAGAAAAGATTCATCTATTTTTGCTCTAAACTTTGCAAAAGATAGGTAAAGAATATTAGAAAGATAATTAGTTTTTCTCTCACAAGCCCAAATCATTTTCAGAAATAAGTTCCACATGCCATTATAAGGAAGCATTTGATTAGAAAAATGATTCATGTGAATGGAGGATGAATAATGGTGGTAAAAAAAGAGTACCAACACTTGCACCTATTTCTCATCAAAATCATACTTCCATTGATCCCAATTAGGTTGAGTTTTTAAAAAGCTTCTATGACAATGCATGCCTGGATCCTGACAAAGTACATCCTTCTTTACTTCAAACACCACAATAACTTGACAAAGAAAAACCATGCAAGAATTATTTTCTTGGTAACATGACATCTCCTAATCTGAATATTAGAAAGGACTCATATAAATCTTCATGCATGAAAAAAGATGGGGATTCTATGTCTAATCAAGGAGATGGTCAAGAAATGGAGTCTTTCAGAGAATAAGGGTTTGCTAATGTATCAAGGCATCACTGTGAAAATTTCAAAACTGAGGAGAAAGTGTTCAATCATCTCGATCATAATGAGAAAGAAAAATAAATATCATCATCTCAAGAAAATACACAACATATGATTGAAGATGAGGGAAATGTGGATCAATATGAATTTCATACTACTTTTATTCCTACTTGGTGCCTCAATGCTTCAGATGATAACTTCCTATGTGGAGAATATCTTCCTGTTCATCCTTCCATGATCATTCAAGGTGATGAAACTATTGACAATATCAATACGTTGGGTGTTATGGCACAATCTAACACCACTACCATTGATGAAGATTAAAGAACCAATGAACCTCTACAAATATCTACTTTCCCTATGGAAATGGATACCTTTACATTTGATGGCATTGATGAACTTGTGTAAAAGATTGGATGATGGAAAAGCTAAAAAAATAGCTTCAAGGAAAAGAAGATGAATCATCTAACCTTCATTCTTTATCATGCATGCTACAAGAATATCAACCTTTCACATTTCATGAAAGATGTCTTGGAGTAGAATCAATGATTCAAAAAGACATAGATATCATTGAACATATTGAAAATGAAAGTTATATGGATATGATGTCAAGTTCATCTAATCCAATGGAAGTGCAATTAAAATCTTGCAGATCATTCAAAGGTAAAAGAAATTCTCTTTTTGAGCCTTCTGATAAAATATGAAATCTTATGTCAAAGAGCTTCTATGAGAAGGATAACCATGGTAAAAAGTAATGAGTTAGTAGGGGATCTCATGGAGGAATTTGATGAAGGAAACTCTTATGACGTTTTTATCCCAAGTTTGTGCTCAAAAGCTTTAGATGGTAATTTCCTCTATGGAGAATTTTTTTACTTTAATCCTTTGTTTCTAGATGAAACCATTTCTAGTGATGCTTCTCAAGTAGGTATTCAAAGAAAAAGTTCAATGGCTATAGCTCCACAGGTTGCTTTATGGTACAGATTTCATGAAGGCAATCCCATACAAATTTTGGTATCTCCTAGCCTTAACCATCAAAAGGCCCTTTAGATAGAGAATTATGATATTAATGGGATGGAACTTGAAATTATGGTCTATAATGTTGAAGATGGTATCAATGAAACTCAAAAGTGCCTAAAGATTCAAGATGATCTTTTGGAAGATAAGGAAGAAGAAATTGATCATGGGAAGATACAATCCAACATAGATGTGCATCTAGGTTGGAATAATTTTATAGAAGATTTAGCCATAATCATGCCCATGGAAAAGGGAGAGTTCCTTGTGTCAAAAATGAGTTCAGGACTTGATGACAACCAATCACTAGAAATTCAAGTAGAGGAGAAGATCAGATATGCATTCAGAAACTTGACAATTTAATTCTACAATTCTTTCAAGATGAAATCATTGATGACATGTGGCAGGAAGAAGGTTGGATCCTCAAGTCAGAGAATTTTAATGAGGCATGGTTATTTGGATATATTCCCTTGTCCAAAGCAATGGAGCTTGTTAGGAATCTAAAATTCAGAATCCAAGGAGCAATCCTACATTTGAGTTTGCTGGAACTTGGGAGTTTCCACCTATTAAGATGCCATAGCATTTATTTTCCTCATCATGTGAATGAATTTTCATGATTCATCTAGAGCTAAAGCTATCAGAGGTAGGGGTTTCCTACTATGTACATATGTTAGTTAGGACTTTTTGTTGTGACTTTGCCTCCTTTTTTTTTGGCTTGTGTTCCCAATTTTGGCGTGCTCGGTCTCTTTTCATGTAATTATCTCCTTTTTCAGGTGACTCTATGGCCCTTGTGATAAAGCACTACTCTTGTTTAAGTCTGGGTTTATTCAGTGTCCTACACAGTCCTTGTCCCCAGTTAGAGACAACTGTTACGCTAATAATTTACCCAAGTAGTTTTAAAAAAAAAAGCTTAGGAATGACAACAAATTTAAAATGCAAAAACCTTCTCTCTCCCCATACAAAAACCTTCTCTCCCCCCACATAAAAGCTTCTCTCTCTCTCTCTATGTGCATGGTTCCATAATAGATCAAGATAATAACACCATTATTCCTCTTTTAAGGATACTATGTCTATTTTTGAGAACTATCTATTCCATCATGAAAAATACACTTGAATTGTCAACCTAGGGATGTAGGAATTGAAATGGGTTAGCATGATATGTGCACTAGGTTACTCAAAGAGTCTCAACACCTATGCTGCAAGAAAGTAAAATGCATAAAAGGGATCTATACTACTCATACAGAATAGTAAACACCTTAGACTAACAATAGATAACTATAGAAACTTCGAAAAAGGAATTCTAAACTAGTTAACAATTCAAACATCCACTATGATCATTTTTCACAAGTGCTAAAAGAAATTTCACAGTAATATGCTATGGGATCAATATAGAAAATCTATATTAAAATAAGAGATTGCAAGAAATGAATCTACTCTACCTAAATCTATTCCACCTCCCAAGTGGGCCCTCTTGGTTGGCTTCAACTAACTAAGAACACAACAGATATTCCAAAATCACTTTTGAATCTTAAACTAGTATTGTTTCATTAAGTTTTCATCTCCTGCTAGGCGATTCCGTCTTCATTATATATATAGAGGATTTGATACTTATTACAAACATAACATAAAAGCTATGGAAAAACATTGCCAAAAAAGAAGGCAGAATGTCAACCATGACATAAAACATAGATTAAGTAACAAAATAGTAGCTAGTAGGAAATATAGCAAGTCGGGTCTTCCTAGTTTTTCTAGAACAATTACTCTCCTTGTAGATGCGGCTTATCATTCAGAACTGATCTACACTTCTTTTTCCATGAATGGTCTTCATTACTTCCTCCTTTAATACGGTAATCACCACTCTTTGTGTCACTTCCCTAAAAATTAGAAACATTAAGAACATATGCACAACAAGAACATATGCACAACAAAATTTCTACTTTTATTCAAATATTAGAACATAACTTAAAATATTTATATAAAATATTGCACGTTATGTATAATATTAAGCAAGGTATGTCGTATCCACTATCCATAAGTTTAATAGGTTCTAGCCATACCCAACATAAGTTCACAAGATATTTAAAACAAATATGTTGGAATTTTTTTTTTCACAAGGCTCAAAGAGAAGTTCAAACTATATAAAAACTATCAAATTTGAGACATTAATATGCATCATCATCTGCCCCCCACTATGCAAATGCTTGTCCTCAAGAATTGTACTTCTTTGCCATGGCTCTGAAATCTCCCACTATAGTCTTCCCCTATTTCCTACTTCTGAAGGTGTAGAAATATCCTCTAGTTCATCTCCAATGCTCACCCAAGTGTTCTTCAACCAATGGGTCTAATTTGGTAGCATTATTTTCATACAGAGGCCAGAGAAGGGTAGGAGGCTGAAAAGTTAGTGGCATCCATAGCTCTTTTCTGATTTGTCTTCCCAGTTGCATATATTTAGCCACTCTATTAATTATTGCCTCAAAATTGATAGGTTTGTGTGGTTCAACATTTTTGAAAGGTTTTGGCAGTTGACTCCATTGATTTATAAGCCCTATAATTGATCTTTACTGTGTGAAATTTGGAAGTGTTTGGTATTCTCTGTAAACTTTTTCCCTTTCTTCAAAAACTTTCTCTCTGATTTATGGTTTTGGTCTCCCACAAGTTAATCTAAACCAATCTCTCATTATCATCATCAACTAAAATAACAGAAGTTATTCCTTCAAAAAAATAGCATACACCTTTGGGGGTGGTCTATAGGCCATTACCTGACCAGCTAGCTTTAAAGCTTTATTCATCTGTTGTTTCTATTTTTCAAGTTGTTTCTTCAATGATTCAATTTCCTCATCTCTATCAAATATTGCCTTCTAAATTTGGTTTCTTTCTTGCCTTCACAAGGCCTTTTGAAAAATAAAATTATTGTAGAGACCAAACAATATCGACTAAATTGTAGATGACAGAAACTCTTGAGCCTTAGATTTCATCTTTTGTTCTTTGGCAACTTGCTAGAAATATTGAGTGTACTAGGAAGATTTATAGGGTATAAGAGAAACATTGGAATATTCAGGGACTGGTAGCATGGTAGGTTGATCATTGCTAGGGGCTTAATTTGGAACAATAGTAGGGTTTTACTTACACATTTCCTAATTCTCTTGCGGTATCTCATTATCAAGCTCATTTTCATGTGTTTCCACATTTTGGGGTTTTAATTGCATAAGAGAATCATTTGGGATATTTTCAACTATTGATTTTGTGTGAGACTTTGAAATTGGGGCATTTCGATTTTCAATGGAAACTGGGGATGCTCGACCTTTCATATGAGGGCTTCTATGCACAAGAATCTCTTTAGCTTCAACCATTTTGTGGGTTCACTTTGGTTTAGGCATGGCTAGAGTAGATGCTAGAGGAATGGTTGCTACAGGAACATACCTTTTTATTTTTGTTACTTTAATAGAGGGGTTTTGGGCTTCCTTTTCAAGATTAGGGCTTTCTTTACCAATCTTATGCTTACCCTTATCTGTAGAAGAACTTGGTATAACATCCTCTAAAATAGGTTCAACAGGCTTATCAAGAGAGTGTTCTTTTTCCATTTTAGCCAGATTTTGACTCAGCTTTGTGATTTCTTCCTCATTTCCTAAATTTTGAGGAACAAGGTTGGCTTGTGGCTGTAAGATCTTGCATTCAACAAATTCTAACCATGATATAGGGGAAGAATCTCTAAGAGATCTTTCAACTAGAAGTTTAAGGAGGGCATGATGGGAAACAAAAATTGCCTTTCCTTTTTGAGTTTCTTTAGCACTGATACACATCATGTTATAAAGAAAATTGGGGATATTAAATTGTGTGTTATATCCTATGCAACTGAGTAATTTAAAATGATGGGCATGAAAGTTTGAGAACCTAACTTCATAGGTTAAATACCTAATAATGTGGGTTGCCAATTCTGGATATGGAGCTGGAAGAGAAAGTCTTTTAAACCCTTGTTTTGTAATGTCTAATTGAGGGTCACCTGGGTGAGTGAATTATGCCCATGAGGACTTGGCATCATGTTCATTTGGATAATGCTCCCCAACTACTGGTAGCCCTATGAATTTTGCTACCTCTCCTTAGTAGCAATCACTCTTAGTCCCCATATTGTGGTTTCCCCCTTCATCAAATGTAGTCATAAATTCCATTGCCACTTCTTCATTGTACTCCATTAATTGTAAGAAATAACCAAGCCATCCGTAAGCATGAAATCATTAGACTGCTTCAACATCCATGAGTAAAATATTATGAATGATCGACTCATACCTCTTTAACTATCCCCCCATCTCAAAATATCTAGCTTTGGTTTCCTCTTCTCTCACCACTCTGATAAGTTTTTCCACTTTTCACCTCTGCAAATTCCCTCTTCTCTTAATTTTGAATTGATCTTTATGAAAAATGTCATTACCACTTCTCTTAACAAGACTCTATTGTGTTCGACATGTAAAATAATGATGCATTAATTATGAAGGACATCAAAGTTTAATTGAGTAATAACTCTTAGTCCTTTCAATCATGCCAAAGATAGGTGATCTTCCCCCAAAATCATAATGAATAGGTACATAAGATATAGAAAGATTTTAAAAATTAATGAAAAATATCATACTACTGCCAAAGTATAGCCTATAATGTGGACATGACTTTGGATAACATGGAGATGGCATTTGGAAATTAATACACTTTCTTGGCCCCCCACTAAAATTTGACAAGTGTCCACACTTTAAAAATTTTGGTATAGGAATGAGAAACTAGCTTAAGACTTATATGATACATATAATGTAGTATTAGATATAAATATTGAAACCTATATACTAAAAATGAATAAAGAGTAAAGAAATTGTTATATCTAAAAATTTGACAATGTACGTCTACATGTAGATTGATGAGGTGTCTACATGTAGATTGATGAGGTGGTGAAGTCTGATGACTGTAGAAAGGGTGTTGAAGGTATATTTTATTGAAAATAGTCAAAATAGAATTTGTAAGTGACATAGAGTGTGAGTGGATGGTAGATAGAGAAATGAGGTGGGTTGATATGAAGAAAGAGAAAAGTAAATGAAAGAATGGACCTCATATTAAATGAGGTTTTATTATGAGAGCTTCATGAAAGTTTGTGATGGAATGGCTGCAGGAAGAAGGTTTTCACCCTCTGCTACAGGAACTATGTTCATAGGAGCTAGTAAGCTGGTTGGTTGGAACTATTGTAGGAACTCATCCGTGTTCAGTGGTTTATGATAGAGGTGAAACCTATGCCCATTTACAAGTAACTTGAACTAGACAGGATCACTACTCCATTGTCGAATAAATACTGAATTTTGTAAGGTCCTAACCATCGAGTCTGAAACTTCCCTGAATTATCTTTGAAGCAAGAATCATATAGGAGAGCCAAATCTCCTAATTTGAATTATTTATTATGGATATGTGCATCATTCCATTTCTTTCGCTATTGTTGAATAAGATTTGTTCTTTGCAAAGCTGTCTTTCTTATTTCATCCAACGAGTTCAAGTGGAGAAGTCTCTCTTCTTGTGCTACAGGAAGACTGATGCTCAACTCTAAAGTAGTGCACATTGTTTTATTTTGAAATTCAATAGGCAAAAGGGATGCTTTACCATAGAAAAGCTCAAATGGAGTGAATCTAGTTGTTGTCTTCCTTGTGATCCTGTATGCCCAAACACCTTTAGTTAATTTTTTGGCCCAATCCTTCTTGTGTATGTACATTGTCTTAGACAGAATGGCTTCAATTTCTCTATTAGTGACCTCTACTTGCCCATTTTCTTGAGGGTGATAGGGACTGGATTTACAGTGCCTTATGTTATATTCTTTCATAACTTCAGTGATCAGGTTTGATGTGAATTGGCCTCCTTGATCTGTAACAAGTTCTCTAGGGACTTCATAATGGGTGAATATTTCTTCATATAGGAATTTGGCTATTTTCTCATCTCTTTCATTTTTTATTGCTCTAACTTCCACCCATTTGGTTACATAATCTATACATACCAAGATGTATGATTTTCCATTGGGTGGTGGGTCAATTGGACCTATGAAGTCCATACCCCACTTGTCAAAAGGTGTTACTACAATCTATTGATTGAGTGGCATTTCATCAATTTTGGTTGGTTGGCCTATCCTCTGGCATTTCTCACAATTGGTTGTATAAGTCACTGCATCCTTATGTAAGGTTGGCCAATAATATCTAGTTGTAAGTACTTTCAATGTTGTTCTTTTTCCTGCAAAATGGCCTCCACATGGTTCATCATGACAAGCATGCAGTATATCATATATCTCATCTTCCCTAATAGACCTCCTCATAACCTGATCTGGTCCAACATAGAAGAGATTGTTATCTATCCAGAAATAATGAAAACTTTTCTATGCTAGCTTCCTCCTTTCTTTGTGAGAGAAATTTTGGGGCATTCTATTTGCAGCAAAATAATTAGTTGTGTCTACATACCATGGTGTATGAGTTTATATATGGAACAAGTGTTCATCTGGAAAGACATCTTCAGTTGGAGTTGGATCTTCATCAGTAATGGTCAATCTAGACAAATAATCAACAAATATGTTGGATTTTCTTGGCTTATCAATAATGGTAATATCAAACTCCTGTAATTACAAGAACCATATTGTCAGTCTACCAGTTATAGCTGAGTGATCAGTATAAAAAAAAAGGATATCCAGTTACATAGTGTCTGAATTTGTTCAATGCATAGACTATAGCCAAAAGTTCTTATTCAGTTACTAAGTAATTCAATTTAGGTCCATGAAGGCTTATACTAATATAGTAGATGACATTTTCAAGATTAGCAGGCTTTTGTCCTAATACAACTCCTACAACATAATCTAATGCATCAATATGGATATAAAATTAAATTGACCAATCAAGTCCCTTTAAAATTGGTGCCATAGTGAGGAGTTTCTTAAGCTACACAAAGGCTTCATTACATTCAGGTGTCCAAATGAATTCAGCTTCCTCAGTCAATAGCGTATATAGAGGTCTAGCTATTTTACTGAAATCTTTTATGAAACATCTATAATATCCAACATGACCTAAAAAAGATCTTACATCTTTTGGTTTTATAGGTATGAGCAGTGTTAGAATTACCTTTATCTTAGCCGAATCCACTTGTATTCCTACCGCTGATATAAAATAACCAAGCACCACTCCTTCTTGCATGAGCATGAAATATTTCTCACTATTGAGTGATAGATTATGTTCTTTACATTAGAAAAGAACCTTTTCAAGTTTCATCAAGGCTTCTTCAAAGGTGACTCCAAATGTTATGAAATCATCCATGTATATTTCCATGCAATCATGGGATATATTAGCAAAAATGTTGATCATTGCTCATTGAAATGTTGTAGGGGCATTACACAAGGCAAATGACAAGACAAAATATACAAAATTACTCCATGGGCATTGAAATGTGGTTTTATCTTGATCTTCAGGAGCTATACTTATTTGATTATAAACATTGTACCCATCTAGAAAAGAAAAATATTTCTTACCAACTAGAGTGTCCAGAACTTGATCAATGAATGGTAAAGGAAAGTGATCCATTTTGGTTGCTTTATTCAGTTCTCTGTAATCTACACAAATCCTCCATTTCCCTCCTTTTTTAGACACTATGAATAGAGGTGAAACCCATCTACTATCAACTATAGGATATATAAAACCAACATCAAGCAATTTCTACAATTTAGTTTTAACTGTTTCTTTGAGGGCTAGATTAATCCTTCTCTAGGGTTGACAAAGTGGTAGGCACCCTTCATTGATGTATATTCTATGAGTGCATAATGTAGGACTCAAACCTTTCATATCCCCATAGTCCCATACAAAAGCCTTTTCATGTTTTTGAAGAAGCTCTGTTAACTATTTCATTTGTGTAGAAGACAATTTGGGACTGGCATGGATATTATGACCTTTTGACAACTCAAAAGTAGTTGTAAGATCAACTATAGCAGCTTCATAGATTAGACTTGTATCTAGTTTGCATGGTAAGAGGTGATGGATAATGTCTAGTTCATTGAGCAAAAAACAATTCTCATTGCACTCCTCATATGCAGTTAATTCTAAGACATAATTGTCAGATACATCTTTTTGTACCATACAAGTATTGTTAAGAATACTCTGAATTACTGAATCATCTTCCTATAGCTTCAAAAAAGATTGTCTATGTAACATCATAAGTTGTGCTATAGAGTTTAATTCTTCTTCTCCATCCCCTAAATCTGGCCATATAGATGTACTTAAATTTGGTTGTGGTTGTGTTGGAGGATATAGATCAAATTTATTTGTTTCCTATCCATTGGATATTGTCATACTCCCTGACCTACAACTTATATTTTCATTAGCTATAGCTAACCATGGTTGTCCTAAAATGACAAGGTAACCAGATAAATTGATTTTTGGAGACAAGATCATGAAATCTGTAGGGTATTGTAGAGAGTCTAGGGTTACTACTATATCTTCTATCATCCCATCAGGAGTGATAGTAGAATTATCTACAAGTTGCAGAATTGTTGGGGTAGTCGTCAATCCTTCTGTATTCAGCTTTTTCATAGTACTCTTAGTTATGATATTTATAGCAGCACCAAGATCTACTAAAGCATTTTTAATAGACTGTCTATTTATAATCACATTCACAACTGGACATCTTGGATCAAAATATTTAGGAATGATCAATTTTCCTAACATGATGTTAGCCAATTGTCCTACAACATGGACTGTAGTTGGATCCTTTTTCTTCCTCCTGAGCTTTTTCAGACAAGCTTCTCTAATGGCTTTTCCATAAATAGGAACATCTTTAATAGCTTGGAATAAGGATATTTGGACATGCATGTTATTTAACTGATCAATGATGTTAAAGGATTGTTCCTCTATTTGTGTAGGTTTACTTTGTATGAGCTTTTCGAGAAAAGGAGGTTCAACTATTATTTGAGTTTGAGCTAAGCTAGTTACATTGGTTGGGTCAACCACTTGTGGCTTAGAAGTTGTGGATTCTAATGCTATAGGAGTATCTAGTATTTCAATTTTGAGAGGTGGTTTAGGAGCTAGTAGGCTTGTACTAGATCTCAAATGTATATCTGCAACATTTAGAGTATAAGAAAAATATTTCTAAGCATTGAAAAAATACATAGGTTATTGCAATTGGTGGCTATTTGGATTTGGTTGAGGTTGTGGAGGTAACTGAGTTTTCTTTTAAGTTCTAGAACTTGTAGGTGGTGGCATTAATTTAGGTTTTTGGACTGGAGGTGGTAATTGTGGATTACTAGTATTTTGGTTAGGCCATTTTTGAGGTCCTTTCCATTGGTTTATAAACTACCAATTCCCTTGGGGTGGTTGCTATTGGTTCTATTGGTTTTTCCATTGATTATTTTGCTGGGTTGGCTAGAAAGCTTGGGAATATTGGGGATTGAGGCTATTATAGATTATTTTTCTAGGCATTATTCCAATTAGGTTGACTATATTGTGGATGACCTTGGGTACTATAGTTTTGCCATTGATTACCATATAGATTTAAATTTTGTAAAGGGTTCTAAGGCATACCTTGGGGTTGGGCCCCTGGTTGGCATTAAGAAATGAAGAATATTTGCTCATCCTCTACATCTATCTTGATGTACTCATTTGGATGATGTTGGTTTTCCACATTAGTGACCAATTTGTATTAGCAATCTTTCTTCTGCTTCCAACAATGTGGGTAGTACTTAGCTAATTGTATCTTAGATTCTGCATGCTTCTTCTTTGCAGTCATTGTGTCGAGATGTGTAGCGACATCATTTATGATATCTTTCTTAAAATTTGAGAGCAAATTAGATATCTCAAGTTTTGAAATACCCTAGTTGATTCCTTTAGTAGCTGTAGTCTGGTGTCCCCTTCCTTTCTTCATAGTTGATTTTGAGTAGTTAAGACAGATTTTCTTAAGGTCATCCCAAGAAGATTGATATACATCACCACCAGCCATCAGGTCTAGTGCCTCTAAACAATTATCATTCACCCCTCTCAAGAATAATAGCTTTTGTAACTCCTCAGATAGTACATGCTGAGGGTTCTTCTATAGTGTATACAAGAAATGTGAAACACAATTTTCCAATGTTTCATCCTCCTTTTTTGATATTCTAAAGATATCATCTCCTCTAGAATCATTTGATTTGTAATACTCTTTGTATTTGTCCAAAAAAAGAGTTTGCATTTCATCCCAAGTACTTGTTGCATTGGCTCCTAAGCCCATGAACCATCATAAAGTTGATTCTTTTAGTGTTGCTAGAAACAACTTGAGCTTATAATCATCAGTATTGTAGTCAAAGCTAGGACAGAGTATACCAAACTCAAACAAGAAAGTATCAAGATCTTCAGTTCCAAGGCCATAAAACTTTGGAAGAGCATTTGGAGGTATATTTTTGATATTAGCATTGTTATGAGGCTTGGGAGAGGAAATGGAAAAGTAGGTTGTGTCATTACTAGAGGTATTTGATTATGGGGTTGCTGCTGAAAAGGAACATTGGGTACTAAATTGTTAACAATTGGTGGATTTGGAGCAACACTGTCAAAAAAATTGTCCAAAATTTCAGCAAAAGGTTGAAGACCACTTGTATCTAGAGGTTTTGCTCTTGAGGATGATTCTCTATGAAAAATAGGGATTGCGTCCAAAAAAGGCAACTCAGCTTCTTCTTCAATTTCTTTATTCAGATCAATAGACTCCCATGGAGGAAATCTCCCATATTAATCTCGTTGTCTCCCTCTTCGATGGATGCAATTAAATTGGTGACTTGTTAATCAAGCCCATAGTTTTGTGGTTTCTAACTAGCACACTAATCTAAAAATAAAGGACTCACAAAGGTTCCTAGTTTGACACCATCCCCAGCAATGGTGCCAAAAATGCATGGTTCCATAATAGATCAAGATAATCAGACCATTATTCCTCTTTCAAGGATACTATGTCCCTTTTGAGAACTATCTATTCCATCATGAAAAATACAATTGAATTGTCAACCCAAAGACGTAGGACTTGAAATGGGTTGGCACGATACGTGCACTAAGTTCCTTAAAGAGTCTCAACACCTATGTTGCAGGAAAGTAAAATGCATGAAAGGGATCTATACTACTGATACAAAATAGTAAACACACTTAGAATAACAATAGATAACTGTAAAAACTTCAGAAAAGGATTTCTAAACTAGTTAATAATTCAAACATCCACTATGATCATTTTCCACAAGTGTTGTAGGAACTTTCATAATAACTATGTTGTAGGACCAATACAGTAAATCTATCTTAAAACAAGAGATTGCAAGAAATGAATCTACTCTACCTAAATCTATTTCACCTCCCAAGTGGGCCCCCTTGGTTGGCTTCAACTAACTAAGAACACAATAGGTATTCCAAAATCACTCTCTCATTAGAATTCTTCTTTGATTACATGACTGAATAATTCATGAAGAACAAAAAAAAGCAACTTCTGAATCTTAAACTAGTATTGTTTCAGTAAGTTTTCATCTCCTCCTAGACGATCCCCTCTTCATTATATATAGAGGATTTGATACTTATTACAAACATAACATAAAAGATGTGAACAAGCATCACCTGAAAAGAAGGCAGAATGTCAACCATGACATAAAACATTGATTAAGAAACATAATAGAAGCTAGCAAGAAATATAGCAAGTCCGGTCTTCTTGGTCTTTCTAAAACAATTACTCTCCTTGTAGATGCGACTTATCATTCAGAACTGATCTATACTTCTTTTTCCATGAATGGTCTTCATTACTTCCTCCTTTAATAAGGAAATCACCACTCTTTGTGCCACTTCCCTAAAAATTAGAAACATTCAAAACATATGCACCACAACATTTCTACTTTTATTCAAATATTAGAACATAGCTTAAAATATTTATATGAAATACTACACGTTATGTATAATATTAAGCAAGGTATGTCATATCCACTATCCATAAGTTTAATAGGTTCTAGTCATACCCAACATAAGTTCACAAGATATTTAAAACAAATCTATTGGAAATATTTTTTTTCACAGGGCTCAAAGAGTAAGTTCAAACTATATAAAAACTATCAAATTTGAGATATTAATATGCCTAATCACTATGTACTAAAAGTTTTCTCTCACCCTGTACTCAAATCATCTCTCTCTACGTACTAAAAATTTCTCTCTCCATGCATACAAACCATCTCTCTCTACGTACTAAAACTTGCATCTCTCTACATACTAAATTTTACTCTCTTCCTATCAACCTTAACTTTTTGAGAGTTAATGTTAGTTTTGGTGTTTTGAAATGCCACAATTTCAAATTAACTCGATGAGAACAAAATACATCTAGGGGCAACTACTTCCCATCTGTAACATATTCTTTTAGACACTAGGCCAACTATAAGGCTAGACACTTCTTCTACTTCAGGCTCTACAAAACCTAGGTGGGTGGACCTATTAGATTCTTCATATGCTACCAGTGTTCCAAAAAAGCATACAACTGAATCTAAAATGAAGTAGATTAGAACCCTTATGTCTTTTGTACTTATGCAAAGATCATAGACATGAAATAGATAATAACATGACCTAGGAAATTGATAAGCTAAGTTAGGGCATCCTTTTCATTTCCTCCAACATTAAAGGGAAAAGATATTTGATCAATGATGTTGATTTCAACAAGACCAGAACATGAACAATATAACACTTTGATCCTATAGCTGATCAGTGCCTTATCCATTGGATAATCCCAAAAAACCCTAACACACATCCCTAAAAGTCATTGAAATATCCCATACATCAAGACTTCATGATCTATCCATTCACCTTGTGAATTAGACATCTACATCTTTTTGAATCTCATACTCGACCTATCCCTTCATGAGATATGTAACCCTATGATGATAAACCAAGCATTTACATGACTCTTTGAATGATAAGAAAAACATATTAACATATACAATCTAAAAGAGATTGTAACTAGACAATATGCACCTTGTACATATATCACAGAAGATCACAAATAGCATGAACATGAGACAAAATTTAGATAGAAGATTAACTTGCTGATGCACTTTATTTATTTCCTTGAAACAAATGCATAAAGGATGCACGGAATTGAAACACAAAATTGCTTAACATATATGAACTATATGTATTCTATTACATACTATTCATTACAATGAGAAATGTTGCATGGATGTAGTGGAATCACAACTCTAGATCCAACAATGTGGTCTCATAGACAAATTGGAACCAACCAACCTAGTCTCACAATGAAAACTGCCAACCGCTATAATGGAAGAGAAAGATAAAGATATAAGAAAGGAATGTAATCCTAGATCTGATCTAGAAGCAACATGTGTCCACTTGAATCTTCATTCTCTACTATTTGCAATGTATCTCTCATCTTTCTACAACCAAAATCTGACATGATTATCATCATTATATGTAACAAACTTGGAAATATCTCTTCCTTAATGATGAAAACCCTTGTTTTTCCAAAATATTTGAAATGCTGATAATAACTTCATCAAACTAACTTGGAAGTGAGAAAAAATACCCCTAATTGCATTCTTACTACCTCTGGCACACATTCAGTCCATCATCTTGCTAGAAATCAAATTTGAACTTCAATACTTGAATGTGGTTGAAAACTGAGTACCTGAGACAAAATCTTGTTTATCTCAAGCAAATGGCTTTCTGTGCAAAAAAAAAAAAACTCCAAAAATGAAAAGTTCATTCTCTCCTAGTTTTGACGATATATAATAGTCCTATATGTACATATTAGAGATGACCAGAATCTCAAAATGGAAAATAGGCTCTTGGCATGGCTTTCTGGTCTGCCTTTACTTGCAAGTATTTAATTTTATCCTAAAGTCAAAACTTTAGATTATAATTCTTATTTAATTATAAGTCCTACACATGATTTAGAGGAGAAATAATAATAAAAATTGAAATTTTGCACTTTGAAAATTTTCCCCCACTTTCCATATGGGTCAAACTAGGTTCGACCATGGTGTTGCATGTGTCACATTTTGATTCACCTGTTCCTACCATGTCATCTAATTTGCCACTTGGGTGTCACATGGCACCATCAATTTGATCCTTATTTTACAACATCTACCTAGACCTACTACCACATGGTGGCCTCTGGTTGGGTTCCCATGTCGTTGTCCTTGTCAGCATGGTCACCACATCATCATGACACGTGGCACCTCAGTCCACATCACCGTCCAATCATCTGCCATGTCACCGCTACCACATCACTGGCCCCACCATGTGGTGGCTTGTCTCTATGTTGCTATGGGATCTCAGGTCCACCATGTCACTAGCGACATAGAGACGTTGATCCATATGTTGCTCCTCACCATGTTGGCACCTCGATTCCTATGCCACATCCAGAGTGCCCTGCCATGTGTAACTTTTGAATTTATCCATGCGCTACAACTTGTCACCCTATGAGTTGTCCATGGGTCCAATCATCATGTTTACATCAGTGCTTATGTCATTCAAAATTTCTATACATTTTTCCTTCAGCCACCTGTGGACCCCACATGTGAAGATGAGGTTCCAAAACCTTTGTGTCTTTAAGAAACAATGTTATATTGTCTTAAGGGTTTTAAACAAAAAATAAAATTCTTTACCCACCCAATGTGGGACAAAAAGTATAGTCTTCTTCTATAGTTTTCTTAGTAGAAATGGTGTGCTGGGTTTGAAGGACTCCTTTTGCATCGCTTCTCAGATCAACATCATACTTCTCAAAAATTATGTGGGCAAGGTTGCATGGATATATATCTCAAGAATCACAAGATATGCTTGATTACAGACACTTCTAACTTTTTTTATATCAAACCACATTTTTTTTGCAAATGTTTTCCTTTAATATTGCTACCAATTGGCATTCAATCGACTCTATATCAGACACACTATCTTCAAAAGTTAAAGAAAATTTCTCCTTATCATGACTTTCAGAGAATGAGTGAGATCTCAATGGTGGGAAAAGAAGTTTCACTCTCTTGCCTTGTGAATCCAAAAGGCAACAACCAAAGACCCCGCTATTTCTGTTAATTTCCTCCATGCTTCTCCACTTTGTTTTCAATGTGTGCTAAGAGACTATGGTGAATGGCAGTCACTTCCTCTTTTGCCTATGGCTTGACACCTCCCTTCCAAAATGCTTGATGACACCTCGCCTTTTGCTCCATTTGCAAGTAGTGCAAGATTTAGCCGTTGACTTGATTCAAGAGAGGGCAGAAAGGCTTAAAATTGAGAAAAGTTCCACCACACTTCTATCTTGTTCCTCCTACCTCCTTATCTTTTCCTTTCCTATGTGGTTACTCCCCATACCAAACTAGCGGCTCTATATTTTCCCTTTAATGAAACGTCCCTTTTTTGTAAGTTTCTCATATATATAATGGTCTTTTGTTGAAGACACAGTTACTTGTAGAGATGCACATATCTGGAGGCATCATCAGGGTACTTGAAGAATTAAAGAAAAATAATTAATCCAATTTCACTTGTAGGAAACCCAAGTTCAATCAAGTTTTGGATCTAACAAATATCAAGGAGAAGCATTAAAAATATACTTGTTTAAAACTTTAGAGCATACACACCCATGTGCCTCTCCAGGTTATAAGTTTGTTGTTTGTGAATGGAGCGTCTCACATGCAAGAAAAGTTATTCAAATAATTTAAGTGTCCAATGGATTCTATTTTACTGGCAAGAGGATTCTTATGTATTTGAGACTTCTTGGAACTCTTGAGATTTTATGACTTCATGTTGGCATCAACTACATTAAACATCTCATAGTTGCCCCATAAATCCTTCAAGTTCTACTTCCATTACACATATGATGTCTTCAATCTTTCAATGAAGCTTAATAATGCTTAGCTCTCAGCCAATGGAGGCTTTGGAGGTCCTCAAGCTTCCATTTATATCTTATGCCATTTTAAAAACCTTTGAGCATCTTCAGTTCACACGCATTTTCATTAGTTCGATCAAATTAGTCAGGCCTCAAGTGGGTCTGGCTAAAAAAAAATCATTTTCGAACAACTGACATCTCAAATTGATCTAATGAACATTTGGTACTAATTGAAAATCAAACTCGACCACTGAATAAAAAATTGAAACTCATTTCACCTCTTATCTACAACTTGCCAACTTTGTGCCAAGGGGTCATCTAACCATCTTTAAAAATTGACAAAAACACCTAACTAAGCCCTAAAATTAGACATACTAAGTCTTTGCTCCACATTCTCTTACCCTATCAGATTTTGTCATATGATGACATCTGGGTCAAAAGATGTTGACCATCAAAGTTACCTTCTCAGAACTGCTAGCAAGAAAACATGTTAGAAAACAATAAAATGTGTTTGGTTTTGGCTTCAAAAATAGGACAAACAGACACTTGGGAAAACAAAAACTGAGGCATTAGTTCATTTTCATGAGTGGAGTATAAATCTATGATTTGGGCTCATGAAAAAATAACTGGGCACATTTGGCGAACAATCAAAGTGAGCTACTCAGAATTGCAGAGCTAGGAACACTGGCAGAAAAGTGATTTTTGAAAACAAAATGGATTCGTCAAGACTTGCAAACTGGCACACTTGAATTATTTCCAAAATAGAACACAACAGTACAATCCATTTGATCTCACCTATCATGTATTCAGAGGATTGACATCTTGAACAAGGGTACTGATCAATTTGTAGATCTTGAGATTAGCTAAACTTTAGAAATTGCATTTGGAATTGCGTTTGAAAACTGATCAAACAGATTCGTTATAGGCTCAAATTAGAAACACAACAAGTCTCTAACCTCTATAATGCAAATGAAAAAGGAATTTTCTCATTTTGATCAACTGAGTCAAAGTTATAATAGGTCAAACAGGGCCTCCCAGAATTTTGAACAATTTAAATTAGCATGACAACAATGAAGAAATGACTTTGAGGGATTCAAAACCTAGTCAAAACATGTCAAAACGTCTTAAAATTTGAAACATAGGTTCTTTGATATGCTTAGTAAACATTCCCAAAGCAGTGAGTCATGAAACATTACTTGGTGCAAGATATTCATTTGCAAACTAGGCCTTCTATCGTTGTTTGACACTTGGGCAAAAATTCAGATTTGGACATTGCTCAAAATAGAACTTCACAGAATGACTCAGAATGGCGATTTATCTTCATGGAATGAGTAGATATGGTGAATGCAAGGTGATCGAAACATTAAACACCTCTTAGGCCTCAAACAGACAGTCGAGTACACATGCATTAAAATGTGCTTATAGGGCTTGATTTTTAGAATGGTACTCAAAAATAGGGCTTCAATTTGAGTCCCAATAGTTAGAAAGTTAGATTTTGAGAGTTACTGTTAGAAAGTTAGAGTTTAAGAGTTTAGGTGAGAAAGTTAGAGATTGAGAGTTAGAGTTGCAAAAGTTTGAGTTGGTTATGAACTATCTCCAGGGTAGTCTGAACTCTAACTTTTTGAGTTGTTATGAACCCAAAAAGTTGGTTATGCTAGAATATATTATAAATTTTTGAATCTCATTGTAATAGGGGACTTTTTGGGACTTTAGAATAAGGGAACACTTATGCTAAATTCTAATGAGAAGATAATTTTTGGAAAGTATGTACAAGTTTTGTCTTTGAAATCAAAAAACCTCTCTTATGTTCTTGGTGCAAGAAAATAAAATGGGAAATGTGATTGGGTTTCCTAAAATCTAGATTGTTGTGGCATAAAACTATTGATTCTTCTTGTATTGAATGTTTTATTGTATTGTGCGAATGTTTATGAATCATGATTCAACATGCTAATAATAATTATCTTCAAGCATAGTTCTTGTTTATCTTTATTATCAATTTATGTTAATTCAAGAAAGTTGTGAAGTCGCTTGGTGCATTTGTCATCAATAGCTCTCTGTTTAATCTTCAAGTTTGAATACATTTTATTAAAAATTACAAATGCCCATATCTTATGAGGGAGTTGCCCTTCTCAAATATAGAGGAAGATTGTAATCTGATAGTGATCAGTTGTGATCTCTCCAACTATTGACACACTTTTCACTATTCACATGGCGAACAAGGTGATTTTTAGAAGTAACTTCACAGTGAAAAATCTATTTACCAACATGCATAATTCTAATCATGAACAACATATAATAGTCTCACTTTCTGGTTCTTCCTCCAATAATTTTAACCTTTTGAATGCATCTCACAATTGTTTGAGGTATTTGAGAAGTGATATTTGTGATGCATGTTTCTCAACATCAATGCAAAGTTGTAGTCTTTATATGGATATAATTTTTTCTTTTCAACTTCACATATATTTTCCTTGAAGGCATTGCAAAATGAATTATGGATTTTGTCATCTTTGGTCAATATTTCTTAAAAAGATGGTACAAGTCATCTTTTACATTTGGGTTGGTTTATTATCTTTATTTTCTTCTCCTATCATTGAATTGTTTTTAACTAAAGAGATGTCAATCTTTACTTTAATTAAAAATCTAAGGAAATCCTCACCAAAATAACCAAAATCTATTGGTTTCAAAATTTTTCCTTCCAAATAAATTTCAAAAATTACCTATAATATCCTAGATTGAGGACGAACTAGGAAATAACAATTAGAGAAATTATCATTTGACAATTCTCCTTTGAATTTAGAGGTGCAACTCCTTATGATATGATGAGGATTTATTGGCATATGCTTTTGTTGAAGAATTGTAGCTTCACCTAGATAAAATATATGTGATAAATCATTGTAGATATATATCAAGTATATATATGATATGATAAAGAATAAATCTTTATTCACATATACTTAAAATCATATATATAAATATATATTTAAATGTGAAAATTAAAATAAAATCACTTCTATAATTGTGGAGAAGTTAATATAATAATTGATTCAATGAATATTGCAGACACATATAATCATTATTATAATCAAATCTTAATATTATTAGTTGACATATTACTCTTAGTGTTTAATATCATGACTAAGTTGTCTAATTTGTTATTGGCAAAAGTCAAACATCGATCAAGTTAGTTTGAACCAACATGGATTCATGCTCACGTAGGAACATAAGTCCACATATTGTACAAACGTATTCCTCCATGAGCATGACCTCATACATAAAATGATATGTAAATGTAGTCCTGGAGTTACTGATTCCTCAAGTTACTGATTCTAGACATAACTATAAAGGATTGATAAAATAGAAAGGAGGTACAATAGTACTTATAGTATAAAAGACATGTTATTAAAGTAACAAGAAAATAATTTAAGAAAATATTTCTAAAATAGTTATATACATCTGATCTAAAATAATTAGACTTGAAGAGAGGCTTGAAGGTGCTTCAAACTTTGAAGCTTGGAAATTATGAATGATGTTAACACTAAAAGAGCACAAGTTAAAAACAATTGTGGAAGATGTTATTCCTAAATCTAATGAGAATGAAGAAAGGAATCAATGAGAAAAGGACAACACCAAAGCAATGAAATTACTGGTAGACGAAGTGAAAGATCACATATTACCTATTATCATAAAGTCAAATGTTGCATATGATATGTTCAAATATCTAGAAAACAAGTTTGAGATCAACAACACTACCAGACTTAGATTTCTCTTAAAACTCAACTCTCTCATATAAAGATGAATTCCTAATCTCCACAATTGGTCATATCTATGATACTAAGGAGTTCACAATGATATCCCTAAATTGACTACCCATCTCATGGAAAAACTTTGTGGACTACCTATCCCCAAATTTGATCAACTAAAAGTTGGTTGCATTCAAGAGGATTGTACATTAATAATTAGAGGAATTTGAATAAATTCTACAAAAGATGACATATAGATTCTCACAACTCAAGCCAAAAAAAGAGGGAAGAAGGATAATCTAAACAAAAAAGGGTAAAGAAATCAAATGAGAAACAACCGTTCAATAAAAAGAGGGACCTATTTAAAATGCAATGATTTAGATGTGAAAACTATGGTCATCTTGCAATGAAGTGTCCTGATAGACCCAAAACTCAAGCCTTCTCCACTGAAGTCAATAAGACAAGTACAGATTCAAAAAAAATTGTATTCTACCCCGCTCTATCTAGTCAAATCTCAAACATACAAAGCACTTGGATAATAGAGAGTGGAGCTTCTTGACATATAATAGGCTTCAAAGATCATCTAGATTTCATAAAATAAAACTATGATGATGAAATAGCTAGTGGAGAAGATACAAGTTATCCAGTAAAGGGAATAGGTACATGCACTGTCAACCTCAAATTAAACATCTCACTTGAACTCACAGGAGTACTATATGTAACTGGGATAGAAAGGAATTTAGTTTCAATTTTAGTATTTGAGGACAATGGATACATAATTACTTTCATGGAAGGAAAAGATCTAGTTTGGTCTAAGAATTCAAATATAAAAATTGCTCATACTACTAGAATAAGGCACGGATGTCTATACAAAACATGTACTCCCCCCTCTTTAACATTAATTCATGAGTCTACTAAAGAAAATGAAATCTAGAACAAGAGACTAGGTCATTTTTATTTTTGAGGCTTACCCTCTTTAGAGAAAATGGTAATAGGACTACCTAAACTCAAACCCACACATGAAGTGACATGCAAGGGTGTTGCATTAGGGAGTAATACCAACATCACTTTCCACAATAGTGAAAGTAAATCCTAAAATGCACTAGAAATTTTTCATTCTAATTTATGTGGACCTATGTTTGTTCCTTCCATAGGAGGATTTTTGTATTATATTATCTTTGTAGATGACTAATCTAGGAATACATGGATATATTTTCTAATATGTAAAAAATCTAAAGAAATTATTATAAGGTTCAAAGAATTTAAAGCACTACTAGAGAACATATTAGGAAAGAAGAACAAAACCCTAAGAACAAACAATGGGAGGGAAAAAACATAAGAAAACTTTCAAAACTTTTGTAAATTAAGAGAGAGTTATTTGTTCCTTACAATCCTCAACAAAATGAAGTTACAGAGATAAAGAAAAAAACTATTGTTGAAGCTGGAAAAACCATGATGCATGATCAAAACTTAAAAACTAATCTTTGGGTTGAAGCCTCTAGTATTGATTTATACATTCAAAATAGAGGCCCTCACTCTCAATTAGAAAATGAAACCCAAGAAGAAACCTAATATCAATCACCTAAGAAAATTTGGGTGTCATTTTTACATTCTTATTCATAAAGAGAAAAGAACCAAACTAGAGCCTTCTGTAAAGAGTTCTTTTTAGATGTAGTGAAACTTACAAAGCCTACCAGATATACATTCCTAGAAAAATACACATTGAACTAAGTAGAGATGTAATATTTGATAAAAATGTTGCATTTAAAAGATCCAAGGATGAAAATGAAATAAATAATGAAGATATCAAAAGGATCCTGTAGACACTTAAAATTGTCCTAAACATTATATTAATTTATTTAATATTTTCCTTGAAATTATAATTGATTATTAATTAATTAATTATATATGTTATGTTCCTCTACTTATTTAATTAAATAGGTTCACTTCCCTAATGTATTTTCATTTAATTTGAATACTTCCCCCTAATGTGTTAAATATATTGAATGCATATTTCTCCATAAATCCCTTTTTAAATAAATTTCAATTTATTTAATACCCTCCACTTTATTAAATTCTATAATTTGACCTATTTAATTTAATCCTAATCTCACCTAAAACCTAGCCTACCACCCATCACTCTCATCCTTCTAAGCCTATCCACTATTTAATCCCACTTAATTATCCTAAACACCTTCCTAAATATGTTTTAGTCCCTAAGTGTTTTCTCACACATGTGTGAGAAACTCAAAATCCAAGAAAGCCTCTCATTTATTAATTTATCCAAAAAGCCTCACACACTTGTCCCCTTTCCTTTCTCCAAGGTGTCTCACACATGTGTGAGCACACCTTGAGCCATCTCAATCACCAAAAAGGCTTATGTTGACCTTTGCATAGCTTGTGTCCTTAGCCAATGTGTCTCCCTTGTGGCACCTATGTGGATGCCACATAGATGCCACCTCCCCAAGCCCTCTCTCAAGCCTATAAATAGAGCCCTTGTCTCAAGAATTTTTTATATCCTCCATTTCCATTGTTATCATGCTAGTATAGTGTTAGAGTTTTTAGATATTTTCATGCTAAGAGCTGATCCTTGGTAGTTGTTTGCATTGTTTCAATTTTTAGTTTTTACATAGTTTTGTGGTAGTATACTATTGTTAGTTTATTTCATTGCATATCATTTCCAAACTCACATCCTTAGAATCCTTTTGAGGTTGGCTTACTCATAGCCATTTCCTGAAGGTATTCCACATACCTTTTAACATAGTTTCATATATGCATTCTTGCATTCATTCAAACGATCATAAACCTTGGACTTTAATCCTTGCTATCTTGATTGACTCAAATCAATGTCATCAATAATATTTCTCCTTCATCAAGATTCAATTAGATCTATAGATTGAAAGATATTTTTAAAGTGTGATATTAGACCTTTGGACATATGAGAAAACTTTTCATAGTTACACTCTCTCACTTGGGATCATTTTTCAATCACCAAGTATTGAGTCATCTATTTTGCATTTTATTCTAACTTGGGATCATTTGTCCATCTCCAAGTGGAAGATGATATTATCATTCAAATCCAACATCAAATTGTTTGCAATATCAAAAGGTTTGTATCTACATCAAGGTTATCTCAAACCTTCATCAGATCAAAACAAAGTCCAAAATTACTTTTAGTCTTAAGGTCATATTTCATCCATCATCAAATCTTTCAGTACTCTTCATCTAAGCTCCATAGATAAGAATTGACTTAACATAATGGGTGAAGATCTTCAAAGGCAATAAGGAGTTATATCTCCCATTCAACCCACAAATCAAATCAATCCTTAAAATTACATGTCAAATCCTAATCCATCTCACATTCATTATTCTTCTACCTTTGACAAGGGAAATCCACCTCATTATCTTTCATCCACATATGATTTGCCTCACAGCCCACATAATTCCTCAAACATAAATTTCATTGCCCAAGAATTTGAGTGCTCAAGAACTTGAGGAACTCAATAATATTGGAGTTCTTTTAGAATAATTGAGATGGGGGTGAATCACATATTTAAGGTCCATATGTACAAATTTTTTTTTTCACAATTCAGTGAATCCATAGAACGCATGCATGCATTCATTGTGTATCAACTAAAACTTATACATTACTATCAAATCAACTTGCAAAAATGTAAAGCATGAAACACAACACATCCATCAACACATTTGACACAATGATTTAACGTGAAAACCCAATTTGGAAAAAACCACCAATAACATGCTACTCCTTTTTCACTCTTTTGAAGTGATGCCCTATTAAAGGCCAACACTATTAAAGGTTACAATACACACTATTAAATGTGACCTGGTTAAGGGATTTCAATCACCCTACTAAAAGTGAGCCTTGTTAGAGGACTTTAGGCCATTCACTTGGAATGCCACCCTATTAAAGTATTTTCCAATGACTGTTAAGTCAACCTTACTCCAAAGGATTTACCCTAGGCTGTTACAATTGTTAGAAAGTAACAGTAGAGCTTTGATTTGATACAACTTACAACCTTACTTGTAGATTATAGATCTTTTTTCAATCCTTAACTCTACTTGGCTTCCAATCTTTGCAACTCTAAAAACTTGTTCACCCTTCAAGCATTCATCCTCTTAAGCCTTCTTGCTCAGTACGCCATTGCAAACTTCTTCACTTGGGTCACTTGATGAGGCAAAACCCCTTTCTTTCTCCTTATCAAATTTTTGCATCAAACTCTCTAACTCTTTGCTTCATGACCAGACATTCCTATATATAGGAAATTAGAACATTTTTCCACTCATTATCAATCATCAAAATTAGCGTTTTTGATGGATTAGGTAGGATACAATGTATCTACCCCATATCTTGTCTTCTCTAAAAACTTCTCTTAGAATCAATTTGAATTCACCTCCAAAATGGTTTGCATAAGATTTTGTTCCACCAGCTCATCAATCTTATCTTCCTCCTGATTCACAATTTCTAAGAATACAAACTTGTTAGATTTTATTTGGCGAATCTTCAATCTTTGTCATAATGCAATAGCTCGACATTATCAATCTTCTGATGCTCAACACATACTGCGTTACTCAGCATCAACTAGATTTTACTAGTGCTTGGCATCAATTGAAAATTACTTGGTATCTACTAACTTGCTCGACATCCACTAGAATTTACTTTCACTCAGTTCTAATTGAATTTTTACTCAATTTGAACTAACATTGTTTGGCACCTACTATCCACTTGGTCAAGCTTGGT
The DNA here is from genome assembly GCA_028749045.1 of Cupressus sempervirens. Taxonomy (NCBI): domain Eukaryota; kingdom Viridiplantae; phylum Streptophyta; class Pinopsida; order Cupressales; family Cupressaceae; genus Cupressus; species Cupressus sempervirens. Next base: position 681,882,893 of record CM053792.1, on the reverse strand, counting down.
AAATGAACTTTGTTTTTAACTTTATTCTTTTGAACTTTCTAAGTGTAGCCAGTCATTTTGTAACCTCAAGTAGATCATCAATACTCAACCTTTCTTCTAGGTACTTTTTTTCACATCTTGTTGATCAAATCCTCCTCATCAATCAACTAAGTGATAGTACTTGAAACGTATAAGCAATTGTCTTACTAGCAAATAATAGGTTTGACATTAGTGACAAAACAATGATTGGAATACATAGTCTTCTTCAACAATCTTTCTAATCAAATAATATTTTCAATTAGGTATCAATAATCTCCCTCTTTGGCATTGATGGAAAACCAAACTGATCAACCAAGTCAAACAAATGATGAACATCTTGTTCCATCAAACTGACTAGGTTTAAATAGTAAGACAATACCAAAAAGAAAACTTGTATTTGAAATTTCTCCCTCTATTAGTAGCTTCCATCTTTTGATTAGGTTATAAAATATAACTCCCTCTGAGTTCCTTCTATATCTTTTCTCTTTCATACTGAATTGATCAACAGAATATCTCCCTCTTTTTTTCTTCTAATCCTTCCTCTGATTGCTTTTTGCTTCCTTCCCCTTTCTTTCTTTTGATCTTTAGATCTTCTGATGATGTATTCTCTCCATTGTTCCTCTTGCACTTGATTAGTTTAATGCACTTTCTCCCTCTTTGACAACAATCCCAAAGACATATACTCAACACTTGGCATTTTTAATATATTCAAATATAGGCTATTTCCAGGTTCTTCAATGTTCTCCCTCTTTCACCTTGCTTGTGACTAATTTGTATTTTTAGTTCTGTGATTACTTTAGGCAATTCCTAAAGTAAGATCCACTGCATTAATTTGTATTAAATAAGTGTCAGCTTGTTTGATGCAGGGCACTCCCTCTATCTTTTACATAGCCTTTGATAGGGGTATGACCCCTAATTTACCTCTTAGATACTCATAAGCATCCTTAGGTATGCTTTTGTAGAGATATCAACAATTTTCTCCTTTGTATTAATACAGTCCATCTTCACCTCTTTATCTTGAACCAATTCCCTTACATAATGATACTTGATTGCAATGTGATTTATCTTTGTATGCATCATAGGATTCTTTGATATATTGATAGCACTTATATTATCACAATAAAGTGTCACTCGTTCTGTGATTTCTTCCTTCATTCCATTAAGTAGTTGTTTGATCCATACAATGTTTGTGGAATTAATAGCAACAACAACATACTTTGCTTTAGCAATAGATTGAGAAGTACAACTTTGCTTCTTGCTAGTCCATGTAACAAGTCTTTTTCCTAAGAATAATGCTCTTCCACTTGTGCTCTTTCTGTCATTAATATTTTTAGCCCAATCAGCATCAGTGTAGGCTCTCAATTTAAAATTTTCATTATTCTTATAGTATAAACCAAACTATTCTATTCCTTTCAAGTATTTGATTATCTTTTTCACAGCCATCAAGTAATTCTCTCTGGGATTAGTAGAGAATCTTGCAACTATCCCCACAGCTAATGCAATATCAAGTATGTTGTGTACTACATATTGCAATTTTCCAATCATGGATTTGTATAATGTTTGATTTACCTCAACTGAATCATCATTCTTTGATAACTTGAGTGTTGTCACCATGGGTGTACTTACTGGTTTGGAATCCTCTAGTCCAAATATCTTCAATATCTCTTTGACATATTTTGACTGAGTGATATATACACCATATTTCATCTAATATACTTGTAATCCCACAAAGAATTTTATCTCACCAAACATTGACATTTCAAATTCTTGCTTCATCTGATTTGCAAAATCCTTACACAAAGCATCTTGACCTCCAAATACGATATCAACAAATATTTTAGATAATAGTATACCTTTTTCCTTGTTTGTCTTCATGTAAAAATTATTGTTATCATCTGTCCTTTCAAATCCAATTTTCACAAGATAAGTATGAAATCTCTCATACCATGCTCTTGGTGCTTGTTTCAATCCATATAGGGCTTTGTGCAGTCTACATACCATGTTCTTATTATTTTAATCAACAAAACCTTCTGGCTATTCTATGTAGAATTCTTCTTTTAATATGCCATTCAGAAATGCAAACTTGACATCCATTTGATAAACTTTGAAACCTTTATATGCAACATAAGCAAGCAAAATTCTCACTGCTTCCATTCTTGCAATAGGGGCAAATGTTTCACCATAGTCAATTCCTTCTTCTTTTGCATACCCTTTGTAAACTAATCTTGCCTTGTTTCTTGTCACTTCACCATTCTCATCTAACTTGTTTCTGAATAGCCATTTTGTGTCAATCACATTCTTGTCTTCTAGTCTTGATACTAGACTCCAAGTCTTGTTCTTCTCTATTTGTTGAATTCCTTCTTCCATAGCCTTGTACTAGTCATCATCTTTCACTGTCTTAGGTTCCTTCATGCTTAAAAAACATGATTCATGTAATGTCCCTTACTATAAAGGCCACTGAAACCCTCAAACTGGACTTAGGAATTTTGTCAAACGGTTGGCATGTAACCGAATAAGGCTGCAATATTACTAATTTTTGTACAACGAAACCTCAATATATGATGCCAATAATGTATGAACAACAATTCCAGATTATAACACTACCAATCTAAGAGATAGATGACAATATGAAACTCAAATATAAAGTCCAATGCAATTCTGATTTTATGACAGCAAATAGAACTGATTACAATGAGAGACTGTCACAACTATGCACTTCTAATACATCAAGCTCTTGACAATGCAATGTTATGACATGAACAATAACCCAGTTCAGATTTGTAATGCAAATGACAAAACTTTTACAACAGTTATTAATGACTGGAAATAACTATTTATGCAATGACAGTGCTAACTGTTCTAATCCTTAACATGCAATATTTTGGCAATCAATATTTTGTGCACCTGGAATAGCTCCAATTTTGCCAGATATGAATGCTGGATTAATGCCACACGAAGACCTCACAATCTGCCCCAAACTGACTCACAAAATTGCTGCTGCTGCCCAACTGACAGGGTCGTACAGGTACGGCCTGGTACGGCTGCTAGATAAAAATATTGCAGCATTTTTTGTCACTCCAAAGGCAATAAATCTGGGTGCCTAGGGTTGCTGAATAACCCCCTAAAATATGAAATTCATTTGTCGAGCCAATTAGGAGTTATGAGCAAAAACGTGGGTCCAAACCCTGGACTGGCAGTCTGAAAATAATGCACAAATGTGTCTTCAAACCCTATTAATCAATCCACAAATGATAGGGCACAACTAAAACCCTTATTCCAACCAAAGTAAACCCTTATAACTGAATCTCAATGAAGTCCAAATGAGATGGTTGCATTACCAACTCCTCAAATGCAACAATTCAAGTGATATTTCACACCCTCAAAGTCACCAATCCAAGGGAGTGATTCGTTCCCAAAGATCAAATAATAATTTGCAGACCCAAGAGACTACAAATTTTCTCCACAATGGAAGAAGTAGAAGAAATCTCAAATCCAAGCATGTCCAAAATGAGAGGCCCAACCCTCTATTTATTCACTTTTCTAAGAAGTTGCTAGAACTTCTAGAAACATCCTTTATAAAATCTCATTATAATGCACTTTTTATAATAAAGTAATTTTATAAAATAAAAAGTGCAACTCAACTTAAAATTATAACATGTAGGCCCCAATAACACATAATAATAAAATATAACCTCTTAACACTTCTTCAAGAGCAAGATATGACCATTTGATCCGCAAAATTGACTCTCTCTCCACACCATTTGCCTACGAGAGTCTGGAATAGGCAAAATCCATGATCAATGTCATGTCGAACTAAAGAGGGGACATTACAGTCCGCCGCTCTCTAATGACCCTTACTATAAAGGCCACTGAAACCCTCAAACTGGACTTAGGAATTTTGTCAAACAGTTGGCATGTAACTGAATAAGGCTGCAATATTACTAATTGTTGTACAACGAAACCTCAATATATGATGCCAATAATGTATGAACAATAATTCCAGATTATAACACTACCAATCTAAGAGATAGATGACAATATGAAACTCAAATATGAAGTCCAATGCAATTCTGATTTTATGATAGCAAATAGAACTGATTACAATGAGAGACTGTCACAACTATGCACTTCTAATACATCAAGCTCTTGACAATGCAATGTTATGACATGAACAATAACCCAGTTCAGATTTGTAATGAAAATGACGAAACTTTTACAACAGTTATTAATGACTGGAAATAACTATTTATGCAATGACAGTGCTGACTGTTCTAATCCTTAACATGCAATATTTTGGCAATCAATATTTTGTGCACCTGGAATAGCTCCAATTTTGCCGGATATGAATGCTGGATTAATGCCACACGAAGACCTCACAATCTGCCCCAAACTGACTCACAAAATTGCTGCTGCTGCCCAACTGACAGGGCCGTATAGGTACGGCCTGGTACGGCTGCTAGATAAAAATATTGCAGCATTTTTTGTCACTCCAAAAGCAATAAATCTGGGTGCCTAGGGTTGCTGAATAACCCCCTAAAATATGAAATTCATCCGTCAAGCCAATTAGGAGTTATGAGCAAAAACGTGGGTCCAAACCCTGGACTGGCAGTCTGAAAATAATGCACAACTGTGTCTTCAAACCCTATTAATCAATCCACAAATGCTAGGGCACAATTGAAACCCTTATTCCAACCAAAGTAAACCCTTATAACTGAATCTCAATGAAGTCCAAATGAGATGGCTACATTACCAACTCCTCAAATGCAACAATTCAGGTGATATTTCACACCCTCAAAGTCGCCAATCCAAGGGAGTGATTCGTTCCCAAAGATCAAATAATAATTTGCAGACCCAAGAGACTACAAATTTGCTCCACAATGGAAGAAGTAGAAGAAATCTCAAATCCAAGAATGTCAAAAATGAGAGGCCCAACCCTCTATTTATTCACTTTTCTAAGAAGTTGCTAGAACTTCTAGAAACATCCTTTATAAAATCTCATTATAATGCACTTTTTATAATAAAGTAATTTTATAAAATAAAAAGTGCAACTCAACTTAAAATTATAACATGTAGGCCCCAATAACGCATAATAATAAAATATAACCTCTTAACACTTCTTCAAGAGCAAGATATGACCATCTGATCCGCATAATTGACTCTCTCTCCACACCATTTGCCTATGAGAGTCTGGAATAGGAAAAATCCATGATCAATGTCATGTCGAACTAAAGAGGGGACATTACAGTCCGCCCCTCCTAAAATTGCTTGGCCTCAAGCAATCTCAACGCCGGGTGCTGCAAAATAGCTTCCCCCTCCCAAGTAGCATCCTCAACAGGTAGATCTTTCCACTTAACCAAGTATTCTCTGATCACTCTTCTGCGAAGCTGCTTTTCTCTTCTCTCCAGGATGGATTTTGGCACTAAAATCAATTTTCCCTCATCGTCTAAAGGAGGTAATACTACAGAAGGCACCACATTCTGACCCAACACCTTCTTGAGGCGGGACACATGAAACACATTGTGCACCCTGCTGTCTGCCGGAAGCTCCAACTCATAAGCCACCTCACCAATTCGCCTGATAATCCTGAATGGTCCGTAATAGCGTGGCTTGAGTTTCTCTACACCACTCTTCTTAAGAGTAGATTTCCTGTATGGCTGCAACATGAGGTAAACCATATCATCCACCTCAAAACTACGCTCAGTCCTCTTCTAGTCTGCATACTACTTCTGCTAGTTCTGAGCTCTCGCAATATTATCTTTGAGAGTAGCAACTATATCCTTACTCTCCTGTAATAATTCTCCTACACTGGGTACCCAGTTGTCGCCCAACAACAAATCCAAGAAACTAGGTGCTTCATAACCGTAAAGTGCCATGAAGGGTGTCATCTATATAGTGAGGTGATATGTAGTATTGTAACAATACTCGCAGAAATATATCCATCTGACCCAAGCTCGCTGCTGAGCTGCCACATAATTCCTTAAATACCCTTCCACCCATTTGTTCACAATCTCTGTCTGACCATCGGTTTGTGGGTGATAGCTAGTGCTGGGTGTAAGCTCCATGCCACAAAACCAAAATACCTTCTGCCAAAAATGACTCATGAAATGGCTATCCCTGTCACTCACAATGTTCTGAGGCAATCCGTGCAATCTGAAAACCTCCCAAAAGAAAACCTCTACCACCTGAGCTGCTGAGTGGGTAGTGGTGATAGGAAATAAATGAGCATATTTTGTTAATCTATCTACCACCACATAAATACAATCTTGTCCTTCTACCTTGGAAAAACCTGTGATAAAGTCCATGGAGATGCACTCCCACTTCCTGCCAGGGATCGAAAGTGGCTGTAGGAACCCTGCTAGATAGGTGTGTTCTTGTTTGTTTTGCTGGCAAACAAGACACTCTCGAACGTACTGCAAAACATCAGCTTTCAGCCCCTTCCAAGTGAACCGCTCTCAAACTGACCTGTAAGTGTTGAAGTACCCGAGATGGCCTGCTGTCGGTGAGTCGTGAAATGCTCTCAAAATCAGTTGCTTAACCTTCGATCTTGGGACTAGGTAAATCCTGTTCTTGTAAATGATTAAATCATCTACAAGTGTGTATCTGGTATCAATCACTGTTCCCTCCACTATATCGGAGGCCCATGTATCCCTGGCATACTCTGCTATAATCAAGTGTCGCCAATCCTCTGATATCTGAACCATAAGAGTGAGGTGTGGCCTTCGAGAAAGAGCATCTGCAACAACATTCTGAGTTCCCTTGACATATGAGATGTCAAAATCATATGCCTGCAACTTACTTACCCACTTTTGCTGGCGATCATTTAGGTCCCACTGTCCCAAGAAATGCCTCAAACTGTTATGATCAGTTTTAATACAAAACTTGCTACCCACAAGATATTGCCTGAATTTGGCCAAAGCATGCATGATGGCCAACATCTCCTTATCATATATACTGAATGAACACTCTGGGCCTCTGAGCTTCCTACTCTCATAAGCTATGGGGTGCTTATTTTGCATAAGTACAACACCTACTCCCTCTCCAGATGCATCACATTGAAGCTCAAATGGCTTCGTGAAATCAGGTAATGCTAGAACTGGGCAAGTAGTCATTATCTCCTTAAATCTCATAAAATAGTCTTGTGCCTTCTAAGTCCACACAAATTCCCCTTTTTTCAGTAGATCTGTCATGGGAGCTGCATGTCATGAGTAGCCATTGACAAACCTGCGATAGAAACCACATAAACCAAGGAACCCCCTCAACTGTGTAAGGTTCTCTGGTGGAGGCCAATCAACAATAGCACGAATCTTTTCAAGATCCATCCGCACTCCATCTGCACTAATAATGTGTCCCAAATATAATAGCTCGGTCATCCCTAAGTCACATTTGGACTCTTTTGCATACAAGGACTCTTTCTGTAAAATGCTCAACACTGTCTCCAAATGCTCTAGATGCCCCTGCCATGATCGGCTATAGATCAAAATGTCATCAAAAAACACCAGCATGAATTTCCTCAACTGATGGTGGAAAACTCTGTTCATAGTGGACTGGAAAGTGGCAGGTGCATTGGTCAGGCCGAAAGGCATGACTACAAACTCAAAGTGCCCACAATGACATCTGAAAGCAGTTTTCTCAATATCCTGTTCACGGACTCTGATCTGGTGATATCCTGATCTCAAATCAATTTTCGTGAAATAACAAGCCCCATGCAATTCATCTATCAACTCATCAATGCAAGGAATGGGATACCTGTTCTTAATGGTTCTCTTATTTAATTCCCTGTAATCAACACACATCCGAAGAGTTCCATCCTTCTTTTTTACCAAAACAACAGAAGATGCAAAAGGTGACTTACTTGGTCAGCTGTGCCCCATAGCTAGCAACTCCTCAATGGTCCTTTCAATCTCATCCTTGAGTCGCTTTGGGTGTCGATATGGTGTGATCATGATAGGCTTAGCACCTTCCTCCAGCTCAATAATATGCTCAATGCCTCTGTCCGGTGGCTTGCCTGGTGGAATCTCACTGAATACCTTTTCGTACTTAATCCTCAATTTTTGAATATCAGGATGATATTTCGTCTTATGTTGCTCCTCCTGTGTAGGTGTCAAAGTACAAACTGCTGCCCACTCTATATCATTATGCCTAGTTAATCTCTCCAACCGCCTAAATGAGATAGTCCTGATGTCTCCATTACGGATAGCCTTAAGCACATGAGTCCTACCATTCACTTCGAATTGTATCTCCATATCCTCTAGTCTCAGGGTAACCACCTTCAATGAATGTAGCCACTGCATTCCAAGTACTATATCCATGTCACCCATGTTGACCACATGATAGTCCGCCTTAAACTCATAGTTGTTCAGGCACAAAGGTAGGTCTCGTACCATCCTGTCACAACGAAGAGTGTATCCATCAGCTACCTTGACTCTTAGTCCCACGAACTCCTCAGTAATGAGTCCACGCTTCTCCACGAATCGTACATCAATGAAATTATGTGTGGCACCTGTGTCCAATAATGTAATAACCTTCTGCCCAGCCAAAACTCCCCGAAGTCTAAAAGATCCCTCTCTCTAGATACTAGACAGTCGTGCTTCCTATAAATGTAGCTCTGTTCCCTGCTGTTGCCCTGCACTTTCTATCTCCTGCTCTCCCTCTGCTTCATCAGGATCCTCATCATGATGTTTTGAACTATCTGAATCTGAGCCTTCGTAATAAGCCCACATTGCTCGGTTGGTCTTCCTTTTTGGCCTCATAGGACAGTCATGGCCATACTCATACAGGCCTTTGCAATAGAAGCATAGCTTCTTCCTACGCAAGTCATTAAGTGTCTCCTTGTCCAGCCTCTTAGTTTCCTCCTTAGGTAGCTATGCCTCTCTATGAAAGGGTTTCCTGTCCTTATCTTTTCCTGAAGGGAAACTCTTTGCCTGGAATTTATTTTTAGAAGCTGAAGAGGAATCCATGTCACGAGCTTTCTTAATGGCTTCCTACAAAGTGGGAGGGTTGAGAGCTTTAATCCACCCTCTCAACGGATCAACTAGCCCATCCATAAATAAAACCAATAGCCTCCGTTCAGATACATCTGTTACTAACACTGCAAGTTTCTAAAATTCTGAAATGTATGTTTCCAATGATCCCCATTGTTTAAGCTGAGCTAACTCCTTGAAATGGAGTTCTGGATCCTTCTTATAAAAACATTCAATCAGTCTCTCTGTAAACTCCACATATGAAGTAATGTGTGCATGACCCATAGTGATCATACCATGATGCCACCACTCGTGTGCTAACCCATCCAAGTGAATTGCTGCATACTTAATAGCTTCTTCCTCAGACATAGGGTTCAATTGAAAGTATGTGTCAAGTTTTTGAACCCAAGCTCTTGCTGTAGACTTCCCCGAGCCATCATAATATGGTAACTGAAGTTTCCCTACTTTCTTTCGTAGCTCATAGCTCTGAGTTCTGTCATGTCCACGGGGCATATGCTTCATCTGCACATCCATATACTCTCTAAAGGTGATTGCAGCTGTAAAATCTGGACCTCCTGCTTCCCAATCTCTCCTCAGCTGATCCTGTATGTCAGTGATCTGGGGTTTTGGTACTAGCTGCTCTGGAGCTCTAGGAAGGAACGTGGGAATCATAGGTCTCGAACTCACTATCCTAGCTTGCTGGGGTGCATGACCAAAATTGTTCCCAATTTGTTCGCCTCCATTATGTATCCCATCCTAATTATTCCCATTCTGATCGTTACCATTCTAATTATTTCCTTCACCTATGTTAGCGTTCAACCCCATTTGATGAGCCATCATCTACATCATAAGCTCCATTCTCTGATTCTGTTCCTGTGCTCTTTGTTCGGCTAATCGCTGTCCCTGTGCCAAGGTGTCTAATAACTGTAAAAATCTTTCCTCTCGCTGATCTCGACTGGCATTCCCGCCTCTATCCATATTGTAGTCATAGTCTTGATCAAAGAATACCTCCCCTGTGTCTGTATGACTGGATTCTATGTCCACCTGTACAGATGAGCTAGACTGTTCGCTCTGCAGGTCTGAAATCCTATCTTGTCTTGCTTTGGTATTGCGAAAATTATAAAGCCTTTGTCACATGCTCAAACATAAATGTTTTGATTTTAGTGTTTTGAAATTTCGTCAAACACTTTCCCTTCTATCCAGTTGTTCCAAATTCCCTATAAGACCTCCACAGGATGGCAGGACTTATAGCTCTGATACCACTGTAATGACCCTTACTATAAAGACCACTGAAACCCTCAAACTGGACTTAGGAATTTTGTCAAACAGTTGGCATGTAATCGAATAAGGCTGCAATATTACTAATTGTTGTACAACGAAACCTCAATATATGATGCCAATACTGTATGAACAACAATTCTAGATTATAACACTACCAATCTAAGAGATAGATGACAATATGAAACTCAAATATGAAGTCCAATGCAATTCTGATTTTATGACAGCAAATAGAACTGACTACAATGAGAGACTGTCACAACTATGCACTTCTAATACATCAAGCTCTTGACAATGCAATGTTATGACATGAACAATAGCCCAGTTCAGATTTGTAATGCAAATGATGAAACTTTTACAATAGTTATTAATGACTAGAAATAACTATTTATGCAATGACAGTGTTGACTGTTCTAATCCTTAACATGCAATATTTTGGCAATCAATATTTTGTGCATCTGGAATAGCTCCAATTTTTCCAGATATGAATGCTGGATTAATGCCACACGAAGACCTCACAATCTGCCCCAAACTGACTCACAAAATTGCTGCTACTGCCCAACTGACAGGGCCGTACAGGTACGGCCTGGTACGACTGCTAGATAAAAATATTGCAACATTTTTTGTCACTCCAAAAGTAATAAATCTGGGTGCCTAGGGTTGCTGAATAACCCCCTAAAATATGAAATTCATCCGTCAAGCCAATTAGGAGTTATGAGCAAAAATGTGGGTCCAAACCCTAGACTGGCAGTCTGAAAATAATGCACAACTGTGTCTTCAAACCCTATTAATCAATCCAAAAATGCTAGGGCACAACTGAAACCCTTATTCCAACCAAAGTAAACCCTTATAACTGAATCTCAATGAAGTCCAAATGAGATGGCTGCATTACCAACTCCTCAAATGCAACAATTCAGGTGATATTTCACACCCTCAAAGTCGCCAATCCAAGGGAGTGATTTGTTCCCAAAGATCAAATAATAATTTGCAGACCCAAGAGACTACAAATTTGCTCCACAATGGAAGAAGTAGAAGAAATCTCAAATCCAAGCATGTCCAAAATGAGAGGCCCAGCCCTCTATTTATTCACTTTTCTAGGAAGTTGCTAGAACTTCTAGAAACATCCTTTATAAAATCTCATTATAATGCACTTTTTCTAGAACTTCTAGAAACATCCTTTATAAAATCTCATTATAATGCACTTTTTATAATAAAGTAATTTTATAAAATAAAAAGTGCAACTCAACTTAAAATTATAACATGTAGGCCCCAATAACACATAATAATAAAATATAACCTCTTAACACTTCTTCAAGAGCAAGATATGACCATCTAATCCGTAGAATTGACTCTCTCTCCACACCATTTTCCTATGAGAGTCTAGAATAGGAAAAATCCATGATCAATGTCATGTCGAACTAAAGAGGGGACATTACAATTCACTTCTCAATCTATTTCTTGTCATTGACCTTGCATCTTTGTCTCCAATGATTTGATCTACAAGATGATGTCTTTTGACATATTTGGATAGTCTAGGCTCAGTTCTTGTAACTACATTTTGTCTCTTAGCTTTAGTGTCACTGTGTACATCTTTGTTAGGTGTTTCAACATCTCTTTCATGTGTACTAATCTCAAAATCAGAATGTACATTTTCCTCATTTTGTAACTTAGGATCTGAATGCAACTCGACATTCACAGGCTGTGACTCAACTTTTAAAGCTTGACTTTGTCATTTTGCCTAGCTGACATTGTTTGCATATTATATTATCTGGTTTCTTCAACTTAGGAAAACCTCTAACTCTTTTCATGTTACTTATACTAATTAGATTATCAAAATTAATATGACATAATCTCTTGTGCCAAAGCCATACATCATCAAATTTTGCAATAAGACAAGTAGCATCTTCTATATCCAGATAGAACATATTACTTTTATTTTGATCACCTTTTCGAATCAAGTTTCCATTTGTGTCATATATCTTGGAAAATTTATTTTCAAACTCAACTTTGCATCCCAAATAGTTCAATTGTGACACACTTAACAAATTATAATTTACTCCTTCAACATAATAAGCATTGTCACATGAAATTTTGTCTATGAGTTTGATAGACCATTTTCCTTTTATCAAACATGGTGCATCATTACCAAATTTTACACTATTTCCATCATAATAGGGTAAGGTAATGAACTTACTTTTGTCTCTAGTCATGTGATGTGAGCATCCACTATCAATAATCCATTTGTCATTCTTGTTCATGCAAGTCATAAGTGTAGTTGACTCATCCTCATCAGATCCATCCTTCATTGCAACATATACCACTTCATCATCATTTTCATCTAAGTCATGTTCATCAACAATGTAGCATGACTTCTTGCCTTTGTCTCTGTAGTCTCTTCCATCATCTTCTCTTCTATTTTTGTGCTTGTTTCCTTCTATGTAGTTCTTCTTTATACATCTTGTAGCAATATCACCAACTTCATTGTAATTGAAACAAATGATGGGTAACTTACCTTGAACTTGCCTTTTCCTCTATGAAATCTTATAGCCAGCAATGCTTCTAATTTTTTAATGTGTTCCTCATCTATGTTATGTCACTGGATGCATACTTTATATTTCTTTTCTTCTTCTTCTTCTACTTTATCTCCTCAAAATTCTTCAGTAAAAGTTTTGCTTTAAAAGTTGATTTAATACTCTCTGGTCTATAGTTGTCAAAATTAGATAGCTCAAAAGTAGTGAGTCTTCCTACTAGACCTTCAAGGGTTAGATCATTTCCTAGCATACATCTTAACTCTTGGATTGTAGAAACTCTAATGGCATAAATAGGCAATAATATCCTCAAGACTTTACTTAGCACAGTATCATCATCTATTTTACCAATAGCACCTTTTATTGCACTAACTTCTTTTATCCTAGCAACATATTGAGAAATATTCTCACCTTCTTTCATTCTCATGTCATCAAACTTACCTCTGAGACTCTCTAACTTGGATCTTTGAACATTTTTGTCTCCTCCATAGATGGTGTCTAGGGCATCCCACATCTTCTTTGCACTATTAAGGCCTTTGATATCATCAAATTTGGCATAGCTTAGGGCAAAGATAATCTCCAACATCGTTTGATTGTGTTCTTTGTTTTTCTTCATATCTTCAGTAGTTAGGGCTCCTATTGGATCAACAAGCTCTACTGAAATGCAAGATTGTGCATAATCTCCAAGTCCTCCAAGGTGTAGCTTCATCAAACTTTTCCATGCAAGAAATTTATCTCTATTGAGCTTGGGTACCTCTCTTTTTGACATCTTGATCTTTGTGCTTCTAGTACCTTAAAACTAATCCTCTTAAGCAGATGGCTCTAATACTAATTGTTGGAATTATTTTAGAATAACTGGGGGGTGAATTAGTTATTCAAGGTCTAGATGTACAAATAAAACTTTTTACAATTCTGTGAACCCATAAAACACATGCATGCATTCATTATGTATCAACTAAAACTTATATGTTACTGTCAAATCAACTTCTAGAAATGTAAAGCATCAAACACAACACATCCATCAACACATTTGACACAATGAATTAATGTGGAAACCCAATTTGAAAAAAACCACCAATAACATGCTACTCCTCTTTCACTCTTCTGAAGTGATGCCCTGTTAAAGGCCAACCATATTAAAGGTTACAATACATGTTGTTAAATGTGACCCAGTTAAGGGATTTTAGTCACCCTACTAAAAGTGAGCCTTGCTAGAGGACTTTAGGCCATTCATTGGAATGCCACATTGTTAAAGTATTTTCCAATGACTGTTAAGTCAACCTTACTCGAAAGGATTTACCCTAGGCTGATATAATTGTTAGAAAGTAATAGTAGAGTTTTGATCTGATACAATTTACAACCTTACTTGTAGATTACAGATCTCTATTCAGTCCTCAACTCTGCTTGGTTTCCAATCTTTGCAACTCTAACAGCTTGTTCACCCTTCAAGCATTCATCCTCTTAAGCCTTCTTGCTCAGTACATCATTGCAGACTTCTTCACTTGGGTCACTTGATGAAGCAAAATCCCTTTCTTTCTCCTTATCAAATTTTCATATCAAACTCTCTAAATCTTTGCTTCATGACCAAACTTTCCTATATACAGAAAATTAGAATATCTTCCTACGTATTATCCATCATCAATATTAGGGTTTTCGATGGATTAGGTAGGATACAATGTATCTACCCCATATCTTGTCTTGTTTTCACTCAGTTTCAATTGATTTTTTACTTGGTCTGAACTAACTTTTCTCCGCACCTACTATCCACTTTTTCAAGCTTGGCAAATGAACCTTGTTTAACTATATTCTTCTGAACTTTCTAAATGTAGCCAGTCATTTTGTAACCTCAAGTAGATCATCAATACATTATGTTATCATTGTCTTAACTGATTCTTGTACTTCATTACATAATCATAACTCAACCTTTCTTCTAGGTACTTTTGTTACATCTTGTTGATCAAATCTTCCTCATGAATCAACTAAGTGATAATACTTGAAACATATAACCAATTGTCTTATCAGAAAATAGAAAGAATGACATTAGTGACAAAACAATGATTGAAACACATAGTCTTCTTCAACAATCTTTCTAATCAAATAATATTTTCAATTTGGTATCAACAAATAATTATGTCTTTAGCCTATCAAATGGGGGTCAAAAGAAAACATCTATCTTCCAAAACATATGTCTTGTTCCCCCATGTTTCCAAGTCCATAATCCTCATATCCCATCCAACCCAAATCCTCCATGTAATTCCCCATAGTTTGAGCTTAATGTCCAAAACAATCCCAATCCTCCAAAATCAACATCATCTCCACCTTGTAATGAATATGTCTTTGTCCCACAATCATTTGTAGAAATCTTGTCTATGTACCAAACTAAAAATCAAGTGATCCAATCACCCAAAGTCATACACCCAATGTCATGTCAAGATATTTTTCTAAAGCATGCCATTATGGATTCCTCTTCTCTAGATCCAAGAAATTCCCCATCCCATAATTCCCTTATCCCTCAAAATTCATTTATCCCTCTTAATCCATCTCATGACCCCCTTCCTAATCAAGATCAAGACATTCCATGTACCATGCACATTACTGATTCCTCTCCATCTCATGAATTAGCATCCATTGATCCTCTGCTTCATGAAGATTTTCCTTCCACTCCATCCACTAATACTCCTCCATGTCAAGATCAAATCACTCCGTCCCATGGTTCCATTCCCTCCACTCTATTTTATGATTCTATTCCATCTCATGATCCAATCATTCCACCACATAATCCTTGTATAAGTCAACATCAAAGTACCCCTTCATTTGCACTTCATAATCCCAATCCATCTCAAGATCCTATTATCCCTCATAATCCCCCTCCCCCCCCATGATCCTAATCCTCCACATGACCCTATCACACCTATCCAATCCACTCATGAACCCCCTATATATGGACTCACATCTTGTATTGAAAATGATAAGCATCACATTGAACAAATAATGTCTCAAGATGTTGGTACACCAACTAACTCCAAATCCAAAATTCCTCCATGCAAACCTAAATGTTCCCATCATCCATAATCCAAGTCCATTTTTAGACCTTATATCCATAATCCTCTTCCTTCCTCATTTCCATCCATTTTGGGTCCTTATGTTCCAAATCCAAAACCTTCTCCCTTTCCATCCATTTTGGGTCCTTACATACATCCATCAACCATATCCATGTTGTCCACTCCATCCCCTCATTTACCTATAAAAGATCAACAAAGGCACACATCCTTGAATTCCTTCCAATGTTGACCCTCCATAATTTCATCCATTGTCTCTCCATACCACTTATCTTCATGCACCCATACCATGACCAATGGAAGAAAATTGGATGCCAAAGGAAAAGTGAATCGAGCCAAATATCTACAAAAATCCAAGGATCAACATGTCCCCTCTAAAAGACATGTTCAACAAAAGAAAAATGTGATCCAAAGGAAAGAAAAAATTAGAAGACCAAAAAGGTGGAAAATAAAAAATGCAAAAATTATGTGGATTCCAAAGCTACTTAATGAAGCAATGAATTTGAAAGAAAAGTTCAAAATGGCATCCAATTTCACTAATCCAAAGGCTTTTTCATTCGTAACTTTTTCAAACTTCCAAATTCCAAATCCATTTTGGGTCCTTATGTACTGAAATCCACCATCCTAAATCCATCATCTCCTTCATCCATTTTGGGTCCTTATATCCCAAAATTAAAACTTTCTCCTACATCTCCTCCAAAATTTCCTCCTTTCTATCACCTTTCAAGTTGTGTGTCAATGATGATCTTTCCACTTGCTTCATCCACTCATTCACAAGTCTTCCAACCTAGCATCCATCAACCATGTCTTCCTCCCAACCACTCCACCCCCTTAATCTAAAAAGTTTCTTAAGTCCTTGACCTCCATTTCCCAACCCATTTCATCCTTCTTTTCACCATCCTACCAACATGTATGAGAAAATAGTTAAAAAATCCTTCAAAATAAAAAAGCAAGAGAAATAAATATCAAGGGATACCATCCATGTATCTAGATGCTTGAGTCCTCCATTTTTATCTAGTGTCTTCCAATTCCACTTATCCACCCATTCACTTCTCATCTTCCACTTGCACTCTACATTGGGGGCAAGCTCCATCCATACCGCACTTTCTTATATATCCTCCATATTTCCATCATCCTTTTCCATCTTTGATCTTGACTATACTATCATACTCCTTCCATCCATCCTTATGCACCAGCCATATTCATTATTCATTATCCACCCATTATCCTATATATTTGCATCCACTTTCACATCTTTGATCTTGGCATCCTATCCATATCTTGCATCCCATAGTCCTTGTCATGTTCATTTCCTCCATCCTCCATCCATAGTCCTACATACTTCCATCCTTCTTTCATATGTCCTTGGTCTTGGTTGTCCCATCCATTTCATGTCCCACATTTCATCCATACTCTTCATATCAGTATCCCTATTTCATACCCTCCCTCCCATATCCCTTTTTCATTCCACTTTCAGGCCTATGCTTGTGATCGATACTAGAGGCACAACAAAAAAATGTTCATACATGCTTTGGAAATGCACATGCCTTCCCTTCCTCCATACAATAGCCTTTGCACCATCTTTCCATGCATCCCTTCCCACCATATTTCCTTCCATTTTCCTATCCTTGTATGGGGGCATTTGAACTCCTTTGAAACATGGTCCTTGGATCCCCATTGTCTAATACCATATCCTTTGGCCTTCCATATTCTTTCACCTTTCATTTCATCACTATATCATCCCATCCATAAAGTCTCCCACCTTTCCATTCCATTTACTATTCCTTGGTTCTCCATTGTCATTGTTTCTAATCTATTCCACCTTCCATTAATTTTTTACTTCTTCCAATTCAATTCAATCAACTCATTTATCCTCTATTCGATCACATTCCCTTCTTCCAATCATTTCATACAAATCAATTTCCATCCTATCTCAATATCTTTGTTTCTAACCCAATCTTATCACAGTCATTCTACTAATTCAATCAAGTTCTTCCTTTATCCATCATATTGTTCATATTCTTCTGGCCATCATCAAATCTTTTGACATTGAGCTTCAACCCATCAAAATGAGCTTATTAGAATAATGATTACAAGTAAAACTTACACAAATTCACACTAAGACTAAATGATTTGAGAACCTTGTTCATTTCACACAATTGCCAGCGAACAATCACAAACATTTCAATACAATTCAATCAAACAATCAATTTTTGCCTTACAAGATACATTCTTCCTATACAAGCTTAAAAAATTCACCATCAAAATAAAGTTCATGGCAAGAACTATGGATTGAATGACTACTTGGTCCTAAGGTCTTTTGTTGATTTTATCTTTGTCTGTTAGCAATAGCCTCCTCAAGTGTGCCTCAATCTTTAATATCTTGATATCATTTGAATGGTTTAACCTAATTACATGGGTCATTTTGTAATATGATCTATTTTCATGATTCTTTAGCACATCTCTGCCAGTTTTCAAGTTATGGTTATGCATTGACCACTAGGGGCAACGAGTTAGCACACTTTCCACCAAGATCCATAACAAGACTTTGGGTGTGCTCATACCTCTTCAGTGCATATATGTCATTTGTTCCCTCATGACTATGAAACCTACATCTATGTTCCTAAAGTCTCTATTGTGTTTGAGTCTAGTCCATTTAAAGGAACCTTGTCATCTATGCTACTATAGCATTTGATGCATATCTACTCTTGCAATATAAAAGTAGGGTGTGCTCTCCCATATGAACACAACTAAATCTCACGTATTCATGTAATTAGGATGCATTTAGATTCATTATCTAGATTAATCATAATCCAATTCACCCCACTTCATTTTGGTCTTACCAACAAGTCATGCAAGGTCATATTTTAAGTTCTTTTCTTTCCCTTTCCCTTTCCCTTCATGTGTCTCTTTTCGAGAAAATGGGGCAAAATATATTCCTCTTTCACCTCATTTCCTTGAGGGAGAACCCACCTCCCTTGTTGTAACCATGACACAAATCCTAGGACTCCTCTCCTCTTTGGGGCAACTTATATTTTTTTTTCTTTGATCCAATTTTATCTTGACACTACATCAAAGAGGGGAAAAATGTAGACACTTAAAATTTTCCTAAACACTATATTAATTTATTTAATATTTTTCTTGACATTATAATTGATTATTAATTAATTAATTATATTTTTCATGTTCCTCTACTTGTTTAATTAAATTTATTTAATTAAATAGGTTCACTTCCCTAATGTATTTAAATTTAATTTGAATACTTCCCCTAATGTGTTAAATTTATTTAATGCATAGTGCTCCATAAATCCCTTTTAAAATAAATTCCAATTTATTTAATTCCCTCCACTTTATTAAATTCTTTAATCTGATGATTAAATTAAATCCTAATTCCACCTAAAACTTAGCCTACCACCCATCACTCTCATCCTTCTAAGCCTATCCACTAGTTAATCCCGCTTAATTATCCTAAACAACTTTTAGTCCCTAAGTGTTTGCTCACATATGTGTGAGCAACTCAAAATCAAAGAAAACCTCCCTTTTATTAATTTATCCAAAAAGCCTCTTACACTCTTATAGACTTGTCCCCATTCCTTTCTCCAAGGTTGCTCACACATGTGTGAGCATACCTTGAGCCATCTCAATCACCAAAAAGGCTTATGTTGACTTTTGCATGGCTTGTCTCCTGATGTAGGACCATCCAGAGGTATAAGGGTAATCCTGTGTCACCCAAAAAAATGTACTTAGACTTAGTTTCTGTTTCATGTGTTTTCATTTTTGGATACCCATATGGGTCAAATAAAGGTTCCAACTCTCACAGTTCCACTATCAGTGTTCGTGTAAATCCCTCAAAAATAGGAGTATGTAATTGAGCCATCATTTTGGTGAACTAGGAGTTGTAAATTGGCTAGATGAATGTAATTTTAATTTAGAGCATTCCAGAAAAAGAATCAAGTCAAAAGGCCCCACGGTTTGAAAGTTATTGTAGTTTTTCGAGTTTTGGAGACCTCCTAAGAATGCTTCAAAGTCAAGTTAGGGGAATTAAATGACCTCAAAAAGGGCCAAAAAATGGGGGACAAGAAAAGCTGGTCCATAGAGCTATAGAGCGCTTTGAGAGCTTTCCAAAAATGTAAACGATTTGTCAATCAGAGCTACAGTTCAAAAGTTATGCCTCCCGAAAGTTTGGTTACCATTTTTGGATTCTTCTAGATTTGCGTCAACTTCTAACGCAGCTTCTGGAACCTTCTATTTGGTCGGTGGATGCCTACTAGCACTTTCTAAAATTTACTCCTAGTCCTTAACCCTCCGGGGTCTATTTAAGGAAATTTCTTGCATTGTAAAAGGCAGTTCGGAATGGACTTTGAGAGGAGGTACTGAAAAGAGAAATTATCTCCACATTTATGCTATTGTAAGCCCTTAGGGCATGTTTTGAAGTTTATTTTCTCTGTACTAAATGTACTAGCTTATTTTTCAGTTAATACAAATTTTCTTTTCTGTTGTGTCCATTTTGTTCTTGGGTTGTGTGCCCATCAAGTGGTATCAGAGCTGGTTTTCCTGAGTGTGTAGATAGAGCGCCGACTGTGAGGCAGTTTGCACCAGGACTGTGTGGTTGTGGGTTTGAGTTAAGAAGATGCCTCCATGAAGAGAACATGGCGGAGGGGCCAGAGCTATTAATCCTAAAGATGTTAGAGCCCTCCAAAGGCAGGTACAAGCATTGCAGGAGGAGCTCCGTAGAGGAAAAATTGTAGCCACAGGTGATGAAAGTGAAGATGACAATGAAGAAGATGAAATTGGACCAGAAGGGGAATTTGACAAGGAAGTTCTAAATCATGCAGAGGAAAGGCTTTTTAGGCCCATTAATAAGTTTGGGAAAATACCTACAATTGAAGTGGGTGTATTTTCAGGAAATCTGAAACCAGATGAGTTGATCGATTGGATCAATGAACTGGAAGAATACTTTGAGTATGAGGATATCAGGGACCCAGATAGGGCTAAGTTTGCAAAGGCCAAACTGAAAGGCAATGCCAAAATTTGGTGGCAAGAGGTTCAATTGGAAAGAAACAGAAGAGCAAAGGAGAAGATCACAAGATGGGATCACATGGTGGACAAATTGAAGAAGCGGTTCATTCCTATGGACTACAAGCTTGATTTGTTTAAGAAGATGCATGGGTTAAAGCAAATAGGAAGATCAGTCCAAGAATATAGAGAGGAATTTTACTGACTCTTGATTAGAGTGGGGCATACAGAAGCAAATAAGGAGAAGGCTGCTCATTATATCAATGGGTTGCGACCTAGCATCCAGGAGGAATTAAGTCTGGTAAGAATGAACAGCGTTGAAGAGGCATACTAGTTTTCCCTATGAGTTGAAGAGAAGTTGAATAAAAGGTTTGAAGGAAGACAAAGAGGGCGCGGTCAAGGAGGAAGGGGAAGCGGTAGATCATCTGGAGGCCGCAATGAAACCCAAAAGAAAAATGAAGATGTGGGTACTAGCAGGAACCAGAAGAATGAGGGTTTCAACCGCTCCCATGATCAAGACTTTGGAAATCAGAGAGGAAGAGGTAGAGGAAGTGGACAAGGAAGAGGAGTCTTCCGTGGTACCTATTTTCATTGCAATGAAGAAGGTCATCGTGCCTTTGAATGCCCTCAACGACAAGGAAGGACAGATAGGAGAGCTGAGGGCCAAGCTAGGGTTGCTTATGTGGATGAGGATGCACAATCATCACATTCAGAGGATGCAGAAAGAGGAGAGACCTTGGTAAATGAAAGAGTCCTACTAAGTGGTGAGATTGAACCAGGACAACAGAGGAGTTTGTTTCATACCAGATGCAAGTGTGAGAATAAATGTTCTGACATGATCATTGATGGTGGTAGCACTGATAACTTGGTATCAGAAGAGATGGTCTCTAAGCTGAAGCCCAAGAGGGAGAAACATCCCCAGCCCTATTGGATTTCTTGGGTAAAACATGATCATAAGGTCCTGGTAAGTGAACAATGTTTAGTGAAATTCAATATTGGGAGTTACCATGATGAAGTTCTCTGTGATGTTATTTCGATGGATGTTTTCCATCTATTGTTGGGTAGACCATGGCAGTTTGATAGACATGCAGTACATGATGGACATGCAAACACATACTCTCTGACAAACGATGGAGTTCGCCACAAATTGGAGCCCATGAAAAAGGAAGGTGAAAAGGTATGTAGCAGTGCTAGGATTTGTCTTGTTGATGAAAGGAAGTTTTTAGATGGCATGAAACATCAGCATATGTGCTATGCTTTGATTCCTAGGAAAGATAAAGAAGGTAGTAGTGAAATATCGGTTGAAGTTTTAGATTTACTAGGGGAGTTTGGAGATATTATCTCTGATAATGTTCCAGATGGATTGCCACCAGTAAGGAAAATCAGTCATCAGATAGATTTGATTCCAGGAGCTAGTTTGCCTAACAAGGCTGCTCATAGGATGACTCCTACTGAAACAGAGGAGCTAAATAGACAGGTTCAGGAGCTGTTGAGGAAGGGCTTGATTCGAGAGAGCTTGAGTCCATGTGCAGTTCCTGTAGTACTCGCACCAAAGAAGGATGGAGAGTGGAGGATGTGTACAAATTCTCGAGCTATAAATAGGATAACCATCAAGTACCGGTTTCCTTCGCCAAGGATGGATGATCTTATGGACTGCTTGAGTGGAGCTCAGTACTTTACAAAGATAGATCTCAAGAGTGGCTATCATCAAATATAGATTCGAGAAGGAAATGAGTGGAAAATAGCCTTCAAGACCAAGGAGGGTCTTTATGAGTGGTTAGTCATGCCCTTCGGATTGATGAACGCCCCAAGCACCTTCATGCGGCTCATGAATGAGGTACTTAAGAAGTTCTTGCAAAAATTTGTTATTGTCTATTTGGATGATATTTTTATTTTCAACAAGACTTTGGAAGAACATTTATTGCATATTCGTAGTGTCCTTGAAAGGTTAAGGGAAGAGAAACTGTTAATTAATTTCAAGAAGTGTATCTTTGCAAAAAGGGAGTTAGTCTATTTGGGGTTTGTTATATCACCTAAAGGTCCCAAAATGGATCCAGAGAAGGTGAAAGCCATCCTGGAATGGCCTACTCCAAGGTCTGCTACTAAGGTAAGATCATTTCATGGTCTGGTTAATTTTTATAGGAAGTTTATTAAGAATTTCAGTGGCATATGTGCACCCCTAACTCATACAATAAGAGGGAATAGAAAAGAGTTCAAATGGACTGCAGCAACTGCGAGAAGTTTTGAATTGCTAAAGAAGAAGGTGACAAAATAGCCTATGTTGGCACTTTCAGATTTTAGAAAGGTTTTCCAGGTGGATTGTGATGCTAGTGGTAGCGCTATTGGGGCTGTATTAAGCCAAGAAGGTAAGCCTATTGCATATTTTAGTGAAAAATTGAATGATGCACAGAAGAAGTATTCTGTTTATGATCAAGAGTTCTATGCAATAGTTCAGGCCTTAAAGAAATGGAGGCATTATTTATTGCCCAAGGAATTTGTTTTGTATACTGATCATCAGGCATTACAATACCTAAATAGCCAAGGTAAATTGAATCAGAGGCATATGAAGTGGGTAGAGTTCTTGTAGAGTTATACATTTGTGTTGAGGCATAGAAGTGGAAAATCTAACAGGGTTGTAGATGCACTAAGTAGGAGATAGTTGTTGCTTACAGTAATGCAGGTTGAAGTAGTTGGGTTTGATGAACTCAAGAATTTGTACCCCGAGGATTCTAATTTTGCTGAAGCATGGAAAGCTTGTAAAGAACCTGTTGCTGTAGATAGAACCAAGTGGTTAGACTATTTGATTTAGGATGGCATGTTGTTTAAAGGTAGTGAATTATGCATTCCAAGGAGTTCCATGAGGGAAAATCTAATTAAGGAGAAACACAGTGGAGGGATGACAGGACATTTTGGTCGAGATAAGACCATTGCCATTCTTAGAGAACATTATTTTTGGCCTCAAATTTCACAGAATGTGAAGAAGTTTGTATACAGTTGCTAGGTTTGTCAAGTTGCCAAGGGGTTTAGTCACAATACTGGCCTATATCAACCATTGCCTATTCCATCAAGGCCATGGGAGGACATAAGTATGGATTTTGTTCTTGGATTGCCAAGGACACAAAGGGGTAATGACTCAGTATTCGTGGTGGTTGATAGGTTCTCCAAAATGGCACATTTCAGTCCATGCCACAAAACTCATGATGTTGTCCATATTGGAGACTTGTTTTTCAAAGAGGTGGTAAGACTACATGGTCTTCCAAGGAGCATAGTTTCTGATAGAGATACTAAATTTGTGGGGTATTTCAGGAGGACATTGTGGAAAAAGTTGAGAACAGACTTGAAATTCAGTTCCACGCATCATCCACAAACTAACGGCAAAACAGAAGTGGTAAACAGAAGTCTGGGCAACTTGTTGAGATGTTTAGTTGGGGATAAGCCCAACGGATGGGATTTGATTCTACCACAAGAAGAGTTTGCTTACAATAACTCTATAAATAGGAGTACTGAAAAATCACCATTCCAAATTGTATATGGGAATAGCCCAAGGACTGCACCAGAATTGAGGAAGATAAAGCAAGGGGAGAGGACAAGTGCTGAAGTTAAAGAATTTGCTGAACATATCAAGCGTCTACATGAGGAGGTTCAGGCACACATTACCAAGATGAATCAAGAGTATAAAGCTAGGGTTGATCAAAGGAGAAGACATATGGAATTCCAAGTAGGGGATCTAGTCATGGTGCACTTACGAAAAGAAATATTTCCAACTGATACTTACAACAAGCTGAAAATGAAGAAATTTGGCCCCTAAAAAGTTTTGAAGAAACATGACTTAGGAAATGCATATGTGGAGCTGCCAGATGGTATTCACATTTCTCCCATTTTCAACATTGCAGATTTAACAGAGTATCATGATGATGGTGCAAATGAGGAGCTAGTGTTAGAGCCATGTCCAATTCCTGCTTCTAAGAAGGAGGAGATAGAAGACATTCTAGATCATCATGTGGGTAGGAGTACCAAAAACAGGCAGTATGAAGTGTATTTGGTCAAACAGAAAGGATGACCGATCGAGGACTCAACTTGGATTTTAGCAACTGAGGTTTCGCATTTGGAATTTCCTCTACCATTCATAAAGTGACAGGGTCACTTTTCAATCTACCCTGGGTGTTTGATGCAGGAGCATCCAGAGGTATAAGGGTAATCCTGTGTCACCCAAAAAAATGTACTTAGACTTAGGTTCTGTTTCATGTGTTTTCATATTTGGATACCCATTTGGGTCAAATAAAGGTTCCAACTCTCACAGTTCCACTATTAGTGTTCATGTAAATCCCTCAAAAATAGGAGTATGTAATTGAGCCAACATTTTGGTGAACTAGGAGATGTAAATTGGCTAGATAAATTTAATTGTAATTTAGAGCATTCCAGAAAAAGAATCAAGTCAAAAGGCCCCACGGTTTGAAAGTTATTGCATTTTTCTGAGTTTTGGAGACCTCCTAAGAATGCTTCAAAGTCAAGCTAGGGGCATTAAATGACCTTGAAAAGGGCTGAAAATGGGGGATGAGCAAAGGTATTCCATAGGGCTATAGAGCGCTTTGAGAGCTTTCCAAAAATGTAAACGGTTCATCAATCGGAGCTACGGTTACAAAGTTACGCCTCCCGAAAGTTCGGTTACCATTTCTAAATTCTTCTAGATTTGCGTCGACTTCTAATGCAGCTTCTGGAGCCTTCTATTTGGTCAGTGGATGCCTACTAGCACTTTTTAGAATGTACTCCTAGTCCGTAACCCTCCAGGGTCTATTTAAGGAGATTTCTTGCATTGTAAAAGGTAGTTCAGAGCGTAGTTTGAGAGGAGGTACTGAAAGGAGAAATTATCTCCAAATTTATGCTATTGTAAGCCCTTAGGGCATGTTTTGAAGTTTATTTTCTCTGTACTGAATGTACTAGCTTATTTTTCAGTTAATACAATTTCCCTTTTCTGTTGTGTCCATTCTATTCTTGGGTTGTGTCCCCATCAAGTGGTATCAAAGCTGGTTTTCCTAAGTGTGTAGACAGAGCGCCGACTGTGAGGCAGTTTGCACCAGGACTGTGTGGTTGTGGGTTTTAGTTAAGAAGATGCCTCCATGAAGAAAGCATGTTGGAAGGGCCAAAGCTATTAATCTTAAGGAGGTTAGAGCCCTCCAAAGGCAGGTACAAGCATTGCAGGAGGAGCTCAGTAGAGGAACAATTGTGGCCGCAGGTGATGAAAGTGAAGATGACAACGAAGAAGATGAAATTGGACCAAAAGGGGAATTTGATAGGGAAGTTCTAAATCATGTAGAGGAAAGGCTTTTTAGGCCCATTACTAAGTTTGGGAAAAGACCTACAATTGAAGTGGGTGTATTTTCAGGAAATCTGAAACTAGATGAGTTGATCGATTGGATCAATGAACTGGAAGAATACTTTGAGTATGAGGATATCAGGGACCCAAATAGGGTTAAGTTTGCAAAGGCCAAACTGAAAGGCCATGCCAAAATTTGATGGCAAGAGGTTCAATTGGAAAGAAACAAAAGAGGAAAGGAGAAGATCACAAGATGGGATCGCACGGTGGACAAATTGAAGAAGCAGTTCATTCTTGTGGACTACGAGCTTGATTTTTTTAAGAAGATTCATGGGTTAAAGAAAGCAGGAAGATCAGTCCAAGAATATAGAGAGGAATTTTACCGACTCTTGATTAAAGCGTGGCATACAGAAGCAAATAAGGAGAAGGTTGCTCGCTATATCAATGGGTTGCGAACTAGCATCCAGGAGGAATTAAGTCTGGTAAGAATGACCAGTGTTGAAGAGGCATACTAGTTTGCCCTACGAGTTGAAGAGAAGCTAAATAAAAGGTTTGAAGGAAGACAAAGAGGGCACAGTCAAGGAGGAAGGGGAAGCGGTAGATCATCTGGAGGCCACAATGAAACCCAAAAGAAAAATGAAGATGTGGGTACTAGCAGGAACCAGAGGAATGAGGGTTTCAACCACTCCCATGATCAAGACTTTGGAAATCAGAGAGGAAGAGGTAGAGGACATGGACAAGGAAGAGGAGGCGTCCGTGGTACCTCTTTCCATTGCAGTGAAGAAGGTCATCGTGCCTTTGAATGCCCTCAATGACAAGGAAGGACAGATAGGAGAGCTGAGGGCCAAGCTAGGGTTGCTTATGTGGATGAGGATGCACAATCATCACATTCAAAGGATGAAGAAAGAGGAGAGACCTTGGTAATTGAAAGAGTCCTACTAAGTGGTGAGATTGAACTAGGACAATGGAGGAGTTTGTTTCGTACCAGATGCAAGTGTGAGAATAAATGTTGTGACATGATCATTGATGTTGGTAGCACTGATAACTTGGTATCAGAAGAGATGGTCTCTAAGCTGAAGCTGAAGAGGGAGAAACATCCCCAGCCCTATCGGATTGCTTGGGTAAACGATGATCATAAGGTCCTGGTAAGTGAACAATGTTTAGTGAAATTAAAAATTGGGAGTTACCATGATGAAGTTCTCTGTGATGTTATTTCGATGGATGTTTGCCATCTATTGTTGGGTAGACCATGGCAGTTTGATAGACATGCAGTACATGATGGACATGCAAACACATACTCTTTGACAAAGGATGGAGTTCGCCACAAATTGAAGCCCATAAAAAGGAAGGTGAAAAGGTATGTAGCAGTGCTAGGATTTGTCTTGTTGATGAAAGGAAGTTTTTAGATGGCATGAAACATCAGCATATGTGCTATACTTTGATTCCTAGGAAAGATAAAGAAGGTAGTAGTGAAATACCACTTGAAGTTTTAGATTTACTAGGGGAGTTTGGAGATATTATCTCTAATAATGTTCCAGATGGATTGCCACCAGTAAGGCAAATCAGTCATCAGATAGATCTGATTCAGGAGCTAGTTTGCCTAACAAGGCTGCTCACAGGATGACTCCTGCTGAAACAGAGGAGCTAAATAGACAGGTTCAGGAGCTATTGAGGAAGGGCTTGATTCAAGAGAGCTTGAGTCCATGTGCAGTACTTGTAGTACTCGCACCAAAGAAGGATGGAGAGTGGAGGATGTGTATAGATTCTCGAGCTATAAATAGGATAACCATCAAGTACCAATTTCCTTCGCCAAGAATGGATGATCTTATGGACTACTTGAGTGGAGCTCAGTACTTTACAAAGCTAGATCACAAGAGTGGCTATCATCAGATACAGATTCAAGAAGGAGATGAGTGGAAAACTACCTTCAAGACCAAGGAGGGTCTTTATGAGTGGTTAGTCATGCCCTTTGGATTGACGAACGCCCCAAGCACCTTCATGCGGCTCATGAATGAGGTACTTAAGAAGTTCTTGGGAAAAATTTTTATTGTCTATTTGGATGATATTTTAATTTTCATCAAGACTTTGGAAGAACATTTATTGCATATTCATAGTGTCCTTGAAAGGCTAAGGGAAGAGAAACTATTAATTAATCTGAAGAAGTGTATCTTTGGAAAAAGGGAGTTAGTCTATTTGGGGTTTGTTATATCACTTGAAGGTCTCAAAATGGATCCAGAGAAGATGAAAGCCATCTTGGAATGGCCTACTCCAAGGTTTGCTACTAAGGTAAGATCATTTCATGGTCTGGTTAGTTTTTACAGGAAGTTTATTAAGAATTTCAGTGGCATATGTGCACCCCTAACTCATACAATAAGAGGGGATAGAAAAGAGTTCAAATGGACTGCAGCAGCTGTGACAAGTTTTGAATTGCTAAAGAAGAAGGTGACAGAACAGCCTATGTTGGCACTTCCAGATTTTAGAAAGGTTTTCTAGGTGGATTGTGATGCTAATGGTAGCCCTATTGGGGCTGTATTAAGCCAAGAAGGTAAGCCTATTGCATATTTTAGTGAAAAATTGAATGATGCAAAGAAGAAGTATTCTGTTTATGATCAAGAGTTATATGCAATAGTTCAGGCCTTAAAGAAATGGAGGCATTATTTATTGCCAAAGGAATTTATTTTGTATACTGATCATCAGGCATTACAATACCTAAATAGCCAAGGTAAATTGAATTAGAGGCATATGAAGTGGGTAGAGTTCTTGCAGAGTTATACTTTTGTG
Source organism: Cupressus sempervirens (assembly GCA_028749045.1). Lineage (NCBI taxonomy): Eukaryota > Viridiplantae > Streptophyta > Pinopsida > Cupressales > Cupressaceae > Cupressus > Cupressus sempervirens. The sequence continues at coordinate 681,853,939 of CM053792.1, read as the reverse complement.
TTGAAGCATAGAAGTGGAAAATCTAACAGGGTTGTAGATGCACTAAGTAGGAGACATTTGTTGCTTACAGTAATGCAGGTTGAAGTAGTTGGGTTTGATGAACTCAAGAATTTGTACCCTGAGGATCTTGATTTTTCTAAAGCATGGAAAGCTTGTAAAGAACCTGTTGTTATATATAGAACCAAGTGGTTAGACTATTTGATTCAGGATGGCATGTTGTTCAAAGGTAGTCAATTGTGCATTTCAAGGAGTTCCATGAGGGAAAATCTGATTAAGGAGAAACACAGTAGAGGGATGGAAGGACATTTTGGTCGAGATAAGACCATTGCCATTCTTAAAGAACATTATTTTTGGCCTCAAATTTCACAGAATGTGAAGAAGTTTGTACAGAGTTTCCAGGTTTGTCAAGTTGCAAAGGGGTTTAGTCACAATACTGGCCTATATCAACCATTGCCTATTCCATCAAGGCCATGGGAGGACATAAGTATAGATTTTGTTCTTGGATTGCCAAGGACACAAAGGGGTAATGACTCAGTATTCGTTGTGGTTGATAGGTTCTCCAAAATGGCACACTTCATTCCATGCCACAAAACTCATGATGTTGTCCATATTGCAGACTTGTTTTTTAAAGAGGTGGTAAGACTACATGGTCTTCCAAGGAGCATAGTTTCTAATAGAGATACTAAATTTGTGGGGTATTTCAGGAGGAAATTGTGGAAAAAGTTGAGAACAGACTTGAAATTCAGTTCCACGCATCACCCACAAACTAACGGCCAAACAGAAGTGGTAAACAGAAGTCTGGGCAACTTGTTGAGATGTTTAGTTGGGGATAAGCCCCAAGGGATGGGATTTGATTCTACCACAAGAAAAGTTTTCTTACAATAACTCTATAAATAGGAGTACTAGAAAATCACCATTCCAAATTGTATATGGGAATAGCCCAAGGACTGCACCAGAATTGAGGAAGATAGAGCAAGGGGAGAGGACAAGTGTTGAAGCAGAAGAATTTGCTGAACATATCAAGCGTCTACATGAGGAGGTTCAGGCACACATTACCAAGATGAATCAAGAGTATAAAGCTAGGGCTGATCAAAGGAGAAGACATAAGGAATTCCAAGTAGGGGATCTAGTCATGGTGCACTTACAAAAAGAAGGATTTCCAGCCGGTACTTACAACAAGCTGAAAATGAAGAAATTTGGCCCCTACAAAGTTTTGAAGAAACATGACTCAGGAAATGCATATGAGGTGGAGCTGCCAGATGGTATTCACATTTCTCCCATTTTCAACATTGAAGATTTAACAGAGTATCATGATAATGGTGCAGATGAGGAGCTGGTGTTAGAGCCATGTCCAATTCCTGCTTCTAAGAAGGAGGAGGTAGAAGACATTCTAGATCATCATGTGGGTAGGAGTACCAGAAACAGGCAGTATGAAGAGTATTTGGTCAAACAGAAAGGACAACCGATCGAGGACTCAACTTGGATTTCAGCAGCTGAGGTTCCCCATCTGGAATTTCCTCTACCATTCATAAAGTGACAGGGTCACTTTTCAATCTACCCTGGGTGTCTGATGCAAGAGCATCCAGAGGTATAAGGGTAATCCTGTGTCACCCAAAAAAATGTACTTAGACTTAGTTTCTATTTCATGTGTTTTCATTTTTGGATACACATTTGGGTCAAATAAAGGTTCCAACTCTCACAGTTCCACTATCAGTGTTTGTGTAAATCCCTCAAAAATAGGAGTATGTAATTGAGCCATCATTTTGGTGAAGTAGGAGGTGTAAATTGGCTAGATGAATGTAATTGTAATTTAGAGCATTCCAAAAAAAGAATCAAATCAAAAGGCCCCATAGTTTGAAAGTTATTGCAATTTTTTGGATTTTGGAGACCTCCTAAGAATGCTTCAAAGTCAAGTTAGGGGCATTAAATGACCTCAAAAAGGGCCAAAAATGAGAGATGAGAAAAGCTGGTCCATAGAGCTATAGAGCGCTTCGAGAGCTTTCCAAAAATGTAAACAGTTCGTCAATCGGAGCTACGGTTCAAAACTTATGCCTCCCGGAAGTTCGGTTACCATTTCTGGATTCCTCTAGATTTGCATCGACTTCTAACGCAGCTTCTGGAACCTTCTATTTGGTTGGTGGATGCCTACTAGTGTCCTTAACCCTCCGGGGTCTATTTAAGGAGATTTCTGGCATTGTAAAAGGCAGTTCAGAGTGGAGTTTGAGAGGAGGTACTGAAAGGAGAAATTATCTTCACATTTATGCTATTGTAAGCCCTTGGGGCATGTTTTGAAGTTTATTTTCTCTGTACTGAATGTACTAGCTTATTTTTCAGTTAATACAATTTCCCTTTTCTGTTGTGTCCATTCTGTTCTGGGGTTGTGTCCCCATCATCTCCTTAGCCCATGAGTCTCCCTTGTGGCACCTAGGTGGATGCCAAATAGATGCCACCTCCCCAAGGCCTCTCTCAAGCCTATAAATAGATCCCTTGTCTCAAGCATTTTTCATCTCCCTTATTTGCATTGTTATCATGCTAGTATAGTTCTAGAGCTCTTAGTGATTTTCATACATTGTTGCTAACTCTTTAGTAGTTGTTAGATTTTATTTCTTGCATTGATAACTTTGTTTATTTTCTTGCATCAGTATTCACTATCCTTGAATGCTTTGAGCACGGTTGCATCCATAACCATTGCTTGAAGCATTCTCTTCACATCTAATTAGCTTCATATATCTTGAATTTCATTTCAAATCATCATGGGATTCATTTGATAGTTGTGTTTGTGAGAGCACATTCACATCCCTCACTATTGAGCACACCAACAAGGCCTCTTGTGGGTTCCCTTGTTGAGCTACTCTGAGGTTGCATGATGAGTTATAAAACTCAAGTATAGGATTAGTTGTATTGGGATTTACTTTGAATCTTTGATGTACATGTACAACTAACTTTTCTTGTTTGCACATGCTCCCAACAAGTTAGGTTTTCACATGTATAGACCCCTTTGCTAAGATTTAGAGGGAGAATCAAGATGTTATAGAAGATAATAATTTCATTGAACCTCTAGATACCTCAGATGAAACTAGAGAAAATAAGAAATGACCTTTATGGACTAGGAAGATGATTGAAGAGGCAAAAAAATATGTATCCCAACCTTCAAAGAAAGAAAAAGACTAAATAGTTTTTTAGTCTATATTGCACTCATGAGTGAACTTTCAAATTCAGAACCTTCAAATGTAGAGGAAGCCCTTCAACATAAAATTTGGAAGGATTCTATGACATAAGAGTATAATTCCATTCTCAAGAACGATGTTTGGGATATTTTTCCTAGACCCAAAGATAAGTAAGTTCTCTCATCCAAGAAATCAAACATTTAGCAGATGGAAGCATAGAGAAACACATGGCTATAATTGTTGCAAGAGGCTTCTCTCAAAATGAAGGCATTGACTATGAAGAAAAATTTTCTCCAGTTGTTAAATGTATCTCAATCAAAATATTAATTACCATTGTTGCATCTAAGGGATGGACGAATTACCAAATGGATGTAAAAATTGATTTCCTGAATGGAGTGATCTAAGAAGAAGTATACTAGAAACTTGAATGATTTGTAGCACATGAGAAATAATCTCATGTATGTAGATTGAAGAAAGATTTGTATGGACATATACCTATTCTTTTCTGTGATGTCTCCTGCTTTCTTCTTCTTTTCTTGCACTTGTTCTTTTTTGGACACCATTTGGTGCTCTGTTTGTCTTTTTTCTTCTTGGTGTAAGTTTCTAGTCCCATAGACCCATGTTGTGGTCTTTTGTTGGCCGACATTAATAAAATTATCTTATCTTATCTTATGGTCTCAAATAAGCTCTCGAAGCTTGGTATGAAAGGATAGATCATTGCCTATTAAAACTTGGTTTCTCCAAAAATGATGTAGATCCAAACTTAAACTTCAAAATACAAGATTGAGACATGTTGATTTTGGTGCTTTAGGTTGACAATTTGTTGATTACAAGAGAAGATCACCTTATAGCCAAGTGTAAAAAAGATCTTGCATATGAATTTGACATGAAAGATTTAGGAATTCCTCAGTACTTTTAGGTTTGGAAGTATACTATTGAGATCCTAAAAAAAATTGAAATATGATGGATTGCAAGCCTATGTTGACTCCTATGGAAAAAATTCTACACAATCTTAAAGAGGCAAATGCAAACTTAGAGAATGTTGACCCAACTCTCTACTGACAAATCATAGGTTTCCTAATGTACCTAATGAACACCAAACCCAATATTTACTATGCAGTGAATGCACGTAGTCACTTTAATTATGAGTTTCAAAAAGTACACCAAGAAACAACTAAACACATCTTAAGTATCTTCATGGCACAACTAAATATGATTTAAGATATAAAAATGTAGATCTGGGTCACTATTCTGATAAGGCTAGAAATTATGTGGATTGAAAATGTACTTTGGGATGTTGCATCAACTTAAGATCAAATTTGATATCTTATTTTAGTAGTGATGTGGCGCAAGATAGGAGTATCCCCCAAGGAGATGTCCTAGCACCCAGCTATACAACCACACAACAGGAATACCACAACAAGCAGCAATAATGCAAGATTTGATGCCAAATTACAACATTTTATTCATAAGATACAATTTATTGCATGCAATATGCCCGACTGTAAGGCCTTCCAGGTTAGGGCCAAATACAAACAACAATTACAAAACTAGTTCTGCAAGATCTCGCAAGATCCAGTTACCACGCGCCGATTCTAGCTAGTCTAGATCCACAACTGGATAAGATCACCAAGAAGAATCCACACTTGTACCCTTAGGTCCATGAAGTATTCCTCTGGTTTATAAGCCTCAGATCTGGCTCTTCAAAATTTGCATCTACCCTTCCTTCCCCTTCTCCAAGCTGGAATGAATCTGCCTAAAGACTCTACAAAACCCCTTACTTATACCCAACTAAGACACAAGTCAGCTCAGCTAACTACAAACTAAATTAAATTCCTTACATTTAATATAGGTCGAGCCACAAGTCGGCTACAACACTAATTAAATAACCCATACATAATTTAAATGCCAAAAGTTGACTCACACACAACTTAGCACCAACAGAAACCAAGACCAAGCCAAGTGTCAGCAAAACAAAGCCGAGCACTAGTAAATTTCCAAGCATTGTCGAGCTCCCAGACCATGCCGAGAAACAAAAGACCATGCTGAGCTCCAGACCATGCCAAGCTACCCAAGATCATTTTGAGCAACCAAAGACCATCCTGAGTTCTATACACCATGCCAAGCTCCCAGTGTATGTCAAGTTCCATAGACAATGTCGAGTTCCTAGTGTATGTCGAGCACCAATATCTACCAAGCTCCACAAGACTTAACCAAAATGCCTCCAAACATGCAGGATTGTAAGAAAACCCAAGATGCTCCTGTATCAAATACCCTAGGTTCGAAAAGATGTTCTTAATAGTTGGAAGAGCATCTTCTGAGACTCAACACATAAACCCCAAACTGGTTCTTCACATACATGTCCTCCAAGTCTTCAACTTGTGCATTCTTTCCCTTGTTTTTCTTCTTCTTCTTCACATCCACCACATGTGTTCCATAGGTCTTCTCTCCATGTTGATCTCCAACCTTCTTAGAATCTACCAACTCAACTCGGCTACCAATACTCAGGTTCCTCCTATCGAGCTCTTCATTCTACAAAGGAATGAGAGAAAAATTCCTACCACCTTTCTCAACAGTAAACACATTTCTAACACAATCATGCACAACCTTGCAATCATACTTCCAAGGTCTACCAAGCAACACATGAAAAATTTTCATGTCCACAATATCACACAATACTTGATCCTTATACTACCCAATCTGGAAATCAACAAGGCATTTCTCCCTCACTTCCAAAGCATGCTCACCTTGTAACCAACCAATCCTATAAGGATAAGGATGTCTCACCCTCTTCAAACCAAGTTTTTGAACCATCTCTTCAGCAACCAAGTTATCTGTACCACCACCATCTACAATCACCTTGCAGACTTTACCACCAGACTTATAGCGGGTTCTTAAAAAACTAGTTCTTTGACCAAATTCCAATGTCCTCTCACCAATCAGTACTTGTTGAGCCAACAAACTCTCTCCTTGCTCAGGTTGACTATTCTAGGCTTCAACCTCATTCACAACAGTAGTTGTCCTACCAATCATACATTCAAAAGATCTATGACCACCTTGGCCACACTTAAAACAATTACCTCTAAAACCACCTCCACCTGTCCTTCTTTTCTGTTCAACAGGTTTTGATTCACCTTCTGCTTTTGGTTTAGCTTGTGCTGAACTATCCTACTTCTCGTTCCCTCGAGAACTACCTTGATTCTTCCTCTTTAGCTTCTCCTCTTCTCTCAAAGCATACTGGTAAGCATCCTCAACTGAAGAAATATTCAACATACCAACCTCATCCTGAATATTGAATCTCAAACCATTAATGTATCAAGCTACCTTTTCTTTTGACAATTCCCTATGCCCAGACTGAATAGTCAACTTGTAGAACTCCTCTGTATAATCTTTCATAGTCATATCCTTCTACTTTAGATTCTGCAACCTTTTAAAAAACTCAAGTTCATAATCAGCAGGAATGAACTTAGCCTTTAACTTAGTCACCATCAACCTGCATCTAGTGATCTTCATTTCACCTTCCTCTTCTTTATCCCTTTGTATTTCTTTCCACCAAAGATCAGCATGTCCCTTCAGCTTAGTTTGTGCCAACCTTACTCTGACTAGATCCTTAATATCCTCAAGCTTAAATTAGTCTTCCAATTCACCAATCGAATCAATTAGGTCTTTAGGATTCAGAGTACCCAAGAAATGAGAAACCTCAATTTTATGCTTCGGCTTCAACTGAGATCCAGGTTGAGAAAATTGGCCAGCCCTAGTTCCAATAGGTCTCTCCACATGATCAATTTTCTCCTCACCACTAGATCCAACAACTTCTTCATAACTCCCTTCAGTACCCACATGTCTAGGTACACCACCTAAAGCACTCACAATTTCAGCAATCATGTCACTCTTCATTGATGCTATCTGAGATCTGAACTTTGCTCTAACCTCCTCCATCTCTAATCTAAAATTTTCTTTAACCTTCATTGAGATTCTTTCTTCTGCAGCATCACTAAGATCATCAATTGCCCTAGGGTCCAATCTTCTTAGAGGCATCTTCCAAAATTTCAACAAACCCTAAGCAACAAATCCATCGACCAAAAGATCAATCAATCGTAAGATCAACCTTCATCAACCCAAGTCTTAGTGCAAACTACCTTAGCTTTTGTGATCTGTTCACACACTCAGGCACAACCTTCACTCTAATACCACCTGACATAGCACAAGACAGGAATATCCCCAAAGGAGATGTCCTAGCCCCTAGCTATACAACCACACAACGAAAATACCACAATAAGAAGCAATAATGCAAGATTTGATACCAAATTACAATATTTTATTCATAAGATACAACTGATTACATGCAATATGCCCAACTGTAAGGCCTTCCGAGTTAGGGCCAAATACAAATAGCAATTACAAAACTAGTTTTGCAAGATCCTGCAAGATCCAATTACCACGCGTCGATTCAACTAGTCCAGATCCACAACTGGATAAGATCACCAAGAAGAATCCACACTTGTACCCTCAGGTCCACCAAGTATTCCTCCAATTTATAAGCTTCAACCCTAGCTCTTCAAAATTTGCATCTACCCTTCCTTCCCCTTCTCCAAGCTAGAATGAATCTACCTAAAGACTTTACAAAACCCCTTACTTATACCCAACTAAGCCACAAGTCGGCTCAGCTAACTACAAACTAAATTAAATTCCTTACATTTAATATAGGACGAGCCACAAGTTGGCTACAACACTAATTAAATAACCCATACATAATTTAAATGCAAAAAGTTGACTCACAGACAACTCGGCACCAACAAAAACCAAGACCAAGCTGAGTGTTAGCAAAACAAAGCCGAGCACCAATAAATTTCCAACCATTGCCGAGCTCCCAAACCATGCCGAGCAACCAAAGACCATGTCGAGCTCTAGACCATGCCAAGCAACCAAAGACCATGTTGAGCTACCCAAGCCCATGCCGAGCAACCAAAGGCCATGTCGAGCTCCCAATGTATGCCGAGCTCCATAGACCATGTCGAGTTCCTAGTATATGCCAAGCACTAGTATCTGCCAAGCTCCATGAAACTTAACCAAAATCCCTCCAAACATGCAAGATTGTAAGAAAACCCAAGATGCTCTTGCATCAAGTAGAAACAAATCATTAGTAGCACAGAGCTCCATAGAAGCAGAGTACATTGTAACATCCATGTGAGCATGATAAGCGGTATGATTGAGAAGACTTCTAGTTAGATTATTTGGAAAACCACTTGAACCTTCCATCATCCATTGTGACAATCAGATTTGCATACAAATCTCCTTGAATCCAGTGTTTCATAACAGATCAAAGCACATTGAGATGTCATATCACTACATCTGAAACATGGTGGAGAAGAATGTAGTCAAGCTGAAGTATGTTAGTATAGATAACCAAGCAACGAACATCCTCACCAAACTCTTGCAAAAAAGAAGGTATTATACTTTAGAAGTAAACTTGGTATGGTTGTACTTACTAAGAATAAGTCTCAGCCTCCTTAATTATTGTAGTAATTTATACTTCTATTTTTCATGAGTGTTATTACATGATTACTTGGACCCTGTGTACATCATGAAGAAGTGATGACTTCTAAATGATTATCAATTGTATGCTTAGAAGTTATTGCAAAGTGACAATCTTACCATAGCTTGATCTTCTATTATGATGGATGTCATATGGTTGATATCTAATTAGATCATGGTAGATTATATCTTGTAAATTAATAGCAACTAAGTGATAGATATCATTTAATAGATATCTATGAGTTTTAGTGTATAGATATATCATGGGGGATTAATATCCGTGAACAACACATGATTATAATGTCCCTATGGTAAGTGGCATATGAGTGATACTTGTGCACATATCGTATGTACATCTTGAGTACTTGGGGAATATCATGAGACTTGATCTTTTGTACGCCATTACTTTGAGCACTTGGTAAATATCATAAGACTTCATATTAGTATGCCATTACTCATGATATCATTAAGGTGGATATCTCTAAAACAAGATATTTGTGGACATGCCATTCAATATGACATTACTTATGGTGGATATCTCTAAAACAAAATATCAATGGACACACTACTCAATATGAGGTTACATTAAGGTGATATCTTTTTGTATTAGTACACCTATTATCCTCCCTAGCTAAAGAGCATTAAAGAATTGTAGATTCATTCGGATAAAGCATATGTGATAAATCATTGTATATATATATATATATATATATATATATATATATATATATATAAGATATGATATGATAAAGAATAACTTTTTATTTATATATACTTAAATTCACATGTATAAATATATATATTTAAATGTGGAAATTTAATAGAACCACTTATGTAATTATGGAAAAATCAATATAATAATAATGATTTCAGGAATATTAGTTACATACATACATATATATGTACATATAGATGTATGTGTGTATGTATATGTATGTATCTATATACATGTGTGTGTGCGTGTGTGCGTGCGTGCGTGCGTGCGTGTGTGTGTGTGTGTGTGTGTGTGTGTGTGTGTGTGTGTGTGTGTGTGTGTGTACACAAACTCACACATATAAATATAAAATCATTATCATTATCAAATATCAATATTATGGGTTGATAAATTACTATTTGTGTTTAATATCACAACTAAGTTTGTTTTATTATTGGTAAAAGTCAAATATAGATCAAGTCAGTTTGAACCAACACAGAGTGATGCCTATGTAGGAACATGACTCTGCATACTATGGAATCATGTTCTGTCATGGGCGCGACCCCACATGTGAATCGATAAATAAATGTGGTCCTGGACAAGTAAAGTAATATTGAACACATACAATTACTTAATATTCAAGTTAATAATTTCATACACAACTATAAATGATTGACAAAATAAAAAGGAGGTACAATTGTACTTACAATATAACAAACCTGTTATTAAAGCAGCAGAAAAATAATTTGAGAAATTATTTCTAAAATAATTATACAAATCTGACCTAAAATTTTAATAGCTTTTATTTAGACAATAGAAAATGAAAACTAATATTTATTTGCATATTGATTCATTATAGACATGAAAACCAATTTGTGCATTCATGAACAAAAGGAAAACAAAAAATGATAGAAAGTCCACTTTCCCATAATAATATTTAAGTAAAGAGGAATTTTCACATTTCAATCCCAAGTGAACATGTATCTCAAAATCCAAAGTTTCCAACACACACATAACCAAGCTGAATGAGGAAACATCATGAAAACAATTTAAAATTACTCAAAGTCAAATTCATAACCAAACAATATGTAAGCAAACACAAAATTTTGAGAATAATTGTCCTTGAGTAGCATAGATGCAAAAGTAAAATGACACAATCTAGAATATTGTTCATTTATGAAATAATAACATTCCATAATTATCAAAGTTCTTTTATTCTTCAACCCTCTATACCTTAGTCCCTTTATCCCATATATATGTCTCCATATATATGTCTTCTTTACCAAAAAAGCATATATATAATTTTGAGACAGTTTATTTAACTAACGATCTTTGAAAGTAATTTATATAAAATAGGAAAAGGTCATAAAGCATAATGATATTTCTAAAGCCAAAATTCACCATCATCACTTCTAATAATAAATAGATTCCATACATCCTTAAATAGGGAATAGTCAACCTGACCTAGGATAAGGGCTCCTACCTACATGGAGCCATACTTCCATAAAAATATTGTGTCAGACACACCTTTCCCCTTCTTCCAAAATGAAGGTCACCATTTGACACTTTGCATATTCTCCTTCCATGTGATAGAGAGTAGCTTAGAGAAAATGTTAGTTTGTCTTGTCTATGGACAATTCAAATTGAATGATAGACATTGATTCTTCATTCCAAAATCCATCATTTCAAGAAAGCCCTATTCTAAGAAAATTCTTTAGCTATTGTAATGGAAAAGACCGAGTTACAAAATTCCACCATCTTTCTTTGTATCCAGGGTTTTTAAAGATCATTAATTTCAGCTATAGATAATAAGTCTATTATCTATAAAAAGGTGTTAATAATTTAACAAAATAGTTTTTTTGTTACACTCACTATTTAAGATATGTACTTTCTTAGATTTTGAAAATATTATGTTTTGAATGATGTGCAACACAATATGGTCAGAAAGTGAATATATACCATGATGAACAAATCGAAGGTTAGATTATTACACTAACTCACTGACATCCCGAGAGTTGATGTAGTGATCAAAATACTATTGGCAATCAATGACTTCTACGACACTGCAAACTAATATTGGTATAGGAGCACCTAGTGCAACACACCTCCATGAGGCCATTTTGGCAAAATTGCTTTGAAAATATGTCATATTCATCTAAGGTCATTTAGGCCATTTTAAAACTTTTTGTGTGCGATCAAAGTCTTAGGAAGTTGTTTGAGGTTCTTAGGAAAAAGTCGTGCAATAGTTGTAAATGTTTCTAAGCAACTTGTTCTTGCAATGTTGTCAAACAAGAGAAGTTTTAGGTTTTGTTAGTTATAGTCTAAATATTGGTTTGTAACCATTGGAGATGTTACATAAATGTTTCAATAGGTCAATTCCATCAATCAAAGGGTGATTGATGGATGTATGATGAAGAGATTAATAAAAATTCAACTTTTACTAATTCCTAAATGTCTTTTTTATATTGCAACCAATTCTACAAATCTATACAAAGGATACATGATTTGAAACTTGATATATTGGAAAGAGTGTTGAAACCTCATTTATTTGGGGTTAGTGTCATCACTTTTTATTAAATTGTGCACAATCTATAAGCATTTTACCTAGATAAGGTCTAAAACCTCAGGTGTGAGGGTTTGATCCACAAAATGATATTTTAGGGCCTATTTCACCACTTAAAATTTCTATAAATCAATGGAATAGAGGGTCTTTGGATGCATATTATGTTCCATAAATTTGCAAGCAAAGGGGAGTGAGTTTGATGCAATTCTAGTGATGTCCTGGTATGGAAACCACTTATTTTTTGTATGAGAAAAATGCGAAGAGTTGGGTTTGATTAAAATCCATTGGAAAAGTGTGGCAGTTTAATCAAGTTTTCTCTTTGGAGATCAATTTTGGTTTGAAAGTTATGACAAAAATACACGACTTGTTACCCCCTTTAAGATCTAATTGTTAATTACCAATCAATTCATGAACACGACATGTTCCAAAATGACCCTATCAATTTTTTTGATATGTATAAGAGGGGCCAAAAGGTTATTCCAAAAGGTGATTAGATTGTTAAGGTTAGGCAATCCATGGGACATATTCTTCAAAACCCTATTTTTAAGTGCTACTAAGAAGTCTAGGTATAGGAAGTGAGAAATCCACTAATTTAGAGTTTGGAATTTGCAATAGTTGTTTGAAAACCTTTATAATTTTGAAATATGGTATCAATGAAGACCTAACTACCCCTATTCTCTATCAATTGGTATAAAAGCTAGAAAACACTGAGAGGGAGTTGCAATAGAGGGTTTGTTGCATCATCCAATAGTGACGATGTTGGGTAAAAGGTATGCATATTTCTTCCACTACTAAGAAATGGGTAGATGAGGTCTCATAGAGTGCATCTTCTTGAGTCCTATTGGGTAGAGGATAGTTGTGTGTGTAAAGAATGTATGTGTGGAAGAGATACTTGCAAAGTGAGGGTTTACAAATTAATAAACAAGAAAGGAAGAGAGGTAAAGAAGAAAATTGCGAAGACAAAAAAATAGATGTTGTACAAGAGAAAAGATAGTTAAGGCAAGCTTTGAAGCAAATAAAAGAAATGTGAGAAGATATGGAAAACATAATGGAATTTGAGATGCAGTGGTTGTTTGAGAGAACAAACCAAGAGCAAACATGGCATTTACCTATTAAAAGAAAGGTTAGTGTATTAAGAAGATTGTTTGGAGTACAAGGCAAGAGGAGACAATAGAACTAGACATCACAAAAACCTTTGTTGATGAAGGGGGATAATGAAAAAAAAAGCAAGCTAAGGTGATGGTGGTCAGTAACGAAGAGTTGATCAAAGTAGAAGAGGAAAGGTGCATCGCTGTTGAAACCATTTTAGAACACAAAAAATTGAAGAATGATATATTTTGGAGGGAAATGATTTTGAGTTGGTATCAAAATATGAGTTGTGGATGGTTAAGGATGAAATCATTTTGCAAAATCAAGGTTGGTTTAAGAGAATTTTTGATATGGTGATGGAAGGAGTGTTTTCATCATTGTATTTCAAAGAGCATAGTGATCCTTCAACCTTTGTTAAATTAGAGGTTAAAGAACCAAATAAAGCATTAGTTTTAGGGTGTGTCACAACATGTGGAACAAAGAGAAAACACAAGTGAAAAGCTTAAGGATGAGTTGCTAAGGAAGGTGGATATGTTTAAACATGCATCTCATATGAAAAAAGGAGGAAGAATCACACAGTTTTCTTGTTTTCATTGCAAACTTAAAGAGCAATGGACCTAAGTTCAAATGAAGTAGAGTATGGAATGGAAGCAAGGTGATATGGCATTATATGACATCTATCAAAAAGTGAAACAAATACATGTTGGAAATGACAAATGCAGGCAAGGAATTGATGTGACAATTGTAAATTTACCTCTTAATTTGTACTTTTCAAAACTGATTATGGTTATAGGTTATGATGCAAGATCATAGGCATTTATAATCATTGAGAGGATGCAAAAGTTTCCACGAATGTAGGAGTGTGTCTTGGATGTTAAGGCACTCAAAAACTTAAGGATCAAGGCCTAGCTCTTGTACTTGATTGAATGGAAGGGTGTACTCTACAAAGAAGTTGATTTGAAGATTAGGGTTATTTTTGCATATAAAATAGATTATTACAAATCCTCAATGGATTTGAGTTCTTTTTATGTGGGGGGTATGGTGCAAGAGTACCTAGAATGATCATGCTTCCATGAGGCCATTTTGGCAAAATTGTTTTGTTAATATGTCTTGATCATGTCATAAATCGTTTAGGCCATTTAAAATTGTTTGTGTTCAATTAGGGTATTAGGAAGTCATTCGAGGTCAACAAGCAAAGGCTTAACAAAAGTTGTAAAAGGTGCTAAGCAACTTTTTCTTGCAAAGTTGTCAAATAGAACAAGTTTTTGGTTTTGTCTATCTTAGTGCAAATATTGGTTTGTAACCATTGGCGATGTTGAAGAAAATTTTAAATAGGTCAATTCCATTAACCAATGGTTAGTATATGAATGTAAGGTGAAGAAGTTGTAATAAAAAATCATTATTTCTTGATTCTTTGACATCTTTTTTTTGTTGCAATCAACTATACAAATTTGTATAGAGTTTACATGATTTGACATTCGACGTATTGGAAAGAGTGTTGAATCGTCTGTCATTTGGCATCAGTTTCATCATTTTTTTATTAAGCTTTGCACCTTTTTATAAGTATTTAATGAGACATGACCTAAAATCCTAAGTGTGGGGGTTTGATCCACAAAATAATATTATGGGGCCACACCATTGAAAAATTATATAAATTGGTGAATGGAGTGTCTTTAAATATATTTTATGTTTCGTAAGTTTGCAAGAGTGGGGGAAAGAGTTCACCATTTCCCTTAAAGTGCTAGTAACTTGTTCCAAAAATTAGAAACTAAAAAAACACTAATAGGCATGTATTTGTTTAATGAAAATTTACAAGCTTTTTAAGCTAGTTTTTTTCTAATGAATTTGAAGAGTGATACTAATAAAGACTTTCTAATGAAGTCGAAGAGTGATATTGATAAAGAAATTAATACTGAGAGCTAACATGCCTGCAAACACAAATTTAATCAACAATTTCAAATAGGAAAGAGGAATATCCCACAATAGTACCTTGTAGTAATAAATTACATTTATGAACTTTAATTTTAGTTGTAACCTAGTATTCCAAAATTTCGAAGTTCATTTCTCTATATTTTATTGTCATCAATTCCCTTGAACTATGTACTCTTAAATGTCATCCTTGCCCCAATATCCATCTTTGTAACTTATATGTATTTTCTTGAGATGAATTAAAAAATAGATTTTAGAACAATAAGGATTGCACTGATAGTCATTATAGTTAGTACACCTACAACCTATACTATACATTGAAATTTAACAATTCTTTTGTCTTCATATGTAAGTTAGCTACTTAAATTTTTTTTTTTTTTTGTTTTGGCTTCTAAGTATTAATGAAGCTCCCTCAAAAATTCGTTAAGCGTCAAAGGGTCAAAAATACCAATTTTAAAGTGTCACCGAATATAGGGCCCCTATTGCACTATTAGCCATTCATTAAGACAAACAAAAAGTTTGCAAAATTGATCCAATACTTTTCCATAAATGCCCCAATAATCAAACTTTTGCACAAATGCTCCAACAATGGTGCACTATTAGTACCAATAAACTTGCATGATTGATTTAATTGCTAACTTATTTTTCCATAAAAAGAAGCTATTGGATCATGAATGATTTTCTAGTGGGCTTTTAATTTGCAAAATGCAGTGCACAACTATTGGAACACACTTGGGTAATGGTGCTCTTTCCCTACCTCCCTACATTTGAAGACACTATTATTGGATATCTTGCAATAATTAGGAAAGATAAACCAAATCTGGTCCCCTTGAAGAAATACTACCATTTCAGTGAGGATGATATCTAGTCTTTCATGAAAAATGCTGGACATTACAATTTAATATATATATTTCCGTTTTCCCTTATACTAGGATTCTCCTCATCTGTTAATTTCTTTCAAAATTTTACTTACAAATATTCATGGACATAAGTAAATATTATTTTACCTTGCCTATCAATCTATTTAAGATATTGCTGTCTGATATTTGAATGTCCCTGGTCTTTGGAAAACCAATGTTACAAATGCATAATCATCAGCAATTCAAGTGATTCTTTGGAGACCCTGAAGATGGCATTGTCACCACCATAATTACCAAGCATCTTATTGGTGTCCAGTTTTACTCATATGGTTGGATGATTTGGTGGCTGCTTGTGTTAATGATAGTTAATGCAACTCAATCAGAGGTAGGAACTTCACAACTGCCCTCGGCTTTCTGGCTGTAAATTTTGCAATAGAAATGTAGCAAAAGGGTTGAAAACATAGTTTTTAAATTTGTTTTAATTGTGGAACAGGATCAATTACTAAGAATCAATCTTGCAGCTAGCATTTCATCTCAAAAAGCTGCGAAAGACAAGGAATTACATTAAATTTGCGAGACTCGACAAAGACAAATGCTCACTGTGCCAATAAAGACAAATACATGCTGACAAATTTTCTGTCATAAGGTGAGAAATGAACTGCATGGAAAACAAAGATCTTTGTTGAATATATTCCGTAGGCTGTCTAACCAGGTTCCTTACAGATTTACAGTGACTTCATTGCACAATATCCTGAATGTCATAACCTTGAAGCTGCAAAATAAAGTGCATATATGATTAAGAGATGTGATATATCCACATATCTTTAATAACTACAAGTTTGGGTAACAGCTGAGAAATACTGCTTGATTAAAAATCACAATACTAACTCTTAGGAATGTCAACAATATAATCACTCCTGAGTTCCACAATGCGTGTATAGTTGTGGAAGTAAGAAGATTTCGAGTTTGCGCGTATGCAAATCCTAACACTGCCCCTGTTTCATCAAAATCAGGAATCATGCAATCCCATAACGACCAATTATTCAATAAAGCTTGGAACACATTATGTTATGATGAAATTAGTCAATGTATGATACCCTTAGTCCCTTAACATTCAAAGATCACATACTAGTTAGTGGCCTTAATATTTCCATGCAGAAACACTCAACCTCTGGCCTTAAATAAAAAACCTCTTATCCATATCCAATACACTTATGCAAATTATGTAGTTTATTTTCAGTTTTTGAAGAAAAGCAAAGTATAACAAGAACGTTGATGGGAGAATTCAGATGTGCTTAAGAAAACTACATTTCTTATCACCACACTCAACATTGTACAAAACTTTGGGAGTCATATTAAGTGGATAAAGAATCATACCCAACACAAAGAGCTGAGGAAATTCTCCAGGCGTAAGATGTGCGAAGGCGAAAAGGCTTGCACTTAAAATCACAGCCACAGGAGTTGGAAACCTGGAAGACAGATCACAATGAAATTGGTTTAATATTGAAAATAAAATTATTAAATGTCAAATTTTGAGTAGTATAGAAACATTATAAGTGATGGACTGCTATATCCATGTGTTGAAAATTGACACATAAAATTTTGCATTGCAATTAAAAAATATGTGCAAAATACAAGCATGCCTCTTTAAGGGTTTCAACCAAATTTTGCAGCTTCGTAAATAGTATTTTGAGTTAAAATTTGACTCTTTCTTGGCTGAACAGTCTTTAAAACATATCATATGCAAAGTCAGACACATCTGACCTACATCTAGAGAACAAAACTAAACTTCAAATAGGGCTGCTGGTTTTCTTGAGCATGTGGAACAAAACTGAACTTCAAATAGAGGAATTTGCTAAATATGCTTGCTATTGATGCAATAAAAACCAAGTTTTTGCAGCATTCTTAGATCAAACATGTTAGAAACAGCATACTGTGGGTATGCATCTGTGGTCCTGGCATTGCATAGCAGTCATCCAAAATTCTCTAGGGATGTGAGGAGAGGTAAAACATCTCATCTCCATCATTCTTTTCCCCAGCTAGATTTGTAAGAAAACTGGAACATCCCTAAGATTATCCTACGCTTTGGAAGCTCTACTTTCTTTTCTATCTATTCCAGTGAGAATGATGTGAGTAGCTTTTTTAAATAATATAAAGTATAACGCAAGAAGATTTAAAGTCCTCTATCATTATGGCTAAGCCCATATATAGAGGCCCATTATTTCTAAATTCTAACATACATGCCAAGCCTCTGCACTGAATTTTCATTATGGCAGGGTCTATGTGTTAGTGTAAATAATTATTATTTACACTTTACTTAAGTTTACTTAGTATAAATGCATTATTTTATTATTTATTAGGTTAGACACCTAGGAGTTTGTGTACTCATATGAGTTGTCATGTTGACAACACAGGAGTAAGCAACTCTATTTTAGCACATGGTGTCTACAACACTAGAATATGCATAATCAACTGAGTTGTCATGTTGACAACACAATTGTTCGCACTCTTAATTAAGCACATGGTGTCTACAACATAATTTTACGTGACACACCTTTGTAAGCTTATCCCCTCATCATCGCACTAACTCTTCTGCTTAATGGAGGATAATCCACTCTTGGTCGATATGTGCTTAGTTGTGAGGCTTATCATATTGCTAACTCCTAGACATTCTAGAAGCATTCTAGAGGCCTTTATATACAGGCACTCCTAGTGTACTATTACATCAATTGAATATCATATTGTTATTCTGATCATAATCTGTTGGTCTATTTTGTGCGAGTTATTGTGCTTCTTGGTCTTGGGTATTTTTCCCTAAGGCAAATTCTTACATGGTATCAGAGAAAGGACGCGTCATTTCATAGCCATTGGAGATCATTCTTGCTTCACATCTCTAAGGACACCTCGATTCAGATCCGAAGTATCCATAGCTATTGGGAGCATCTAGAGCCAAAGCAGACCTCACCATTGCGTCTGGAGTGTCATTTCAGTGAAAATTGACTATAAATTCACCTATGTTGGGCTATAGTCAAATTTGAGGCAAAATCTTTTTGCAAACCGACACCCCGAAAGCCCAATTTGCAAATACGGTATGATCTATTAGATCTGCACATTTATTTTGTTTCAAATCTGCATTTAGTTTTCTCTATATTTATTGTCTTTTTCAAATTATATTTTCAGAAAATATTTCTGGTGTATCAGGCCTACAAAGAAATTTTTTTTGCAGGAATCGGGTGGTCAAATCCTGACCCCCGCAAGTGGAATATTCCTTAATATTTCTGGCATATTCTTTTTAATTTTTTGGCGGCAAATTCTTGCAAATTCTGGCCCATTTTCCTACCAACCGGCGGCACTGCATTGCCAAACCACTGGCTGTCTTCATTCAACAATCACTTAGTGGTTTCTTCATTTTAAGCACGGAGGAGGGTCAAATCCATGTGCATGTGGGACTAAAGTCCCACCGCAACACCCCCCCCCCCCCCCCCCAACCCTCCCCCCCCCACTGGCCTTTTAACTCTTGGCGCCAATTTTTTCAACACTCCCATCGGCGTTATTTATTCACCGACTCATCATCTGCACTTCCTGCAGCTTTAAAACCTACACCTGCCGGTTGAGCACCCTTTTCCGACGCCGTGATCTCTCTGCTGGCCCCCGCCGTGTTCTCTCCTTCGGTGAGGCCACATCTGCGCCCTCCACACGACGCCTACTCACAGCTCTGCGGCCACGTCCGTCCTCCACGCAGTGACACCTCATCCACCAACTCATACAACGGCCAAGTCAACGATAGCAGTCTGACGGGTAAAAGCTTGCCACGTGTACCAGTGCCGACCCTAACATGTCAATGAGCCATCTCACTACCACAAGCGGATCCGCACCTACACATTCGGCCTGACACGTCACCATTTTTCGTACTATCCGTACAGCAAACGTCACCTACGTCACCCAGGGAGGACAATTTTTTATGACATCATAACACTGACTTAAATTTGATGGTCGTTTGACCGTCATTCGCAAACCAAATTGCATTGTTGTGACGGTCATTTGGACGTCAAATTTAACCTCGCAATTTGCTACTTAGACCCCTCTCCAGATTCAGTTTTAATTTGACAGTCCGACTTTGGGAGGCCATATCTCAATCATCTGAACTCCAAATCAGGTGCAATTATTTTTTATTTTGGCTAGAATTTTTTGAATTTTTTAGTGTGCTATTATTTTCTAGTTTTGGCGCACGGATTTGTCAAAAATTGCAATTTTTTGTGATTGGACCTGTCCAATCCTACATTTTGCAACTTTAATATCTCCGTACGGGCTCCTCTGGACTCCAAATCAAGTTCTATTTTTTTTGAAAGTGAATAATTTTTGTCTACTTTCCATATCTACAACTAGATTATAGGCTTGTGTGGACAAACATACCTCTTTCAAAATTAGGTCATTTTTTGCATTGTAACGCTTTGATAAAACTTCAGAATTGTTGTATATCAGAGGTACATTGTAAAGTTCCAAATTTGAACTCTAAAAGGAGGTTGTAAACAGCAAATCAGAAGACCACTAAGGCCAAAATTGGCAAGTGGCTATTGTAATTGCACTAAGTATAAAGTGCCAAAATCTTTCATTGGGAGGGTGGGGGGGGAGGGGTGTTTCTTGATTGAGTGAACATGGGGGGTGTCTCTTGCTGTTGTGTTCCTCTTTTCCAGTTGTTATCTTTCATTTCTTGCATCATGGAAAATCTTAAGATTCCAAAATTAACACCACATAACTATGCCACATGGTCTATTACAATATGGTGTTAATTGATGCATGATGAAGTTTCTCAATATGTAGATGGTTCCCTTCCTAAACCAACAGGTGATAAAGTATCTCAAAGTGATATTGAAGCTTGGGTAAAGGTAGATAGGAAAGCCCTAAGTGATATTAGGATGGGGTTTGAAGACAAGATCCTCTATCAGATCACGAAGTATGATACATCCAAGGAATCTTGGGATGCCCTCAAAAACCTATATGGTAAAGTGACTAAGGAGGATGTTTACAAAATTAAAGATGAGCTTGTCTCCCCAAATCCTAAGACCTTTGATTCAATATAGGATTTTATCATTAAGGCGAATGAATTAAGAACAAAGCTTGATGATTGTGGTAGTCCTACTAAAGATGACAGGTTGATCTATCTCATTCATAATAAGTTGTAATCCGAGTACTCCACATTTGTCTCTTCCTTCAACACCACAAAGACTACCTTAGGAGCTTCTTATAAGAAAATCACTTTTGATGATTATGCTCAGCTGTTAGAGGATGAACAAACAAAGTTGACAACAATGGAAATTCTAAAGTCTTCAAAGTCTAAGGCATTGGTGGCTAATAATAAGGGTTCTCAAAATTCAGCTGGTCAAAGTTCAAACAAAGGAAAGAGAAAAAAGAAGTGGAAGAATAACAAACAAGAGGATATAGAAAAGACAACACCAACATCAAATCAACAAGGCAAGTCTTCCTCAAATACAAACAAAAAGGGGGACACTAATCAAGAGAAGAAAAAGTGTGCCTATTGTAAGATGGGTCATGACGAACATCAGTGTTATCATAAACAGATTGATGAGTTAAAGAACATCATGAAGAAACAAAATGTTCCACTACCTAATGCTTATAAGGAGAAAGGATCTTCATCCTCAGATTCTAAGGGCAAAGGGCATGCTTTACTCACAAACTCTATTAGTTAGGGAGAATGAATCATTGATTCAAGTACCACATGTCATATGGGTGCGTCAAAGCGAGATTTTTCTTCCATGACACATTCAGAGGTACCCCACATCTTTGTAGGTGATGATACTAAGGTGGAAGTTGAAGGTAAAGGTGAAGTTGAGATGAACAAGGGAGCGTTCAAGGATGTTCTATATGTTACTAATCTTACCTCCAACCTTCTTTCAATCTACCAAATGATTGACTATGGAGGTGGAAATAAACTTGAATTTCTTCCAGATTCAGTGGTAGTGAAAAGCATCAAGGATGACTCTATGATTGCAACAAGTGAAGCCAATCATGATTCAAGGCTTTACACTTTCTCCTCCTTTGTGCCAAAATCAAATGCACAAGCCTTGTTATTACATTCAAATGCAGAAAGCAAACTGTGGCATGAGAGATTTGGATATCTCAACTACAGATATCTTCAGCAGCAAGAAAATGGTCAATGGTCTACCTCAAGTACCGTTTTCAAAAGGTGTTTGTTCAGGTTGCTCACTTTGAAAACATCTAGAAAAAATGTTCGAAAAGGGGAAGTCTTAGAGAGCACAATGTGTTCTTGAATTAGTTCATAGTGATGTGGCGGGCCCATTTCCAGTGCCATCATTTGGCAAGTCTCGCTATGCACTCACCTTCATAGATGACTACTCTCGCTTTACTTGGGTTTTCTTCATGACTCATAAGAGTGAAGTGTTTGAAAAATTTCTCAGCTTCAAGGCTCAAGTAGAAAAGCAATCAAGGAAAGCCATCAAAGTTCTTCAAACAGATAGTGGGGGGGAGTATGTGAACTCAAGACTAATAGAATTTTGCACTCAAGAGGGAATTGATCTTCAGCATTCACTACCATATACGCTATAGCAAAATGGTGTTGCTGAAAGGAAAAATAGAACTTTCAAAGAGATGACCACGTGCATGCTACTAAACAAGTCTCTTGATCAAGTCTTTTGGGCTGAAGTAATGAATTGTGCTAACTATATACAGAATAGAAGTCCTCATAAAGCTTTGGATGGTGTAACTCCTTTTGAAGCATAAACTGGTAGGAAACCTACGGTTAAGCACTTCAGAGTCTTTGGTTGTCCAACATGGGCACGAATACCTCTATAGAAACACAAGGCATTGGAAGCTCAAAGCAAACCTTGCATCTTTGTTGGATATGCGGACTCACTCAAAGCCTACAAGTTGATGGATCCAGAGACACATGACATATTCTATGTGAGGAGTGTACATTTTGAAGAAAGTTGTCCATGTTTTACTTCTTCAACTCCTCCTTCCTCCTTCATTTGAAGAGAGTGATAGTGATAACAATGACTTGGAAGATGTTTGTCCCCGACCAACACAACGGCATCAACCAGTTGAGATTGAGGATACTCCTACTCAGAGTAACGAGAATCGCCATAAAATCGCCTGAATCGGCGATTCGGCAATTAGATTCAGCAATGGCGATTTTTTTGGAGTCGGAAATCGCCATTGCCGATTTCTTCAAGTGAATCGCCGATTCAGGCGATTCAGGCAAAAAATCGCATGAATCGCCTAGAAAAATCGGCAGGAATCGCCCGCGGCCAATAAAGTATAGAGTTGTAAAATTTTAAAAAATTGCTTGGTTTTTTTACTTTGTTTTTGACCATTTCTCTTTGTTATAACCCTAAAGGGCCTTCTATTTATTTAACATGAGTAGAAGAGAGGAAAAGTGAGAGAGAAGAAGAGAAAAGAAAAGCCATCGGTTTCTAACCGGCAAGAAGAAAGAGCACAAAAGAGATCAGCAATCCATTTGTGGAGGCCATCAATTGCATTGGGAGCATTAGGGAGCCAATCTCAACACTCCTCAACTCATTTGCAAGAGGTAAGTGCTCTTTTTTTTTTTGCATGTTAGTGTATTATGCATTTTTTGTTAAATTTTTATAGTTTTCAAGATTTTTAGTTTAGATCTTGAATGTTCTTTATTTTTACTAAGTTGCAAACTAGGGTTTGTTGTTTTGTAGCTTTTATTAGCTTCAAACTTTGATATTTTACATATAAATTTTTATTGCAGCAGCCTTTGCTTTCATTTTTTGCAAATTCGCAATGGGTAGAAAAGATGAATGTTGGAAATATAACGAAGAGTTTCCTGGAAGAACCAAATATCAAACAAAATGTATTTTTTGTAAAGAAAAAATAACTTCTGGGGGTATTTATAGATTGAAATACCACATTGCTGCTATACCTGGACACGATGTTACAATTTGCACTCACCAAACTCCTGAGGCAAAACGCACTTGCTTAATGGCATTAGAAAAAATTGAAAAAGACAAAGCCAATAGGAAAATGCAACTTGAAGGGTTAAGGGGTATTGGCTCCCATGTTCCCGCATCCGCATCTGCAGCCGCATCTGCATCAGCTTCTGCATCTGTAGGTTGTGTTGGAGAGGGTTCTTCTAGGCCTCCTTTTTATCCTAGTTCTTCTGCTCGTGCTGGTGCTAGTCGGTCACATACTGAGACAGAGTCCCACACCAACCTATTGCAGCCTAGAGTGCGGAAAAAATGAATGGATAGTTACTTTGTGCCCCGCACTACTCCTGGTTCCCAACCCACGCTTGAGGGCATGGGTTTGAACAAGGAAATTCATGATGCTGCCAGAAAGGAGATATGCAAATTTTGGTACTTTTGCAACATTCCATTTATTGCAGCCAGGTAATTGATTCTTTTTTCGTTGTTTTCTTTAAAGTTAAAATTAAAAGTAAAAGTAAAACTTTAATTATATTTACTTGTTTTATAATTTGAGTCTTTGACATCTAAATTTTTATTTGTGACAGGGCTCCTTATTGGCAGAACATGATAGACGCGGTTGCTATTTGTGGTCCGGGGTTTAAAGCCCCAACTGAGGCTGAGTTGAGCGGATACCTCTTGGATGAGATGGTAGAGGACATGAGGGCTGAGCTCGAGGAGAACCGAAAGGAGTGGATTGCAAAGGGTTGCACCATCATGACTGATGGTTGGACAGATAAGAGGAATAGAACACTCCTCAATTTTCTTGTATCCTGTGGAGGTAATTGATCATTCTACTTTCCTACATACATAATTGTAAATTTTGATTTGTTGAATGCTAATTTGTTGATGATCCATTTAATTTTAATATTCTAATTCGTTGTTTTGTTACTTGTAGGATATACCATGTTCATCAAATCCATTGATGCTTCCGCACATGTAAAAAATGCCACATACTTATGTGAGGCTATTGAGGAAGTCATAGCAGAGGTGGGAGAACAAAATGTGATCCAGGTGGTGACGGATAATGCAGCAAGTTATGTTGCTGCAGGTAAACTTTTAACTTTTCAAGTTTTGAAAATAAATTTATTTGAATTTTGAAATTTGAATTTCTAATTGACTTAAAATTGTTGTAGGTAAACTTTTGATGGAGAGGCACCCCACCATATTTTGGTCCCCTTGTGTGGCACATTGCATTGACCTCATGTTGGAGGAAATTGGCAAACTTGAGTTTGTCAAGTCATGTGTGGAAAGGGCAAAAAACATATGCAAATTCATTTATAATCATTCATTTGTCCTTAGCACAATGAGGAAGTACACAGAAGGAAAAGAGTTAGCTCGCCCAGGTATCACGAGGTTTGCCTCGAATTTCATCACCTTGCAGTCCTTGTTGACATCAAGGGATGAATTGAGGAGCATGTTTGTTGGGCGGGAGTGGATTTCCTCTTCCTATGCTACGACCACTGTAGGGATAGATGTGGCGGATTGCATATTTGATGAGGATGGTTTTTGGAAACCCGCTAGAGAAATCCTACAGGTAAATTTATTGCAATTTAACATTTAGTATTTTACTTTTACTTTAAGTTATATTATTTTATATTTAAGTTTTGACTCAAGTTTTTTGTTTTACTTTATATGTAGGTCACTGAGCCCCTTGTAGCTTTGCTACGAACTGCTGATGGGGAGAAGCCCTCTATGGGCTACATTTATGAGGGCATGGATAGGGCCAAGGAGGCCATCAGAGCCCAATATGCAGGAGTGCAGGAGAGGTATGGCCCTATTTGGGACATCATCGATAGGAGATGGCAGAATCAGCTCCATCGACCCATCCATGCAGCAGCTTACTTTCTGAATCCGGCATATCGTTTCCGTCCTGAGTTCAAGGCGGATGCGGAGGTTCTCACTGGCTTATACACAGTGATTCAGAGGTTGAGTAGCGATGAAGATAGCGCTGCTGCGATTGTTGAGCTAGACCAGTTCAACAATAAAGAGGGGCCACTTTTCTCTAGCAGGATGGCCATAAATGCTCAGACAACACTACAGCCAGGTAAAAATTAAATAATATATTCAATGTTCATGAATCTAGATTCTAATCTTAAAGTTGATTATGTAATTTTAGAGTTAACTTGTAATTTGTAAATGAGACTAATTGTTTCTATTTTCAATTTTTCCCTTATTGCAGATAGATGGTGGCAAATGTTTGGGGCCACAACCCCAAAACTTCAAAAAATTGCCATTCGTATTCTGAGTCAGCCAAGCAGCGCTTCTGGATGTGAGCGCAGTTGGTCCATGTTCGAGCACATCCATTCGAAGAGGAGAAACAGGTTGACAGTGCAGAAGTTGAATGATATTGTCTTTGTTCATTACAACCTCCGTCTTAGGATCAGACAGATTTTGGGCACTGACTCCTCTCCGATCATTCTAGAGGAGATTGATCCAGAATCAGAGTGGCTCACAGAGGTTGTGGATCCAGTCTTCACTGAGGAAGACCGTGTGTGGGTTGACCAGGTGGATATAGAGGCTGAGGCAGCTAGAGCACGTTCTTCAGGCATTGGTAGACGCACACGTGCACGCACAGGCACAGGCCCTAGCGATGTTCATGAGCCCATCTTACATGCGGGAGATATGGCTCGGCAGTCCTCTAGGACCTACATTAGACGCCTTGCTACTAGGCAGACTGGATACTCAGAGGTTGAGGCTGAGGCTGCAGCCGAGCTTCAGGATGATGTTGAGGATGATGATGATGACTATGAGTCTGAGGCTTGAGCTGGAGCCTTGTTTTTATATTTTGTTTACAGATATTGATACTGAATCATTGATAGACATATGTTTCAAACTTTCATGGATCTTCATCTTAGATTCTTACATACATTTATGATTTGATGTCTTATGGATCATCTTACATACATTCTATGATTTAAATCATTGTGATCATTTGATTTCTATTTACTTCAGCTAGCCTACAATTTACATTTTAGATAACATAGTTACATATGTGATGGATTTTATGTTCCATGTTTATGTAAAGTTTTAACTTCTATTTGATGATGTTATAGTGTGTTTAAGTTATATTCAATAAAGGGTGCATGAAATAAGTTTTAAATTGTTAAAATCTTTAAATTTAAAGGGTTTTTTCAAATTTGCCGATTCATTGCCGATTCATTGCCGATTCACGATTCGATTCGGCCTTGCCGATTCCGATCCGATTCCGATTCTTGTTACTTTGCTCCTACTACATCTTCTTCCAATCTACCTAGATGGGCTAAGCAAACATTGGATGTACCAGGACCATTGGCAGGGAATCCTTCAGATACAAGGACAAGATCACAACACAACTCACTCCCACATGCTTATATGCAATTGCTTCAGACCCACAATCATTTAAAGAAGCATCAAGTATTCCAAAATGGGATAGAGTAATGGAGGAAGAATATAACTCTTATAAGAAATAATACATTGGACTTAGTCTCTCTTCCTAAGGGAAGAAAATTGGTTCAATGTAAGTGGACCTATCAGACCAAATTCGCAGCGGATGGAAGTGTTGATAAACATAAGGCTCAACTTGTTGCAAAAGGTTTCTCTCAAGTACCTGGCATTGATTACACTGAGAGCTTTGCACCAATTGCAAAGATGAATTCCATTCGTTTGACACTAGCTATAGCAGCAACTCAGAGATGGGTTGTTCATCAGATGGATATGAAAAGCGAATTTTTGAATGGGGATCTTCATGAGGAGATATATATATGGAGCAGCCACAGGGATTCATACAGGATGCTACCTTGGTTTGTAAATTGAAGAAATCTATGGGCTTAAACAAGCACCAAGAGCTTGATATGCCAAGATGGATTCTTTTCTTCTCTCAGCAGGGTTCACCAGATGTCATTCTAATCTGAATGTCTACATTCTTTAGAGGGATGATTCACATTTGCCTCTTGTGCTTTATGTCGATGACTTGATCATTACAAGGAGCACAACATCCATTATTGATAGTATCAAGGCTACTTTGCAAGACAAGTTTTCGGTGACAAACTTGGGTCTACTACACTATTTCCTTGGTATCAAGATACATCAGCCTTCATCAGGGATCACCTTATCACAACCCAAGTATGCTCTTGATCTACTTGCTCGGTTTCACATGAGTGAATGGAAGGCTGCACCTACCCCATTCCTTTTAGGTGTTAAGTTAGAAACAAAGTGTTCCACTCCACTTGCTGATGCGACTTTGTATAGACAGTTGGTTGGAAGCCTCATCTACTTGACACATACACACCCTAACATCTCATTTGTAGTTGGCATGGTTTCTCACTTCATGCAAGAACCACATGAACTTCATTGGAAGGCAGCCAAACAAATCTTGCACTATATCCAGGTTACACATACACATGGGATACACTATGCAGCTAGTACTGAACTTCAGTTAGTGGGATATACAAACTTAGACTATGCAAGGGACCTTGATTCTCGCAAGTCTACTTCAGAATATATGTTTCATCTTGGTTCTGACCCCATTTGTTGGCAGAGTAAAAAGTAGAATTTTAACATTTCTTTCTCATCGACTGAGGTTGAGTATCAAGGAGCTGTGACTACGGCAACAGAAGCTACTTGGTTGCAGCAGATTCTGAAGGAGTTTGGTTTTGATCTACCCAGAGCCATAGTCATCCATTGTGATACCCAGATTGCTATTGAGATCTCAAAACATCCAGTGCAACATCAATGCACCAAACAGATTGAGGTTCATATGCACTACATCAGAGAGTTGATTCATGAGCAAGTCATCGCATTGCAGTATTGTCCTACTGAGCAACAGGTAGCCGAAATCTTCACCAAGCCCTTCATAGAGGTCAAGTATATTCATTTGCGAGATCTCTTGGGAGTGAGGGATTTTTCACCAGGGGGGTCACATGATCCTTCTCTTCTCTATTGTACATATCTCTCTTTTTGGAGGAGGGTTTTTCCCATGAGGTTTTCCCTCTTTCTCCATTTGCAGAGAAATTTCATTGCATTGCATTGCATTTGTACTTGGGTACCTAACATGGCCTTGTAACCGGGACCCATTATGCATTTCATCATAGCTTTTGTGAGTTTAAGTGCATTCCCCTAAATTGCACTTAAGGGGGGGTGTTAGTGTAAATAATTATTATTTACACTTTATTTAAGTTTACTTAGGATAAATGCATTATTTTATTATTTATTAGGTTAGACACCTAGGAGTTTGCATGCTCATATGAGTTGTCATGTTGACAACACAATTGTTTGCACTCTTAATTAAGCACATGGTGTCTATAACATAATTTTATGTGACACACCTTTGTAGGCTTATCCTCTCATCATCACACTAACTCTTGTGCTTAATGGAGGATAATCCACTCTTGGTGGACATTTGCTTAGTTGTGAGGCTTATCATATTGCTAACTCCTAGACATTCTAGAGGCCTTTATATACAAGCACTCCTAGTGTACTATTACATCAATTGAATATCATATTGTTATTCTGATCATACTTTGTTGGTCTATTTTGCGCTAGTTATTGTGCTTCTTGGTCTTGGGTGATTTTGCCCTAAGGCAAATTCTTACACTATGCACATACCATGGGTCCAAAATGGTTGTGACTTCTATAGATTCCACAGTTTTCTATGAAAAGGTAGAAAAATGCGCAACTTCAAAATAGACCAAATTCATTCTTCCAAACTTGCAACAACAATATTATGAATTAGATTGCAAAAGTGAATGACAAGTGCATAAAGTGCATGTCTTGTTGTTCCCCGTGTCTTGCGAATATTAGATTCTACTTGAAGATATTGACCACCTTTTACCATGGTTCTTCTTATACTATTACTTTCATTTTTATTAGAATACTTTTTGACTAAATGAGCGCAAAACATCTCTTTTAGCTAGCTACCATGGGCACAATGCTCCTTTCCACCATGTCAAGTACTTGTTCTATGACTGTTTTTGTCTTTTTGCTTTCCAACTCAGCTCTCAGTCATATACTCTTTTATGTGGGTTTAACAACCACTAGTTGTTCTTCTCCACTCAATATGACAACCCTACTCTTTTCCTATAGTGATGATTTTCGTACCTATACCTGCTCGATCCCATGAACATCTTCCTCTTCTTTCACATCCCAATAAGCTCATCATGCCTTTGGACTTGCAAATGATTTCACATGACCTCCATGTCTTAGAAGAACCTCAACGTCTTCTTCTACTGCTATGTTGTAACTCCATATAGATCCACTTTCGTAGAAATGAAATCTCCTTGGCATGTTTTGATATTCACGATTGCATCAAAAAGCCCATCCAACTCGTATGGAAGGCTTTGTCTGCTTGGTCAATCATTACTGCCATACCTAGACTTTCACTTTCTTTCTCCTCACTATTTACACTATTATTATGCAATTTGTTGCAAAATATTCACAAGGTCTTCCTATCTCTTAGTACCATTGTTGATAATTGATGCACTTGCCATCCATCACTCTAAATACTTAATTTTTTCTGCTGTTCTCAAGCACAAGCTTCATATTATCCATTACACTACCATATACATATAGATCATAGCAGCAACCACATCATCTTCTTCAAGGGAAAACACAACCTCTTCCTGATCACCTCAAACAACATTCAAACTCTTTCCCACTGCTGCACCTGCACTCAAATCAAGAGATCCATAGGCATCCCATCCATTGGCACTTTCTACTTTACTCCATTGCATGGTAACTTTTCTAGCACACATTCTGCTACCACCATAGCACTCTCTTATATTGTCATTATAACATTATCAAACAGTTCTTCTACCACTACTGCAATGCATTCTCCACACTTGTACTTATCTCCTCCATCTCTTTCCTATGCCTAGCAGGCACATTGTTCAACTCTTCACCACTGATTGCATTCTCACCATATCTTGCTGCCACAAGATGGATTTCCAAGAGTCTTGTTGTGTTGTAAACACACACGCCCCATGCAAATGGGGGGTCCCCATTTTTCACTTCCTAGTTTAGCGTCTTGTTTAGTTGTCCGCAGGTTGGGAACATTTTTGTCAGGTTTCCTAGTCTCCTTTTAGGAAATCTGTCTCTAGGTTCCCCATCAAACCTTGCATAAGTTTAGATGACTGCAAAATGATTGTAAAATGTTGTCAAGACAACGTGCTAAAAATGAAATTTATGAAAGTGTGAAGTGGAAAAAAAAAATGAGAAGTGAAGAGATTCTGAGCTTGAAAGGGAAAGTAAGAAAAATCTAAAAATCCCGTAGACAAAGATGGAATTCCATATTTTTGCAACAATAAAAAAAATCAATGACAAGAGCAAACTTCCCCTTGAAATTCCATTAGTTAAGAAAATTACCACTCATTAATCCTTGAGCAAGTTGACTTTCAACCTTGTAACTTTGAGGAAATCATGTTTCCACTAGAAAATCCTTGCCTAAGTTGATTTTCCACTCACAAGTCCTTGATCAAATTTCTGCCAAAGAATCCATGTTCATTTCAAATTTCCACTTGCAATTCCATGACGACCCCAGTTATCCCCTTAAAGACTCTTAAGGAGGTCAAATTTCCCATTCAAAAATCCTTGTGAAAGGTGAATTCCCATGCAATATTCTTCTTAATCTGGAATTTCTGCCCAAATAAGTGCTTGAAATTTAAATTTAAAAGATAGAAGCAAAAACTTGAGAAAAAATAAAAAACCATTTATTAAAGATGGAATTTTCCGTTTGAACATGGGAATATGAATTCCAAAACTGAAATGAAAAATCCTTCTTTAAGGTTAAGCATGTATACCAAAAGTGAGCAGACTTCTATAAACCCTTATTCTCAGAGTCCCATGGATAAGGAAGCTTGAGAGGTGGCATATAGCTCTCTATCCATGACGTGCAAAGAATCAAATAATGTGATTGTGGCTCTCAAATGAACCTAAGGATGGAGACCCTTGCAAGGTGCACCATAGAATGAGATATTCGTAGAGTACAAACAATATGAGTGTTAGTATCCAAGAATCCAAATGAATATACAATGTGATGGAGCCTTCATTTCATGATTATGACAATATGACGAATACAGCTCTTATACTAGCAATCATAACAATTCAAGATACCAAAAAACCAATCAGTTCAGGATCTATTTATTTCAACATGACATAAGGATGTGACTTAGCAATCAAGCACGATAGTAGACACAGCAAGCGCAATTGGATAGAGATTGGGGTCTGTTAGTGATTTAATTTCAATGAAACATGCTGACAAATTTTTGTGGCAACCATCTTTCACAGATAACTAAACTTAGATCGAGCAATTTGAATTACATTGTTAACAAGATTCTTGAGGCCAAAGGATAGGAAGCTTCTTTCAATGTCTCTATTTAGAAGATTCTTCTTCAGAGGGCCTCCTGCTGGTTTGCTGGAAACTCCTAAGAGACTTTATGCTTTTGATTCATGTTTCTCCATTAAGGATCTACTGGATGAGATGTATCTTTCTTACGAGAAATTGTCATCGAGTTGCATGAAAGGCTTCTAGATTCTCTATTCCTTGCATTCAGTTTCAAAGAAGGTGAAAAGAGAAACAAGTTTGCATGAATTGTCAATGAAATGATGACAAACTGCCCTCTTTTGCCCTTGTGTCTCATCCGATATTTTCTCCAAGCAACAGACAGCTGGTTGTAAAAGAGAAATCATCAGAACGTTATGCTTTTGATTGTGAGCCGGAAGGTTGGCTTGTACTACTTTATTTTGTGCCTTCTTATCTACAATAAGCTTCAGATGGTTGAACACGGAGCTCTTGACAATGTTTGTTGGGATGCATCAAGAGGTTATTTGCAGTTTCTGGCACCTCTAAATCTTTTCATTCACAGTTGTGATATTCTCAATATGCAACTATAAAAGCATGTCACCAGAATGTCCACCCATAGTGCATGCACTTTCATTGGATTGTATCATCCTTTACGTTGTGCCTAACTTTGATTCTCAAAAGAAATGTTGTAAATAAACTCCAGCAAATACGATCACAATTACATGACAACAAGAAATAAGACTTCGACGACTGTATAAGATAGGTCCAATATAATTCATTGGAAGTGTTTGTTTAATGTGAGCCCATTGTCAAACTTGCAAAAGTAATATGTGATGAATAATAAATGAAGTTAAAGAAACGATGGAGACGAGAAAGTAAGTTTGCAATTAGCAATGATTATGGATGAAAGACCTTGTATAAAAAATGATGCCTAACAAAGGACTCGCTGCGCAAGGCATTGGCTATAATAGAGAAGCAATGTCGAGAAAAATCTATTGCAAAACCAAAGCCTATTCAACAAATCGATTCAGTGAACGTTTAAACAATGATCACCAAAAAGTATTGTTTTTGAATTTCCTAACAATATGGCAAGATTTTCCTCAAGACTTTTCGATGTTTTTGATATTATACGACGTAGATGAGTATCGACGATTAATGTTTGTTCCTTCCTTAACGATGGTGGTAAAATTATTAATGGTTCACAAACAATATGAACTGATTTGTTATGAAGGGATATATTTGTTTAGAAAAGCACCCCTTCGTATGAGTATAAATAAGAGTTAACCAAACAGAGGACAAGAAACATAACAAGAAAACAAATCATTGAAGTAATAAAAAATATGAGCAATGAATGAGATATAAAAAGAGAAGTAATAAGGAGGAATAAATGTTTTTGTAGTTTTGATATACTGGATATTGTAATAAAACACAAACTATTTGTATTCATTTTCATATTTAATGCATGAGCCTTGGTTTCTTTATTCGTCTTGAAAATCTAAGTTCGAAGGATTTTGTCTACATTCATCTCATGTGATATTTGATTTTAAATCAATTGCTGCTAATGGCAAAGAATTTAATTTAAATTTAAGTATTTGACTATCAGAATTTGCATATGAAACGTTATCTATATTAATTTTGTCTTAATTGGTTTTCCCAAAGAAATTAAATTCAACTAGACTAAGGTTTATGTTGCCAATTGAAGCTTCAATCTATAAAGCAGTAGATAGTATAAGCACTATCTCTCAGGGTTGTATATAAGGGTTTGTAGAAAGTTTGACTCTATTTGCCCAAGGCCGGATAAGGGATTGGTCTGCAACTTATTTTGTGAAAGTGGTTAATGTCTGAGGCCTTGAAGTTCAATATTCTGCCATATTCATAACTCAAACATTATTCCTTCCATTCAAACAATATTCATTTTACAAGTAAATATCTTAAAGAATCCATATAACTTCTATTTTAAACAAGTGTAAAGATTTTGCCAACCTAAGAACTCCCAAAGTTTAAATTCGCTATAGAAAAGCTTTGAACCAAGTCATAAGGGTTTAAGGAAGGTTTGCCCACTAGGTTTCGCAAAGCCTAAAGTGTAGGGGAAGTGAATCAAGAAATCATTCCCACTGGTTGGCCAAATCCTACTGGAGAATTGGCAAAGCCCTTGGATTTCCAATTTGTGGTTTTGGGAATTAGAAGATTGTTGACTCTATTGGGTAGGGTTGCTCACAATATATATTGTGAAGTTACTCATAATTTCAGAGTTCGTAGATCAGAATCAAAAAATAGTTGTATCAATTTGTTTGGAAGCGTACTCTACTGGAAGCGAGAACCCGGATGAACAACACAATCAATACATTTCTTGAAAGAGGTGGCAACTCTATTCAATAAGATTTCAGTTGGTAACTCTAATGAGGGAGAAGACTCAAAAGGAAATGGCAGATAGTTTTATTGCAAATGTATCAATCATTTCAAAGAAAACCTTTTATTCCAGATGGCATCAAGTTGTTGGATCTCAGAAGATTTGATATTAAGCCCAACAAATTGTTCTCAAAGCTTTCATCACTTGTACCAAAGTTCCATGGAAAATGGGATGAATCAACACTTCAACATTTGGATGTGTTCTATACATTTGTAGAAGATTATGAGATTTGTGTAGATGATCAGGTGATAAAGATATTTGTCAGACACTAAAAGATAATGCAAGACAAGCATATTAAGCAATACCTACACAAAGTATCTCACCTTGGAAAGAATTTGAACAATGATTCTTATATGAATTTCATGATGCAATTGAGGAAGATAACGTGTTTTACAAACAAGAGGACATGAATGAAAACCAAAATTGCAGCACAGAAAAGGATCCTAACATGTCTTTGCTTGATGCCTTTTTTAGTTGGAAAAGATTTGAAGGGGAGTCTTCTGCACATTTGTTCATGAGGATGACAAACTTTTGCCATGAGATACCTTTGAACATCATGCCTCCACATGAGAAATTTATAAAGTAATTTTTTGAGTTGGGAATCTCACCAGATGACCCTGATTTGAAACTTCTCTTTCAGATTTTAGAAGAAGATGGTGAAGACGAGGAAAAATATACCACGAGTAAGACAAACACCCAATGATGTTTCACATTTGAATGGAATTTGAACAAAGAAGAAATATTTGGACAGCCTGAAGAATAATCCACTCATGATGATATCATGATGATACTAGTATGACAACAAATATCAGCGAATGTAAAAATGAGGAAGAGGATTCTCTCGGCATGGAAGAAATTTCAAATTTGTTGGACATGGAATATCATAAACATGTTGAGAAAAATGGTCCAACTTTTTTCTCAATCCACTACAGTAAACAAGTTGATGGATCAGCACATATTCATGGGCTACTGGATGAAGGAGATGATAATTCCATAGAATCAAATAGTGGAGATGAAATAGAATTGGATATGGTACATGAACAGGAGGAACTTTTAGGAGATAATGTTAATGAAGATATCAGTCTTGTTGATCAAGCAGATGATGATTCTCAAAAGGATGAATTTGGTAGGAGTATGCAATTTGCCGATATCTTATTTAATGGAACACTTGGTGGTCCACATAAAAGCTCTCATGAAGGTATGCCTGAGTTCTCTATGTTCTTGAGCCCATTGTTTGAAGAGGAAGCAAAAGAAGATATGTTTGAGTTCTCTATCTTGAATCCATTATTTGAAGAGGATTTTCTATGCAATCAAGTTTATTATCATCATAATGAAGATAGCAGGCCTGGGGATAATTTTGGAGATGTTGAAACTCAAGATATGTGTGGAAAAGGGTATTCAAAAAGTGAGACATGCAGTAGTTCATCCAATGAGTGGGAGTTGTATCAAACATGTGAAAATGAGATGGAATCAGACAAGCATAATGAGGAGAATGTGTTGAAGAATAGTTCTGAAAATTTTCCAAGTATTCTATCTGATCAAATTCTTGATAAAAATGAAGTAATTATTCCTGAATATGAGCCATCTCTGAAACCTTTTTGTGAAGAGAAATAATATCTGTCATATGTAGATGAAACAAATTGTGTGCAAGAAGACGTACAAGTAGAGAATGTTAGTATGACTAATCAAATGCATGACCATAAAGATCTTCCATCTAGCAAAGAACACAGTGCATCTGAGGACCTCTAACAGGCTAAACATAAGTCAGTAACTAAAGACCACATTGATGAAAGAATAAGTGTTGTCTACAAAGATAGTGTGTCTAATACAACAAGGGATCAGATTTTGGGGCTAAAAGATTATGGAATTTGTTTCCTTTCGAATGCCCTTGTTGATAAGGAAAAGGAAAATTCTGATCCGAAGAAAGTGATGAAGGGAAAGCATACCATGATCATAAGGAAGGAGATATTGCATGACCGAAATCAGCTGTTCGATAGAGGAAAGGATTATTGTTCACATTTTGGGAGGACCAGTGCCACCCAATTTTAGTTTGCATCAGGTTAAGTATGGTCTGCTCCTCCAGAGATAGCTGGAATTTCATTATGCCCACAAGGAGCATATGTCCCCAATAAGAGCCACTAATGAAGACTTAATTTCATGATGACCACAATATGATGACTGCAACTCTTATATTGGCAATCATAAGGATTGAAGATACCAGACAAACCAATCTGTTTGGGATCTATTTATTTCAATATGGCATAAGGATATGACTCTGGAATCAAGCAAAGTGGTAGATGCAGCAAGCACAAACAGATAGAGGCTGGGGTCTGTTAGAAATTTAATTTTAGTGAAACATGCTGGCAATTTTTTGTGACAACTATGTAGATGCAGCAAGCACAAACAGATAGAGGCTGGGGTCTGTTAGAAATTTAATTTTAGTGAAACATGCTGGCAATTTTTTGTGACAACTATCTTTCACATATAACTAAACTTAGATCGAGTAGTTTGACTTATATTGTTAACAAGATTCTTAAGGCCAAAGGATAGGAAGTTGCTTTCAATATGTCTCTATTTAGCAGATTCTTCTTCAAAGAGCCTCCTGCTGGTTTTCTTGAAACTGCTAAGAGACTTTATGCTTTTGATTTATGTTTCTCCATTAAGGATCTACAGGAAGAGACATATCTTACGAGAAATTGTCACCAAGTTGCATGAACAGTTTCCAGATTCTTTATTCCTTGCATTCAATTTCAAAGAAGGTGAAAAGAGAAACAAGTTTGTAGAAATCATGGGTGATTATGATGATAAACTGTCCTCTTCTGCCTTTGAGTCTCATCCAATATTTTCTCCAGGCAATTGACAACTGGTTGTAAATGAGAAATCATCAGAACGTTATGCTTATCCATCGTGACAGGGGAAGTTCGCCTGTACTACTTTCTTTCGAGCCTTCTAATCTGAAGAAAGCTTCAGATGTTTGAACACAGGGCTCTTGACAATGATTTTCGGGATGCATCAATAGGTTATTTGCAGTTTTTGGTGCCTCTAAATCCATTTCCTTCACAATTACGATATTTTCAATATGTAACTATAAAAGTATGTCACCAAAATGGCCACCAATAGAGCATACACTTTCCTTGGATTGTATCAGCCTTTGTGTGCCTAACTTTAGCTCTCAAAAGAAATACCATCAATAAACTCCAGCGAATATGATCTCTGTTACACGGCATGACTTCGATGACTGTATAACATAGGTCCAATGTATTTCATCAAAGTGTTTGTTTAATGTGAGCCCAACGTCAAACTTGCAAAAGTAGTATGCGTTGAATAATAAAGCTGAGATAAAGAAACGATGGAGACGGTAGCGTGAGTTTGCAGTTAGCAATGATCATTGATGGCAGAGCTTGTATAAAAAATGATGCTCGACAAACGACTCACTGTGTAGGGCATTGGCTCTAATGGAGAAGCAACGTAGAGAAAAATCTGTGACGAAACCAAAGCCTCTTCAACAAATCAATTTAGTGCACGTCCAAACAATGATCACTAACAAGTATCATTTTTGAATTTCCTAACAATATGGTAAGATTTTCCTCAAGACTTTCTGATGTATTTGAACCATATTATGAGATGCGAATGAGTATCGAGGATTAATATTTGTTCCTCCCTTAACGATGGTGAGAAAATTATTAATGGTTCACAAACAATATGTAATCAATTTATTATGAAGGGATGATTTTGTTTGGGAAAATCTTGTACCCCTTCATATGAGTATAAATAAGAGTTGCCCAAACAAAGGACAAAAAACATAACAAGAAAACAAGTTAGTGAAGTAATAAAAAATACGAGCGGTTAATGAGATGTAAAAAGAGAAGTAATACGGAGGGATAAATGTTTTTGCAGTTTTGATATACTAGATCTTGTAATAAAGCACAAACTATTTGTATTCATTTTCATACTTAATGTATGAGCCCTGTTTTCTTTATTTGTCTTGAAAATCAAAGTTCAAAGTATTTTGTTCAACTAGACTAAAATTTGAGTTGCCAATTGAAGCTTCAATCTATAAAGTAGTAGATGGTATAAGCACTATCTCTTAGTGTTGTAAATAAGAGTCTGGAGAAAGTTTGACTCTATTAGCCCAAGGCTGGATAAGGCACTGGTCTGCAATTTATTTTGTGAAAGTGGTTGATGTTTGAGGCCTTGACGTTCAATATTCTGCCATATTCATAAGTCAAATATTCTTCCTTTCATTCAAACAATATTGGTTTCACAAGTAAACATCATAAAGCATCCATATAACTTTTATTTTAAACAAGTTTAAATATTTTGTCATCCTAAGAACTCCCAAGGTTTAAATTCGCTATAGAAAAGCTTTGAACAAGTCATAAGGGTTTAAGGAAGGTTTACCCGCCTAGGTTTAGTGAAGCCTAAAGTGCAGGGAAGTGAATCAAGAAATCATTCCCGTTTATTGGCCGAGACTAAGTAAGTAATCCTATTGGAGAATAGGCAAAGCTCTTGGATTTCCAATCTGTGGTTTTGGGAACCAACACAATGTAAAGATAAACTTATATGAGATGCAAGATTAAGCTACAATAAAATGCAAGAACAAAGAAAGTAAGCTAAGCTAACAAGATAAAGAAATACATCCTCCTAATTAGGCTAGATGTGCTAATCTAATTGCAATGAAAGGGAATACTAAGCTATAATGCAAGTATGCAAGAGTGCGAGTGGTCAAGATATCAAAATGGCAGCATACCATTAGCATAAACTCTAGAGATGAAAAGAGTGAGGAAAGAGCCTCCTTTTAAAGAGATTTGGATGGTCAAGATTAAGAGGCAAAAAACAATGGTGGAGATTTGTTCCTTAGTTGATCCATGTGCTCAAGATTCTCAAGAGGCAAAAGGAGTGGATGGGATTGAGAGGCAAAAGAATGAGTGGTGGAGATAAAGAGGCAAAAGCCTTTTTGAAAAGTCAAGATTCCACTCACCTTTAAAAGTGTGCATTTAAGTTGTAGACAACTTGCTTTTTATTTTAATTTTAGAAAATGCCTTTTCATGTGCACATAGAATATAGGGGATTTTATTTAATTAACAGGAATCATGTTCTTCTAATTAAATAAAACTTAGGATAAGGAGGTCAAACATTAGGATAAAATCAAATAAATGATTTGGTCAAAGATTAATGATTAAATAATTATGCAAAATTGATTAAGCATAATGTGGTCTAGCATAGACTTATAGTTTACTAGACCAAAATTGGGTGATTACATTTGGCCCTCTTTAAGTCAATGTACAAAAAATCTGAATAAGCAAATTGAGTCAAAGAATGATGATATTAAGTTGACCGATAAGAGATATGATTCTGAACTAGGAGCCAACGAAGTGCGGTGAGATAACTAAACTTGAACTAGCTGTAAACGAAGCTTAGCAAGGTTGATAATCCTGAATGCAAAGTTTGATGCGAAGCAATGAAACTGAACATTAGGACAAGGTTGATAATACAAAACTACAACTGATGTGATGCTGTGACAACTGATATGTCCAAGAGTGAATAGATTAGATCAAGTGTCTGCCCCAAGCGAAGCACAATGGTTTAAAGGATCTCAACTTGATGTGAAGCGATGAAGTTGAGATGCCCCTAGCAATGATAGCATAGCATAATCAATTTGCAACTTTTAGAGATCAATGATAGATTATTCTTGTCCACTTGGGATCGAAATCGAAATAATGAATGAGCGATGTAGAAACAAGATAGATTGGATCAAATTGTGCGAAGAGAAGGTCCTTGATGATAGATAAGTGATGTAGAAAGCATAGGACTAAGTTTGACGACAGAGTAATGAGAATGTGCCTTAGTTTGACTAATTTTGACCAAAAAGATGTAGCATGAAAATTAGGTCAAAGCAAGAAGAAATGAGATGAAAATGATGATGAAGAGATGTGGGAATGATAAACAAATGTAAATGAAGTTTGCCTCGAAAGATGCGAAAGATTTGCCTCAAAAGGGTAAGTCAACTGTGCAAAAAAGAAAGAAATTTTAAATCGCAATTTTGACGATCAAGATTTCGGAGTTCGATTTCGATCCTGAAAATGAATTCAAGACATCAAAATAAGGTAAGGGTACAATTTTCGTAGAAATCCGAGACGACTGAAAATTAGGTCAAAAATCTATATGAGGGGTTTGAAAGGATAGATAGATGAAATGATAAAATTAACCCATTTGGTGACAAGATGAACAGAGAAAGTGATTACAAGAGATGATCAAGATTGAGAAATGATTAAGGGATGGTTGAGAGATGTGTCCGATAATGATGAAGACTCTCTCCTCAATGCAAAGCCTAATATGCAAAGTAATATGAAATGCAAAGTGCAATTTGCAAGGGTCAATTAAGTAGGTCATTGTTATTATCATCGAGCCTTATTAATGGGATATCACAAGATCATATGACCGTCGCTAGTGCAAGTGCAACTATGAAGATATGAATATGATCTATATCAGATAGGGTGTAGGAACCTACCATAAGCATAAAAAACATAAAGATCAATATGACTCATCGTTAGATTTCCAGATAATGTAGCAAGATTATGCTTGCAACGAGACATAGATGTAGAAATGGCCATAAGCACGGTCTTATGGAACAAACACAATGTCACAACCAAGGACATTATGTCTAAATGAATCAGGTCAAGGTATATGTCGCATTCTAACCAAGAGGAGGCACTTATTATAGACGCTTGATGCACTAGCAAAAGATAAAGAATATATGCCCCATGCCCCTAGTCCTCTAGTCGAGTGACATCCTGTAGAGACGTCAGAGAGAACATCAACGAAAATCATCAATAACAAGCAACACACAAAGAAAATCATGAAGCATGTCTCAATCGTTTTAGTTTAAGCACGGTGTGATAAAGAAAATGATCGCTGACTCTCTACGACTTATGCCTACAAGTGAGATATATTGCATAATCCTAGACTGTTGATGAAGTGTTGGTTCAAGGTAAACTATCAGATAAGTGTTGAGAAACTCTCGAAGTCAAGATGGGAAGTGTTGAGAAATATTGTTTGGGGTAGTGTTCAAAAACAATACTTTGTCCTAGAGATCAGAGATGATACAAGTCATGCCCCTTAGACCTAGACAAAGACTAATTCCAAACCAAGGAGACATGTATGCAAGATAGAAGTCAAGTGATTCATGGCCAAGCCATGAGCTAATAGATAGAAGCGCAAAGGTCTCAAGTAGCACCTGTTTCTAGATTTTCACCACTTGACAGGATTTTTTTATAGGACTTTTTGTGCTTTTTTTTGTGGTAGCAAGATGCATGCTAAAAGATGGGCACCAAGATACACCTTTTTTCAGGATCATATATCAATTGTTTTTGGATTTTTCAAAGAAATTTAGAGATTATTGGTTCTCAAGAATGATCATATAGTTTTGTCCCAATATCTAGCAAGGTTTATGGCATAATGGATTAGCAAGCTTATGGATAAGATGGATAGGTAATTATGCATGAAGCGAGATGTGATCCTCAAGAACTGTCTCATCAAGATTTCCCAAGCTAGGCTAAGGGAAAACAACCATATGAAGCATGTTTTGGATAAGAAATGGAAGCCAATGACTGAGGTGGCCTATAGGATAATGACTTGATGTCATGAAAGCATATAGTCCAAAAAGAGTGGGCAAAGAGTGGACATGTCAGAAGGCTTCAAAGAACCATCTTTTCCTTTTTATTTCTTTCTTTTGATCAAGACCAAGGGGCCAAATGGATAGGATAGTGATATGATAGAATGATACGGATGAAGCTTATCATAGAATGATACGAATGAAGCTTATCATGGAGGCTACGAGTGAATGATTTGGGATAAGCAAGATCATGATAGGGTAGTTGATGGATAATATATATTAAAGTCAATACTCAAGGATAGATCAACATTGTCAAGATCAAAGGTGAAAGAGATAATAGTTGGAAGATGAAGGATTACACGTGATGCCTGTTTGCCAAGTTTTTGTCATGGTACTTGTCCAAGGCGCCGCAAGAAGTGTCTTTCACCATAGTGGACTTATTTCTCTTTATTTTGTCTACCAAGGTACCTATTTACCATGTTTTCACCAAAGCACTTTTTTTGTTTTTCTCAAAAATGTATGTTAAAAAGTGAGCACACTTATATAATCCCTTATTCTCAAATAATCCCATGGATTAGGAAGCTTGAGAGGAGCTTAGAGCTTTCTATCCATGACATGCAAGGAATCAA
Organism: Cupressus sempervirens; assembly: GCA_028749045.1. Lineage (NCBI taxonomy): Eukaryota > Viridiplantae > Streptophyta > Pinopsida > Cupressales > Cupressaceae > Cupressus > Cupressus sempervirens. The sequence goes on along the minus strand of CM053792.1, from coordinate 681,811,203 downwards.
ATAATGTAATTGTGGCTCTCAAATGAACCTATGGATAGAGACCCTTGCAAGGTGCACCATAGAATGAGAGATTCAAAGAGTACAAGCAATATGAGTGCTAGTATCCAAGTATTCAAATGAATATGCAATGCAAAGCTAAACTAGTATGAGATGCAAGATTAAGCTACTATGAAATGCAAGAACAAGGAAGGTAGGCTAAGCTAACAAGATAAAAAGATTACTTCCTCCTAATTAGACTAGATGTACTAATGTAATCAGAATGAAAGGAAATACTAAGCTAGAATGCAAGTATGCAAGAGTGCAAGTGAATGCTCAAGTGCTCAAGAATTCAAAATGATAGCATAGCATTAGTATGAACTCTAGAGATGAAAAGAGTAGGAGAGAGCCTCCTCCTAAAGAGATAAGGAAAGTCAAGATTAAGAAGCAAAAAGCAATGGTAAAAATTTGATCTTTAGCTGATCCATGTGCTCAAGATTCTCAAGAGGCAAAAGGAGTGAATGGGATTGAGAGGCAAAAGAATGAACGGTGGAGATAAAAAGGCAAAAGCCTTTTTGAAAAGTCAAAGATTCCATTCACCTTAAAAAGTGTCCATTTAAGTTGTAGACAACTTGCTTTCTTTTTATTTTAGAAAATGCATTTTCATGTGTGGATGAAGTAAAGGGGATTTTATTTAATTAAAAGGAAGCATGTTCTTCATATTAAATAAAACTTAGGACAAGGTGGTCAAACAATGGGATAAAATCAAATAAATGATTTGATCAAAAACTAATGACTAAATACTTATACAAAATTGATTATGATAATGCGGTCTAATATGGAGATTAAAACTACTCATAAAGGTGGCTTATAGTTTATTAGACCAAAATTGGGTGATTACAAGGCAATCCAAAGTCCAAGTGCAAAAAACCTTGTCCCAAGTCAATTTAAAAACTAGAAATCCTTGTCTATATGCAAAGTGTGATCTAAAATCCCAAATAACTCCTAATTTCCGCTCAAGCATGTAATATCCTCCTAAGATATTTATTCCAAACATTTGCCAATTGTACAACGCAAACTTAAACAAACAATTTATGCAACTAATTTATTGAATTGAACATATTAAAATGAAAATCATGACTCTTCAAACTAAAAGAGAATTTGGAATTCAATATAATGCTAAATAACTACATCTTAATTTTCAACAGATATGAAATACCTTAAATATTGCATGTCATCTTTTGATAAATACTTCACAAATTAGCTCAATTGTGAACTTTGTCACAAGTCCATTGAGGTAATGAATTGGATTCTCATCCAATCCAATAAGTCTTGAAGGTTTTCGTCGCCAGGGTTCTAACTGAAAGCTAAAGCTTCCCGAAATTCTCCAAGAGAAACAATAACCAAGCATATTCAGAATCAATTTCTCAATGTTTTTTAATAACACGTCCCTATGACTCTTGATTTTCCTTCTCCTTGTCTCTTCATATTCCTTTTTTCTCTTTATTTTCCTTTACAAAAGAAATTTAAAGTGAATTCATTAATTATTCACTAAGCTTTATTAAGTCATTTCAATATTTTAGTAAATAATTAGATTGAGTTGTCATTAAATCTGATATAAATTGACAACTTAAAATTTAGTTATTTAACTGACTTCTATGTCCCCAAAAGGGGACGTTGCAGACCTCCCTTACCAAAGGTTGCTTGCCCTCAAGCAATCTGCATGTGCATGCTGAAGCCAAATATTTGGATCCCATATAAACCTCAAGAATGTTGCTCCGCCAATCTATTGTAGTAATCTGATATAAACAACATGCCTGAAATTGTGAAGCCACTCATCAAAAACCACTTGAGTAATGCACCAAATGTAATGACCCCTGCGGGTTATTCAACTTCCAACTTGCAAATTTTTGTGTTTTAGAATACTTGGTTTTGATTTGCAATTTTAAAGTAAAAAATAAACCTCTTGTCAAACAAGATAAAATAATATTGCAAATATAAAATATTCTAGAAATGAAATAGAGTTGCAATGATTCTTATTGAGTTAAATATATATATATATTTAAAATGCTTTTCATTAACCATTCATATCCGGAGGTCCTCAATTTTTTTTTAATAAAATCTGGAACTGTATGGTAGAAATGCATGAATTCATAAATGACAAATGTTAATAAATATTCAATGCTGGTAATAGTTGCAATGGCTGTCACAATCTATTCTGGAAATACCCTTTCAAAATCTGCACTTAAACCTTTGTAAGTTTCAATTTGCCAATAATATTGACAAAACTCTTGAATAAACTTCACAAGTTTTCTCATAAATGTTTGAAACTTGATTAATAATTGCTGCCAATGATAACCCGCAGGTCTGCAATGAATAAGAATAAAAAATATGTGCAAAGCCTTGATATTTCTTCATCAATAAACCCAATCATGACCTCTAAATAAAGCCATCCCCATTTGCACACTTTACTGGATATTACACCAATTCAAAGTGTAAAAAACTATGAAGAATTTCCGATTCTCCAAGTTAAAACTTCTAAATCCCTCGTCTCCAAATTCTCTTCACAAAAATCAGAAAACATCAACAATATCATGAAAAAGAACTCATGTGAGTCTTTTATAACACTTTGTAGGAGAGCTCCACACTTTTCCAGCTAATGTGGGATAAACAGATATACTTTTTCTCCTAATAATTTATTTACTCTAATACTTTAATTACCTTGGCTTAAGCTTCCAAAGTTCCATGAATTAATTGAACAAATGGCCCCTTCCAATGATGACTCAACACTCAAGTGAAATTACAAATTCAAATTATAACTTTATAATAAGTCAAATAATGTTTTAATCAAGTCACCATATTCGCTCAAAAACTAGGAAATTCGACATTCGATTCGCTCAAATTTGAAGTCAATTTGAAATTGCTACAAATTCACCTGTCACCATCAGAATTCCCTAGAAATTCGTAGTTTCGAACCCTAGTCAAATTCAAAGGAATTTTGAGCGAATTTGGTTGCCGTCAACGGAGCCCAGGAGGAATGTGAAATGAATTTGGACAAATTACAAGGCCACATCATCTTATTGACTTGTCAACTTAGTTTTAGGTAGTGATTTACATATTCAAACCTAAAACGACAGTGTTAGGGATTTTTCCATATTGCAACCCGCGTTTGGCAACGACAGTCTGGATGCGTACGTTTGTTGTTGGCTTGGTCCGGTCCCTGTTGTAAGGAGCTCATCCCCGCTTATTGGCTTGGTTTAGATATTATTTGATGATTTTGATGATACATTGATATTTGATCACATATGATTCTATGACTAATTACTAGTTAGTATTGTTAACATCAGTGTTTTAAAGTTTTTGCACCGAAACATTCATATGGTGGTGTATTTTGCTAAATTGCTTTATATTAGCATAGTGGTGTATGAACTTATTTGTTGCAACATATTTTTACATATATATAAAAATATATATTTTTTAAAAATATTGTACAATGAACCCAAAACAAACCCAAACCTAGCTCAATTTTTTTTTGAGTGAGTTCCGAACCCGAATGTTGAACCCGGATCCAAACCAGAATCTGAACCGACAACTTAGGTTTTAATAGTAACTTGGCCACTAAAAGAATAATAACTACCAAAATACTTATCCTTTTAATATGTCGTCTAAAATAGAAGTCACAACTATTACTTCCCCACGTGACTAAATGCACTTTCCAAAAATAGAAAGGGTCCCTCTCAATCATCACCAAACTTACCATAAATCATAAGTACATGATACTAAGCCCAAATGAAGTCTAATATGAATCAAATGAAGACCAAACTAGAACATACTGAATTGTGGAGAGGGAAAGACCCTCCCATAGTTGAGCCTCTGCCTCATAAGTCCCTCTATCCACAATAATTAGCCTACAAGGGACACAATGATAGGATAACAACTTGTCCTCTGACACTAGCTAAAAAGGGGGCATTATAGTCCACCCTCCATGAAATTGCTTGTCCCAAGCAATCTCATAAACAAATAACACATTAGTCCACCCGGATCCTAAGAGTAATACTATATAATGTCCCCGTGATCACTAACTAGCTTCCATAAAATCATCATCAAAAGAGAAGAATGGTGCATTAGGAATGTTGTCGAGGCATCTATTGCGAGTAATAACATCCAAGACTATGAAATAAAATCAAGACAAGGGGCTTTTCCAATGAGAAAGCGCAGACTGCAATGGGATTTTGCTCAAATATCAAGATGACTATATAACTATTTGCTCTAGGACTTGATCTTATGATAGTAACTCCAAAGTGGTCTTGGATCCAGCACTTCCAACCATATATGAATCATGACAGATAATATAAGACTCTTGAAGAGAATATCTTTGATGGTTTAGATTATGAGAATCCTTCTATATCAAGAGGGAGCCTGGCATTTCGTTAGAGGCAACCTTAGAAAGAGAGGGAGCAAACAGAGGATATGTTTCAGTTGACTTTTGAGGATCTTGATCATATTTATCCAAATGGAGTAGACCAAGTCGAGATGGATTCTCCAATGATCAAGAAATTGTAGCAATCAGAGAACTATGATTCATGAGATAAAGTTCCATCCTTGTGCCAAAGTGAAGTCTATACATTACTAAAGACAAGTTTGGAGTTATTAACTAGAGCCCTTATTGAGAGGGAGACTCGACATCAGTGACTATTTGAGATGCACTACAATGCATCCTTCTCTGTGAGAGAAAGTTTGAGGTGAAAGCTTTTGTTCTACCCTCTAAAAATGTTCATGGTGGATGTCGTGTGAGTTACTAAATGACTACGAGGAAACATCGTGGAAGGTGACGATCTTTCACTGAAGTTTGTTTATGGTTACCATAGTAAGGTGTCGATCTTACAATAGTATAACATTCTATCACAATGGATGTCATATGCTTGATACCTAAGCAGATCATGATAGATTATATCATGTAAATCAATATACTAAGAAATAAATATAGTCACATAGATATCTATGAGTTCTATTGTATAGATATATCATGGTAGATTTAATATCCGTGGACAAGCCATGATTTTAACGTTCCTAATGTACTTGTACCATAGAGGGATACGTGCGCACATACCTCATGAACATTTGAGTACTCAGTGAATATCATGCGAGTTGATATTTTGAGGCCATTACTCATGATATCATGAGATGATATCATCATAATGAATATCTTCTAATCAAAGATATCCATTATCATGCCATTCTTGATATTACATTGAAATTATATCAAATCATGTGTTTGTCCTCCCTAGCTAAGAGGAAGTGTTGATGATTTAGTAGCTTTTGTCGGATAAATCCTATGAGACAATGTAATGACCCTCTCTATAAAGGCCACAGAAACCCTCAAACTGAACTTAGGAATTTTGTCAAACACTTGGCGTGTAACAATAACAATATTCAGAATATGGTAATTTCAGATTTGATACTTTCAGAATATAATCACAGAATTACAATATATATAAAGCCATTGAACTCTATTTCAATTACAATGCAATAAATTCTGAAATTATTTTATTACCAATTCTGGACTGATTATTACAATGACTGTATGATAGCAAATTTACCCAAAAATTGACATATATTTCAAAATGCAAGAACTTGGTTTGAAGAACTATGGAAGAACACCACGTTTTGCTGCAGATCGTTGATGAAGACCTCCAACCGCACCCCCAAACTGTCCTTAATTTGCTGCTGCTGCCCAAACTAGCAGGGCCGTACCAGGCCGTACCTGTACGGCTGCTGAAATAAAATAATATTAGGGTTTTGGGACCCCCAAATGCAAGGAAAATGGGCGCCTAGGGTTAGGTAGTAACCCTGTAAAACCATAAAAAATAACTCCAAGGGGTTGAGGAGATATGAGCAATTATGTGGTTCCGAACCCTGCTTTGCCAATTCTGAAAATGCACTTATTCTGTCTTCAAACTCTTGTCAAATGCTTCTCCAATGAATGGGCAAATCTGAAATCCTTATTCCAACCAAAAACAAACCCTAACAACGAATTCTCAATAAGCTCCAATGAGATGGCTGAATACCAACTCCAATTATGCAACAATTCAGGTGATATTTCACACCCTCAAAGTCGCCAATCCAAGGGAGTGATTCGTTCCCAAAGATCGAATAATTTGCAGATCCAAAGTCCACAAATGTCTTCACAATGAAGAAGTAGAAGAGTTCTCCAATCCAAGCATGTCCAAATGAGAGGCCCAGCCCTCTATTTATTCACTTTTCTAAGAAGTTGCTAGAACTTCTAGAAACATCCTTTATAATTTCTCATTATAATGCACTTTTTTATAATAAAGTAATTTTATAAAATAAAAAGTGCAACTCAAATTAAAATTATAACATGTGGGCCCCAATATCACATAATGATAAAATATAACCTCTTAACACTTCTTCAAGAGCAAGATATGACTATCTGATCCGCAGAATTGACTCTCTTTCCACACCATTTGCCTACGAGAGTCTGGAATAGGCAAATCCATGATCAATGCCATGTCGAACTAAAGAGGGGACATTACAGTCCGCCCCTCCTGAAATTGCTTGGCCTCAAGCAATCTCAACGCCGGGTGCTGCAAAATAGCCTCCCCCTCCCAAGTAGCATCCTCAACAGGTAAATCTTTCCACTTAACCAAGTATTCTCTGATCACCCTTCTACGAAGCTGCTTTTCTCTGCTCTCCAGGATAGATTCTGGTACTAAAATCAATTTTCCCTCATCGTCTAAAGGAGGTAATACTGCAGAAGGCACCACATTCTGACCCAACGCCTTCTTGAGGCATGACACATGAAACACATTGTGCACTCTGCTGTCTGCGGGAAGCTCCAACTCATAAGCCACTTCACCAACTCGCCTGATAATCCTGAATGGTCCATAATAGCGTGGCTTAAGTTTCTCTGCCCCACTCTTCTTAAGAGTAGATTGCCTGTATGGCTGCAACATGAGGTAAACCATATCATCTACCTCAAAACTACGCTCAGTTCTCTTCTGGTCTGCATACTGCTTCTGCTGATTCTGAGCTCTTGCAATATTGTCTTTGAGGGTAGCAACTATATCCTTACTCTCCTGTAATAATTCACCTGCACTGGGTACCCGGCTGTCGCTCAACAACAAATCCAAGAAACTAGGTGCTTCATAACCGTAAAGTGCCATGAAGGGTGTCATCTGTATAGTCATATGATATGTAGTATTGTAACAATACTCGCAGAGATATATCCATCTGACCCAAGCTCGCTGCTGAGCTGCCACATAATTCTTTAAATACCCTTCCACCCATTTGTTCACAATTTCTGTCTGACCATCAGTTTGTGGGTGATAGCTAGTGCTGGGTGTAAGCTCCGTGCCACATAACCGGAATACCTCCTGCCAAAAGTGACTCATGAAACGGCTATCCCTATCACTCACAATGTTCTGAGGCAAGCCGTGCAATCTGAAAACCTCCCGAAAGAAAACCTCTGCCACCTGAGCTGCTGAATGTGTAGTGGTGATAGGAAAGAAATGAGCATATTTCGTTAATCTATCTACCACCACATAAATACAATCTCGTCCTTGTACCTTGGGCAAACCTGTGATAAAGTCCATGGAGATGCATTCCCACTTCCTGTCGGGAATCGGAAGTGGCTGTAGGAGCCCTGCCGGATAGCTGTGTTCTTGTTTGTTTTGCTGGCAAACAAGACACTCTCGAACATACTGCAAAACATCAGCTTTCAGCCCTTTCCAAGTGAACCGCTCTCGAACTGACTTGTAAGTCTTGAAGTACCCGGGATGGCCTGTTGTTGGTGAGTCGTGAAGTGCTCTCATAATCAGTTGCTTAACCTTCGATCCTGGGACCAAGTAAATCCTGTTCTTGTGAATGATCAAATCATCCACAAGTGTGTATCTGGTATCAATCACTGTTCCCTCTACTATATCGGAGGCCCATGTATCCCTGGCATACTCTGCTATAATCAAGTGTCGCCAATCCTCTGACATCTGAACCATAAGAGTGAGGTGTGGCCTTCGAGATAGAGCATCTGCAACAACATTCTGAGTTCCCTTGACATATGAGATGTCAAAATCATATGCTTGCAACTTACTTACCCACTTTTGTTGGCGATCATTCAGGTCCTGCTGTCCCAAGAAATGCCTCAGACTGTTATGATCAGTTTTAATACAAAACTTGCTACCCACAAGATATTGTCTGAATTTGGCCAAAGCATGCATGATGGCCAACATCTCCTTATCATATATACTGAATGAACGCTCAGGGCCTCTGAGCTTCCTGCTCTCATAAGCTATGGGGTGCTTATTCTGCATAAGTACAGCACCTACTCCCTCTCCAGATGCATCACATTGAAGCTCAAATGGCTTCGTGAAATCAGGTAATGCTAGAACTGGGCACGTAGTCATTATCTCCTTAAATCTCATAAAACAGTCCTGTGCCTTCTGAGTCCACACAAATTCCCCTTTTTTCAGTAAATCTGTCATGGGAGCTGCATGTCGTGAGTAGCCACTGACAAACCTGCGATAAAAACCACATAAACCAAGGAACCCCCTCAACTGTGTAAGGTTCTCTAGTGGAGGCCAATCAACAATAGCGCGAATCTTTTCAGGATCCATCCGCACTCCCTCTGTACTAATGATGTGTCCTAAATATAACAGCTCGGTCATCCCTAAGTCACATTTGGACTCCTTTGCATACAAGGACTCCTTCTGTAGAATGCTCAACACCGTCTCCAAATGCTCTAGATGCTCCTGCCATGATCGGCTATAGATCAAAATGTCATCAAAAAAAACCAGCACGAATTTCCTCAACTGATGGTGGAAAACTCTGTTCATAGTGGACTGGAAAGTGGCAGGTGCATTGGTCAGACCGAAAGGCATGACTACAAACTCAAAGTGCCCACAATGACATCTGAAAGCAGTTTTCTCAATATCCTGTTCACGGACTCTAATCTGGTGATATCCTGATCTCAAATCAATTTTCGTGAAATAACAGGCCCCATGCAATTCATCTATCAACTCATCAATGCGAGGAATAGGATACCTGTTCTTAATGGTTCTCTTATTTAATGCCCTGTAATCAATACACATCCGAAGCGTTCCATCCTTCTTTTTTACCAAAACAACAGAAGATGCAAAAGGTGACTTACTAGGTCGGATGTGCCCCATAGCTAGCAACTCCTCAATGGTCCTTTCGATCTCATCCTTGAGTCGCTTTGGATGTCGATATGGTGTGATCATGATAGGTTTAGCACCTTCCTCCAATTCAATAATATGCTCAATACCTCTGTCCGGTGGCCTACCTGGTGGAATCTCACTGAATACCTTTTCGTACTTAATCCTCAACTTCTGAATATCAGGATGATATTCCACCTTATGTTGCTCCTCCTGTGTAGGTATCAAAGTACAAACTGCTGCCCACTCTATATCATTATGCCTAGTTAATCTCTCCAGCCGCCTAAATGAGATAGTCCTGATGTCTCCATTACAGATAGCCTTTAGCACATGAATCCTACCATTCATTTCGAATTGTATCTCCATATCCTCTAATCTCAGGGTAACCACCTTCAAGGAATGTAGCCACTGCATCCCAAGTACTATGTCCATGTCACCCATGTTGACCACATGATAATCCGCCTTAAACTCATAGTTGTTCAAGCGCAAAGGTAAGTCTCGTACCATCCTGTCACAACGAAGAGTGTATCCATCAGCTACCTTTACTCTTAGTCCTTCGAACTCCTCAGTAATGAGTCCACGCTTCTCTACAAATCGTGCATCAATGAAATTATGCGTGGCACCTGTGTCCAACAATGTAATAACCTTCTGTCCAGCCAAGACTCCCCGAAATCTGAAAGATCCCTCTCTCTGGATACTAGACAGTCGTGCTTCCTGTAAATGTAGCTCTGTTTCCTGCCTTTGCCCTGCACTGTCTATCTCCTGCTCTCCCTCTGCTTCATCAGGATCCTCATCATGATGTTCTGAGCCTTCGTAATAAGCCCACATTGCCCGGTTGGCCTTCCCTTTTGGCCTCATAGGACAGTCATGGCCGTACTCATACGGGCCTTTGCAATAGAAGCATAGCTTCTTCCTACGCAAGTCATTAAGTGTCTCCTTGTCCAGCCTCTTACTTTCTTCCTTAGGTAGTTGTGCCTCTCTATGAAAGGGTTTCCTGTCCTTATCTTTTCCTGAAGGGAAACCCTTTGCCTGAAATTTATTTTTAGAAGCTGAAGAGGAATCCATGTCACGAGCTTTCTTAATGGCTTCCTGCAAAGTGGGAGGGTTGAGAGCTTTAATCCACCCTCTCAACGGATCAACTAACCCATCCATAAATAAAACCAATAGCCTTCGTTCAGATACATCTGTTACTAACACTGCAAGTTTCTGAAACTCTGAAATGTATGTTTCCAATGAGCCCCACTGTTTAAGCTGGGCTAATTCCTTGAAATGGAGTTTTGGATCTTTCTTATCAAAACGTTCAATCAGTCTCTCCGTAAACTCCACATATGAGGTAATGTGTGCATGACCCATAGTGATCATACCATGATGCCACCATTCGTGTGCTAACCCATCCAGGTGAATTGCTGCATACTTAATAGCTTCTTCCTCAGACATAGGATTCAATTGAAAGTATGTGTCAAGCTTTTGAACCCAAGCTCTTGCTGTAGACTTCCCCGAGCCATCATAATATGGTAACTGTAGTTTTCCTACTTTCTTTCGTAGCTCATAGTTCTGAGTCCTGTCTTGTCCACGGGGCATATGCTTCATCCACACATCCATATACTCTCTAAAGGTGATTGCAGCTGTAAAATCTAGTCCTCCTGCTTCCCAATCTCTCCTCAGCTGATCCTGTATGTCAGTGATCTGGGGTTCTGGTACCGACTGCTCTGGAGCTCTAGGAAGGAACGTAGGAATCATAGGCCTCGAACTTACTGTCCGAGCTTGCTGGGGGGCATGACCGAAATTGTTCCCAATTTGTTCGCCTCCATTATGTCTCTCATCCTGATTATTCCCATTCTAATTGTGACCATTCTGATTATTTCCTCCTCCTATGTTAGCGTTCAACCCCATTTGTCGAGCCATCATCTGCATCATAAGCTCCATTCTCTGATTCTGTTCTTGTGCTCTTTGTTCGGCTAATCGCTGTCCCTGTGCCAGAGTGTCTAATAACTGTAAAAATCTTTCCTCTTGCGGATCTGGACCGGCATTCCCGCCTCTATCCTTATTGTAGTCGTAGTCTTGATCAAAAAATACCTCCCCTGTGTCTGTATGACTGGATTCTATGTCCACCTGGATAGATGAGCTAGACTGTTCGCTCTGCAGGTCAGAAATCCTATCTTGTCTTGCTTTGGTATTGCGGAAATTATAAGGCCTTTTTCGCATGCTCTGATTTTAGTGTTTTGACATTTCGTCAAACACTTTCCCTCCTATCTAGCTGTTCCAAATTCCCTATAAGACCTCCATAGGATGGCAGGACTTATAGCTCTGATACCACTGTAATGACCCTCTCTATAAAGGCCACAGAAACCCTCAAACTGAACTTAGGAATTTTGTCAAACACTTGGCGTGTAACAGTAACAATATTCAGAATATGGTAATTTCAGATTTGATACTTTCATAATATAATCACAGAATTACAATATATATAAAGCCATTGAACTATATTTCAATTACAATGCAATAAATTCTGAAATTATTTTATTACCAATTCTGGACTGATTATTACAATGACTGTATGACAGCAAATTTACCCAAAAATTGACATATATTTCAGAATGCAAGAACCTGGTTTGAAGAACTATGGAAGAACACCACGTTTTGCTGCAAATCGTTGATGAAGACCTCCAACCGCACCCCCAAACTGTCCTTAATTTTCTGCTGCTACCCAAACTAGCAGGGTCGTACCAGGCCGTACCTGTACGGCTGCTGAAATAAAATAATATTAGGGTTTTGGGACCCCCAAATGCAAGGAAAATGGGCGCCTAGGGTTAGGTAGTAACCCTGTAAAACCATAAAAAATAACTCCAAGGGGTTGAGGAGATATGAGCAATTATGTGGTTCCGAACCCTGTTTTGCCAATTCTAAAAATGCACTTATTCTGTCTTCAAACTCTTGTCAAATGCTTCTCCAATGATTGGGCAAATCTGAAACCCTTATTCCAACCAAAAACAAACCCTAACAACGAATTCTCAATAAGCTCCAATGAGATGGCTGAATACCAACTCCAATTATGCAACAATTCAGGTGATATTTCACACCCTCAAAGTCGCCAATCCAAGGGAGTGATTCGTTCCCATAGATCGAATAATTTGCAGATCCAAAGTCCACAAATGTCTTCACAATGAAGAAGTAGAAGAGTTCTCCAATCCAAGCATGTCCAAATGAGAGGCCCAGCCCTCTATTTATTCACTTTTCTAAAAAGTTGCTAGAACTTCTAGAAACATCCTTTATAATTTCTCATTATAATGCACTTTTTTATAATAAAGTAATTTTATAAAATAAAAAGTGCAACTCAAATTAAAATTATAACATGTGGGCCCCAATATCACATAATGATAAAATATAACCTCTTAACACTTCTTCAAGAGCAAGATATGACTATCTGATCCGCAGAATTGACTCTCTTTCCACACCATTTGCCTACGAGAGTCTGGAATAGGCAAATCCATGATCAATGCCATGTCGAACTAAAGAGGGGACATTACAGACAAAACTATTGAAGATATATATATATATATATAACTATTATGTGAAGCTCAAGAAATTAATATAATATCTAAGAGATATTATGTGCATATAAATATAGTCATAACTAATTGTCATTATATTAATCAAATAATAATGAATAGACATGTCCCTTACATATCTCTCCTTGGCTCATCCTCAATATAAATGCAAGTGAGGTCGCTGCCTTTGGAAAACACAAAAATTACAGGCAGTGCTATTACATTTGCAGTGATCATACCTTAACAAATGGTCCCCAGTTTTTTGAGCTGAACGAATGTATCCAACACTCCACACAAAATGTAATAGACACGGTTTATCACATGTCAAGTCCACAACATTGTTTCGTTCAAACAGCTAATCCCCTTTTTAACATCATGCATTTGATTTAGTATTTATACACTTTGGCATATTCCGTTCCACTATGAACTACTTAGGTCTTGTTTGATTTCCCCATGCAGGCAGTCTCCTAGAAATAAGTTCTTTTATAAGCTAATATTTGATTGTTTAGCTCTTTTATCCAAGATCTGTAGGGTTTGGGGGCCTATTTGTGATTGTCAATGAAACTTTAATTTAGGCAATGTGGAATATATGCGTCACAATGTGAATAATGACGTTGAAGAATGCTCATTGCACCATGGTGTCCTACCTCCGAAAAACTGGGGAGACATTCAACAATTAAATTTCTTCTGTAAGTGAAAAACACATTATGTTTTCTATAAATCCCCCAACTAATTCTTAACACACCTCCAACTTCTCAGTAGACATTAATATTTCCAGTGATTTCATTTTAAATACAATTCTCTATTAAGCAGTGCACTTCCATCACATACAAAGTCCATGTCATGAAAATTAAAAACATAAATTCTATAGTACAACATCCTCAATTCAGAAGCACCTGCCTACGAAGCTTCATGTGCAATATGCATTGAATTTTGCAACACAAGCACATACAAGATCAAACAACTATACACGAATGCCATTCACATTGAGAGCAGCGAAAAAGATTTTCTATATTCCTCAAAGAAAAGATTACAGAATCAATTACAATGCAGAAATGAATTGCTTTCATGGAAATCAATGGCTCCAAAAATAGAGAAAGCTAGAAAGCAAACAAGAGCCCAGCCAGACTAAACTAAGCTAAATTAAGCTCACCTAAAGCTCAACTACATTAACATAAGCTAAGCATGCATGTGCAAAAATGTGCTCAATTATGCATGAGAATATCTTTAAGCATTTGCACAATATGAAATGTAGCAATAACAAATGTGAATGATGCAACTAAATGTATGTGTAACAAAGTAGCATGCTCTAACAATGTGACTGAAATCCACGCATTTTAGATATCCTTTGGTTAGCATTCTTCGTACAATCTCTACCTTTAAGAATCAGGAAAATACCCATTTTTAATGTTAGTGCAGTGTTATGAAACCTATTATGTATTGGACGATGGATCTAATGAAAATTCTGCATCCCACATTTATAGCCAAATGGCTTGGAAGAGTCATCTTTAGATTCATCAATGATTTGTTTCCCATTGTTTTATAAGCAAAATGGCCATGCTGGCCAGGACTCTCAAAGAGCCTCATAGGGAGACTATACAAGCATACTTCATTAAACTGGATATACAAGCACGCTTCATCAAACTGGATAGAAACACACTTAGCAACTTGAAAAGTCTCATCATCTACATTGCCCGCCAAGATAAATTAATAATCAAATAAATGGATTCCTCAAAGAACTGTATATTCCACAATTTAGAACATTATGATAAGGAAATATGACCTCAAATATAAGACTGAACCCTGAGATGATAATCACATATACAACTAACCCTCACTGTGATTTAAGCATTTGAACTTTAACAAATATATAAAGAAAATATAAATTGTTTTTACAATAGGGAAATCTTTGGTTTCAAGTCAAAATGCTAGGTCGACTTTTGACTGCTCTTCCAATGCAATATCAGAATAAAACAGAATATAGCATAGAGATGGTGGCTTACCCTTAGCACTTACAGAGATCACTACTCATATAAAGACAAAAGAAAAGTGAGACCAATATGAGTATAACAAACTAAATAATGCAAAATCACTTGGCAATTTTTATTGTGCAGTTACTTTCAGCAGACATATCGATCTGTTTATCTCTGTTCCACAAAAGACAAATGGGTTTTTTGAGCTTACCCTACCAATTCGGATATATAGATTATTCTATCAATGAAAAACCTAAAAGGTTTTCAGCATGAACATTTGGCAAGCTCTCTTTGTACACTCCTTACCATCATTTGGTTAATAGTTCAGCATATTTCGATAGAAAATTTATTTGCAGAATTTTGTATATC
Source organism: Cupressus sempervirens (assembly GCA_028749045.1). Lineage (NCBI taxonomy): Eukaryota > Viridiplantae > Streptophyta > Pinopsida > Cupressales > Cupressaceae > Cupressus > Cupressus sempervirens. The sequence goes on along the minus strand of CM053792.1, from coordinate 681,796,149 downwards.
CTCACAAGCAGCATGTATAAGTTACTGCAAACTCATTCCATCTATCAAGAATTATTATGAAAAATAGATAAATAAACAGGAAGAACTTGAAAAATACACAATACTCATAGCAACGTAAAGAAGTTACCACTTTGTCAATGATGTCATAAGAAAACCTCGGAATATAGTCTCCTCATAAATTGGTGCCAAAATTCCTGTCACACCTACCAGGCAAGCAGTGCTGAATCACAGGGTATGTATGTACAGATCAAAATTTTGAGAGTATTAAATAGTTCCAAATTCATTCAGAATTGTTCAGATATGGCAATAATAGACAAAATCTCATGAAACTCAGAACATTTGGATTGGAACAATAGATTGTGTGGTTACAATCAAATACCTGATATTTGATGCACCGATAAGAGGTAACAATTTCACCAAGGCATCAGCCTGCCAGAAACATAGAAAATGAAATCATTTTACAATAACAATAGGCTAGGAAGATTACGACTATACGTCCTCTATCATGATGTAAATGATCTAATCTAATTGGTTTTCATATTTCCCTTCAATCAAATGTCAGTTTCCCTGTGTTTGTGGAGCTGTAAGCTCTCTGAAATAAGTAGAATTCAAAAAGTACAAATTTTCCTATCGTACTACTTGTTTCAACAAATGATGTTAATTAAAGAGGAATTGATGTTCATCAAAAATCAGAAATATACATGATGCAAATAAAAAGAAAAAATATAAGAAATTAAAAAATTTACCCTAAAAACACCATGAGGAGAAAACCCAGCTTGCATAGTAGCAAATGTACTACTACCTGTTGATGTGAGTTTTGTAGCTACACCAACATGCAAGATATAGCACTTAGTAACGTACATAGTTTGCAAACTCTCCGAGTACTCTAAGAGTTCCTGAGTACTCTCAATTATTTTTGCTGGCCGAGTACTCTCAAGTTTAACTCTCGCGTATTTATAGATGTAAAAATATGTGGGTAAAAAGTCTCAATGCAAAGAAAACATTAGATTAGATGCATTTTTCACATGATGATAATGCTATAAAACCACGCATTTTCTCTGTTGAGATGTCAATTTCTAATTTAATACATTTTGTAATTGAATTCTACAAAGAATATATGTTTCTTTAAGAGATTTTAAATATCGATACTTCCTGATTTGCCGAGTTTTTCCCGAGTTTTTGTCAAGTATATGGCGAGTTTTTGCCAAGTTGAAAATTTTGGGCTTGCCGAGTACTCTCTGAGTTCGAGTCTGCAAACTATGGTAACGTAAGATAGGACACCAAACATTGAATCCTCTCTTGAACAAAGACACCACATATGCTAAAGATTGCAATAAAGATCATAGAAGCAACTCCAAGGTTCCTTCTAATGTTGGACCCAACTCAGTTTATGATGTGATTTGCTGGTTAACGCTTGGGAAATTATGTTAACTTTTCTGTGGAGGATCTATCAGCTTCTCGAATGCAAACGATTTTGGAATTAAAGTCTTCAAACTAATTCTAAAATAGGTTTGAAATAAAGTACTAATTCTAAAATAGGTTTGAATTATAGTGCAAATAGGACAAGGATTTAGAAATCTAGACTACTTCCCCTAATGCAAGACAAAGTTGATGTTGTGGTGAGACCAAACTGGTCCTTATTTTGCCATGTCAACTCTGCAAACAAGGGGACAATCTTCTAAGGGTACAAATATGATTTTCAAACTACTTGTGCTCATCAAAACCATAAATAATGCAAAGCAATGAACATGAAGTAATTGATGTGAAGTGCCTGCAAGTAGGCCCAAGCTAACCTTACACTGCTTCTACAATCAACAAGCACCAAAACATATGGACACTGCTTTCACCATGACGCCAACAACATCTTCCATTAAACTATCCGACTATCTATTTTAAACTTCTAATCAACTTAAGAAAATCTAAACAGAGGAAACTAGAAACCGTGCAATACTCCAAAAATAGCTTAAGAAATCCACCATGAAATCAACAACGAACAAGCAATTATTTTGGTAGGATTTAGGCAACAAATTTTCCAACCTCGCTTTACAAATGATAACCCCTTGTCTTTTATAGTCATTTAAGTAGAATGAATGGCTAGGACTGATTCAAGACGAAAGGCTGAGATTATGCCAACAAAACCTTAGTTACCGGATTTGTGCCCTAGAGGCTGGATCCGGATTCGGATCCGGATTCATGCAAATCCGGGCAGGATCCTTGTTTTAAACAGTGGATTCGTCTGGATTCATGGCCCACGAATCCAAACGAATCCACTGTGTAAAACAAGGATCCTGCCCGGATCTACATCAATCCAAGCATGAATCCTCAAGGATCCAACGCGAATCCTCAAGGATCAACAGTTTTAAGTGGGTTTAAGTTATTTAATATGACTTTTTAAAATATTTTTTTGCTTTTGAATCCTAAAATGACCCTTTTATGCATTATATATACTAAAAACTGAAAAAAATATACATAGTTCTAAAACTATATATATATATACACTCACAAATCCTAATTGGGGAAAAAAAAATCATGAATCCATGGATCCGATTCATGTGCCCGAATCGGATTCGTTTCCCAAATCGATAACTAAGAAGAAAACCCTAGTACAACTACTAGCTACAAGCATTTAATACTTATCCAATCATAATAAAGCACCACCTTGTGGGCCAATGGGAAAATTACACTACTTTTGTGAACAAATGAGAAAATAGGTTAGGCAAAGACATTAAGTGGACACCACATGCACACTTGGAATGATTTGATTGACTGACTTTGGACACATGATACTAGAGTCTTTTAATTGGTTGAAGATGAGTGGACACAACCTCAGCATGCTTATCTCATGAACTTCATCAATTTCTTGGAGATAAAGAACTATCTCTTGATAACATTATTAAGTCTTCAATTGATTGTGATGGCTCTGTTAGAGATGTAGCTTCAGTCAAATTGAAGCATATAGTAAATCAAATTAAATGGTATATATTAAATATATGTATGTGTGTGTGCGCGCGCGCGCATGTGTGTGTGCTTGCATATATATATTATAATATGATTTACTAAATTAACATCTATCACTACATATTGAACTTTATCTTATTCTATATCATGGATTTGCCTTAGCACTGATCGGGCTCTATCTCAAACTTTGACCGAGCCTTGTAATGATATTTAATCAGGCCTCTTTTGTGATCGGGCCGCTAACATATTTGAACAGTCTCTAACTAATGATCGTGGATTATAGGTATCAATTCATGAACAGACATATCCACATAGGGACATGACCCTACGTGGCACAACAAGCCACGTAGAGTCATGCCCACATGTCATGCCCCTACGTGGGCATGACTATTCAGATTCATATATATTGGCTATTGATGTTGCTATAGAGAACATATCAATACAATGGCATATTATTATCTGCAGCAACAATATTGTTTCCTCTGCCACAGTGATTCATTCAATCTTGAAATTATATTCTATGTTTTATCACAGTAATACCTTAAGTTCATCCTATACATTCTAAGCATTTGAAATATCATTTAACAATTATAATAATAGCAGAACAGTGTAAAGGTCAAAGGATATAATCACAGGTCTGCACTTACAAAGTTTTACACTTTCAGTTGTTCAATTTGAATTGGAATTATTAAATTATCACACTCTATCTCAGATCCTCAGTTCCTTAACATGGTATCAGGGCCTAACTGATAGAGTTTAAACAAGATATTGAAATTACCACTCAAACTTCAGACTTGCTCAAAATCTACTCAAAGTGCTACCATGGTGAATGGTGTCAGACTTGAGGACTTACTCAAACTTTTATATCATGGAGAATTCAAATAATGATCATTCTTAGAGAGCTTGAATTAGGATCATATGTGGAAGAGAACAAATCAATGCCTGAAAATGAACCAGATAAAGCAATATGGAAAAGGCATAACAATAAAGCTATGAAAATTATTATAAATGTTGTAAAGGATCATATACTTCCAACTATATCAAAATTAAAAACTGCCTATGATATGTTCATGACCATTCAAAACACATATGAAATCAATAATACAAGCAAACTGATTACCTTGAAACAACAACTTCTTCACATCAAGATGAATAAAGGAGAAACAATTACATGATATTTTATGAGAATTTCAGAATTAAGAGATCAACTTTCCACTATTGGAAATAATTTAGACGACAAGGAATTATCCTTGATAGCCCTTAAAGGGTTACCAACTTCTTGGGAATCCTTTATTCAAGGGATCAGTGGATGGCCTGAACTACCAAAATTTCATCAACTTAAGAATGATTGCAACCAGAAAGAATCAAGACTAATTACAAGAGAGATCAGTCCAAGCCCTTAATGCAAACACAAACAATAAAGAAAAGAAAAGACATTTGAAATGAAAAAGGGGGAAGCCTAATCAAACCTACAAGAAAAGGGATATATCTAAAATACAATGCTACAAGTGTGATAAAATCAAACACACTGACATGTATTGCCCAAAAAGAAAGAAAACTCATGCCTCTATAACTGAAGTCAAGGAAGTTAAAAATTCACTATTCTTTTTAGCCTTATCAAGCGAACTAAACACTAACAAGAATACTTGGATAGTTGATAGCGGAGCATCTTGAAACATAACTGGATTCAGAGACAAGTTCAAGAAGTCACAATAAGGGATACCTCCACCCATCCAGTGAAAGGAATTGGGACCTGTTCAATAAGATTGAAAACCAAAGTTACCTTGCAACTAAAAGATGTACTAATTGTACTAGGCATCACGAGAAATTTGGTCTCCATCTCTGGTCTAGAAGAACAAGGATATCGAGCCACTTTTCAGGAAGATAGGTTCTATCTTGGCCTAAAATAATTAACATTAAGAATGCAATCACTATAGGTTTTAGAGATGGAACTCTATATAAACTTTGTAATACCCAAAACCTAGCCTTGAATCATGAAATTTCCAAAACTAATGAAATTTGGCACAGAAGGCTAGGATACCTCCATTTCCGTGCCCTACCCTCTATAGAAAAGATTGCGACCATTTTACCTAGTCTAAAATATGAACATGTTGAAACCTACAAGGGATGTGCTTTCGAAAAGAATTCCACAGGATCTTTTTCATGAAGCAAACATAAATCAAAATTACTGATTTGTGTGGTCCAATGTCAATACCCTCATTAGGGGGACTTTTGTATTACATGACTTTTGTTAACGATTGCTCCAAATAAACCTGGATTTACTTTCTAAAGCTTAAAGAATCAATTAAAGTATTATTGAAATTTAAAGAGTTCAAGGCATTAGTTGAAAAGCAAGTTGGAAAGAAAATTAAGACTTCGAAAAACTAAAAAAAAATTTTAAAACTTTAAAGAATTTTGCACTTCTGTTGGGATTAAGAGGGAGTATACAATACCTTATCATCCACGATAGCAAAAAGGAAAAATAAAACCATCATTAAAGCCGCTAAAGCCATGATGCACGATCAAATCTTCACACTTAATTCTGAGATGAAGCCTCAAATACAGCAGTGTACATTCAAAACAAATGTTCTCATTCAATCTTAGAAATATGACACCTAAAGAAGCCATCACAGGAAACAAACCAGATTTGAGTCACTTACGAATTTTTGGATGTCTTGTATATATTCATGTTCCTAAATAAAAGAGGTCCAAACTAGAACCCTTTGGGAAGAAAGGCATATTTGATGGTTATAGGGAGTCCTCTAAAGCTTATAGAGTATATGCTCCAAGACAAAGAACTATTGAATTAAGTAGAGATGTTAAATTTGAAGATATTGCATATAAACTTTCTAAAAATGTTGAAGAACCAAATGATGAACCAACTATAGGATTAGATGAAAACCCTAATGTTGAGATTAAGAGTATATACTCTAGGACAAAGAACTATTGAAATCAGTAGAGATGTTAAATTTGAACATGTTGCATATAAACTTTCCAAAAATATTGAAGAACCAAATGATGAACCAACTATAGGATTAGATGAAAACATTAATGTTGAGATTCAAAGGGAGAATGGTTCAAAAGATCATAAACTCATACCGTCTAATCCTAAAAATGTTGAAATCCCAAACAACAAGAAAAGACCACTATGAGAAAGGAAGATGGTTGAAGAAAATAATGTAGCCTCTGAAGAAATCTTTAGAGAAAGTAAGAAAACAAGAGGTTACTCATGCTATGTTGCACTTATAACCGAGCTCATCAAATTTGAACCATCAAATGTTGAAGAGGCCTTATCATGCCAAGCTTGGAAGGATGCTATGATTGAGGAATATCAATCTATATTGAAAAATGATGCTTGGGATATCATACCTAAACCTATGAACAAATTAGTTGTCTCCTCTGAATGGCTATTCAAAATCAAATATGCACCAAATTGTAGTATTGAAAAATACAAAGCCAAATTTGTTGCCAAAGGGTTCTCTAAAAATGTTGGAATTGATTATGAAAAAACACTCGCCCCTTTTGCTTGATATACCTTGGTAAGAACCATAATTGCCAATGCAGTATCCAAAGGATGGAAGATACATCAAATGGATGTAAAGACCGCATTTCTAAATGTTGTTATTGATAAAGAGGTATATCTAGAACAACCAGTAGGCTTTGTCATCCATGACAAGAACTCCTATTTGTGCAAACTGAAGAAATCTCTCTATGACCTTAAACAAACCCCTAGGGCATGGTATGAAAGGATAGACAGTTACCTTACCAAACTAGAATACTCCAAAAATGAAGCAAATTCAAATATATATTTCAAATTATCAGATTGTGACATGTTAATACTTCTTCTCTATGATGATGATTTACTAATAAAAGGGGAAAATCATCTCATTATAAAATGTAAACAGGATCTTGTGTTTGAATTTGATAAGAAAGATATGGGTCTCCTGCACTATTTTCTAGGTCAAGAAGTGTGGCAAAAAGAGAATTAGATTTTCCTAAATCAAGGAAAATATACTATTGACACATTGAACAAATTTGGAATGATGGACTGTACACCCTTATCTACAGTTGCTCAGAGTTTTACAAAAGCAAAATACATAGCAGCCTCCATGGGAGCCCAATAAGCAGTGAGGTTAAGGAAGTCACCGGTTGGATTATTTGGGAAGTCCTTGCACCCTACAGTCATAAACTGTGATAATCAGAGCTGCATAAAACATGGTTCAACAAGAAGCAATCTGCAATTGCTCAAAGTTCTATAGAAGCAAAATACATAGCAGCCTCCATGGGAGCCCAAGAAGCAGTGTGGTTAAGGAAGTTACTAGTTGGATAATTTGGGAAGTCCTTGAACCCTACAGTCATACACTGTGATAATCAGAGATGCATAAAACTATCAGTTAATCCGATTTTCCATAACAAATCTAAGCACATAGGGATTCCCTATCACTACATTAGAGATATGGTAGATAGTAATATCATCAAGTTGGTATACATTGGCACTAATGAGAAAATTGCTGACATATTTACCAAACCTCTTGCAAAGATAAAAGTGGATTTCTTTAGAGGTAAATTGTAATGCCCTGCCTGAAGATCCTTGGAACAAGGATAAAACATGGACTGAATAATTTTTTTTTTATAGATAAGCTACTTAGCAACAACATGAAGTAATCCAGTGCAAGAGTGAAACATCTTAAACAAGTAATAAGAATAGGGAACATGGCTAAGATCACATGTTCACTTACACCAGTGAAAGTCTTACAAACACTGCCAAAGATCCCAAGCACCAAAGATAACACAAACCATGAGAATACCCAAATGAACTCCAGATAACATCTACGAACTCAAAGAGGGAATTGAAAACTAACAATCCCAAACAAGATATTCTTTTTAACCCAAAGAACAAGTTCCTAGCATGGTTAAACATACAAGTCCATTTCCAACTAACCATACCATAATCAAGAATTACAAACAGAGACCGACAACGGCCATGCACAGGATGAGGGCTCAAAGTTACAACCACTCGTCTACTAAACACCATGCTAGAATATAAATGTAGAATCTTGAAATTTGGTTAAATCTGAAAACCTAAAGACCTGAAATTTCCTAGATTCTTTATCTTAACTTTGAGAGGTTTGAAACCTATCTCAAGTGAATCATTGCATATATTAAAATAAACCTAAACAATATATTTTAAACCCCATGGAAAGATTGTTTTGAACTAGAAAGGTGTGAAATCCAACAAGTTGTCCAAAACCAACTTTCAAACTTTCCTCGGCCAAGCCTAGATGCCTCCTATTTCTTGCATGAGGAAATGGACTGGTCTCCAGTCTCGCGTGAGGAAGTGCACCAAACCACGTGAGAAACTACCCTCTCGCACGAAGAAATACTTGCCCTAGCCACCAAACTCACAGAAGTAGTGTCAAGGCTCATGCGAGGAAGTACAAAGAACCGCACAAAGAAGTGCAAAGAGCCACGCGAGGAAACACAAAAAGCTACATGAGGAAACGTAGAAAGCCACGCGAGGAAATGCAGAAAGCCACGCGAAACTTCACACCCTCACACGAGGAATCGCAACAGCAAGCAAGAAAAACTAAAGATGAAAAGTAAGGTAAACTATTCCTCCACACCAAGGATTATCGGATCCACAAATCAAGGCCTAGACACTCGAACACTATAACAGAAAGACGAAAACTGCATCCAACCACTTGAAAACATAGCAGTAAAGGAAATGTACAGAAAGCAACATCGCAATCCTCTGAAACAACAAAACTAAGTGCATGGTTCCTCCCACCCGTAATAGCATCATGAGACCTCGAAGGTCCTAACCATCCCCTACGCGTAACATCCAAAACTGCCAACTAGATAGTTGGAACTGTCTTATGAGGACGTCACTACTAAAACGTAATAACATCATAAGAACGGGGAATCTAACATTCTAAATCAATAAGCAATAGATACTCTAAACAATCAAATCACATTATCTAATCATATGCTACATCATAATATAGGAATGCATCAAAGAAACTACATCATCTAAACATTATATCCAAGTATTCCAAAGAAAGCATAAATCACATGGAAGCATACTCCGGAATCTCGAATATACCAAGTGAACATCAAGCACCGGTCGCACTGGAATAATAAATCGTCTCTGTACACCGGTCCCCAGCAGTGTTAAAGGTAGCTATGCCTCCAACCACGTGAAGCCCGTAGGTCCAATCCTGTCTTGCTACTAGAGATAATGATCCAACCACAAACACACAAAAGCAAATGTCCATGGCTAACACTCACACCAGACAGTAATGATGACTAAAACCAAGATCATGAGACAATGCAAGTACTATAGGTCCTAGTTAGACACTCAATGGATAACTGTGTAGTAGCTGACAACATGGAGAGTTGCTTGGCATTGGAGAGCCCAAGTTAGAATTAGGTGTGGAATGAATCACTCAGGAAACCATCACGTTTGCGTAGAATGAATCCCTCAGGAGACCATCACGTAATGCCTTCGAAAAAACCGTAAAGGCATTCATTTATCAGAATTAAGTTTTATTACCCATTAATTTCTTTAATAATCACTTATTTAAAAACTTCTTCATGCCAACTAGGAAAATAGTCACCAAGGTTGCGACAGAAGCTGATGCAAGAGCATCCAGAGGGATAAGGGCAATCCTGTGTCACCCAAAAAAATGTACTTAGACTTAGTTTCTGTTTCATGTGTTTTCATTTTTGGATACCTGTTTGGGTCAAATAAACGTTCCAACTCTCACAGTTTCACTATCAGTGTGTTTGAAAATCCCGAAAAAATAGGAGCATGTAATTGGGCCATCATTTTGGTAAACTAGAAGGTGTGAATTGGCCAGATGAATGTAATCGTGATTTAGAGCATTCTAGAAAAAGAATCAGGTCAATAGGCCCCACGGTTTGAAAGTTATTGCAGTTTTTCGGGTTTTGGAGACCTCCTAAGAATGCTTCAAAGTCAAGTTAGGGGCATTAAATGACCTCGAAAAGGGCCGAAAAATGGGGGATGAGCGAAGCTGGTCCATAGGGCTATAGAGCGCTTCGAGAGCTTTCCGAAAATGTAAACGGTTCGTCAATCAGAGCTAAGGTTCAAAAGTTATGCCTCTCGGAAGTTCGATTACCGTTTCTGGATTCTTCTAGATTTGCGCCAACTTCTACCGCAGCTTCCGGAACCTTCTATTTGGTCGGTGGATGCCTACTAGCACTTTCTAGAATGTACTTCTAGTCCTTAACCCTCCGGGGTCTATTTAAGGAGATTTCTGGCATTGTAAAAGGCAGTTCAGAGTGGAGTTTGAGAGGAGGTACTGAAAGGAGAAATTATCTCCAGATTTATGCTATTGTAAGCCCTTAGGGCATGTTTTGAAGTTTATTTTCTGTGTACTGTTTGTACTAGCTTATTTTCTCAGTTAATATAATTTCCCATTTTCTGTTGTGTCCATTCTGTTCTTAGGTTGTGTCCCCATCAAGTGGTATCAGAGCCGGTTTTCCTAAGTGTGTAGACAGAGCACCGACTGTGAGGCAGTTTGCACCAGGACTGTGTGGTTGTTGGTTTGAGCTAAGAAGATGCCTCCACGAAGAGAGCGTGGTGGAAGGGCCAGAGCTATTAATCCTGAGGAGGTTAGAGCCCTCCAAAGGCAGGTACAGGCATTGCAAGAGGAGCTCCGTAGAGGAGCAAATGTTGCCGCAGGTGACGACAGTGAGGATGACAATGAAGAAGTAATGGAACCAGAAGGGGAATTTGACGGGGAAGTTCTGAATCATGCAGAGGAAAGGCTTTTTAGGGCCATTACTAAGTTTGGGAAAAGACCTACAATTGAAGTGGGTGTATTTTCAGGAAATCTGAAACCAGATGAGTTGATCGATTGGATCAATGAACTGGAAGAATACTTTGAGTATGAGGATATCAGGGACCCAGATAGAGTTAAGTTTGCAAAGGCCAAACTGAAAGGCCATGCCAAAATCTGGTGGCAAGAGGTTCAATTGGAAAGAAACAGGAGAGGAAAGGAGAAGATCACAAGATGGGATCGCATGGTGGACAAATTGAAGAAGCAGTTCATTCCTGTGGACTACGAGCTTCATTTGTTTAAGAAGATGCATGGGTTAAAGCAAGCAGGAAGATCAGTCCAAGAATATACAGAGGAATTTTACCGACTCTTGATTAGAGCGGGACATGCAGAAGCAAATAAGGAGAAGGTTGCTCGTTATATCAGTGGGTTGCGACCTAGCATCCAGGAGGAATTAAGTCTGGTAAGAATGACCAGCGTTGAAGAGGCATACCAGTTTGCCCTACGAGTTGAAGAGAAGCTGAATAAAAGGTTTGAAGGAAGACAAAGAGGGCGCGGTCAAGGAGGAAGGGGAAGCGGTAGATCATCTGGAGGCCGCAATGAAACCCAAAAGAAAAATGAAAATGTGGGTACTAGCAGGAACCAGAGGAATGAGGGTTTCAACCGTTCCCATGATCAAGACTTTGGAAATCAGAGAGGAAGAGGTAGAGGACGTGGACAAGGAAGAGGCGGCTTCCGTGGTACCTGTTTCCATTGCAATGAAGAAGGTCATTGTGCCTTTGAATGCCCTCAACGACAAGGACAGATAGGAGAGCTGAGGGCCAAGCTAGGGTTGCTCATGTGGATGAGGATGCACAATCATCACATTCAGAGAATGCAGAAAGAGGAGAGACCTTGGTAAATGAAAGAGTCCTACTAAGTGGTGAGATTGAACCAGGACAACGGAGGAGTTTGTTCCGTACCAGATGCAAGTGTGAGGATAAATGTTGTGACGTGATCATTGATGGTGGTAGCACTGATAACTTGGTATCAGAAGAGATGGTCTCTAAGCTGAAGCTCAAGAGGGAGAAACATCCCTAGCCCTATCGGATTGCTTGGGTAAAAGATGATCATAAGGTCCTGGTAAGTGAACAATGTTTAGTGAAATTCAAAATTGGGAGTTACCATGATGAAGTTCTCTGTGATGTTATTTCGATGGATGTTTGCCATCTATTGTTGGGTAGACCATGGCAGTTTGATAGACATGCAGTACATGATGGACATGCAAACACATACTCTCTGACAAAGGATGGAGTTCGCCAAAAATTGAAGCCCATGAAAAAGGAAGGTGAAAGGGTATGTAGTATTGCTAGGATTTGTCTTGTTGATGAAAGGAAGTTTTTAGATAGCATGAAACATCAGCATATGTGCTATGCTTTGATTCCTAGGAAAGATAAAGAAGGTAGTAGTGAAATACCACTTGAAGTTTCAGATTTACTAGGGGAATTTGGAGATATTATCTCTGATAATGTTCCAGATGGATTGCCACCAGTAAGGCAAATCAGTCATCAGATAGATCTGATTCCGGGAGCTAGTTTGCCTAACAAGGCTGCTCACAGGATGACTCCTACTGAAACAGAGGAGCTAAATAGACAGGTTCAGGAGCTGTTGAGGAAGGGCTTGATTCGAGAGAGCCTGAGTCCATGTGCAGTACCTGCAGTGCTCGCACCAAGAAGGATGGAGAGTGGAGGATGTGTACAAATTCTCGAGCTATAAATAGGATAACCATCAAGTACCGGTTTCCTTTGCCAAGGATGGATGATCTTATGGACTGCTTGAGTGGAGCTCAGTACTTCACAAAGATAGATCTCAAGAGTGGCTATCATCAGATACGGATTCGAGAAGGAGATGAGTGGAAAACAGCCTTCAAGACCAAGGAGGGTCTTTGTGAGTGCTTAGTCATGCCTTTTGGATTGACGAACGCCCCAAGCACCTTCATGCGGCTCATGAATGAGGTACTTAAGAAGTTCTTGGGAAAATTTGTTATTGTCTATTTGGATGATATTTTAATTTTCAGAAAGACTTTGTAAGAACATTTACTGCATATTCGTAGTGTCCTAGAAAGGCTAAGGGAAGAGAAACTATTAATTAATCTGAAGAAGTGTATCTGTGCAAAAAGGGAATTAGTCTATTTGGGGTTTGTTATATCACCCGAAGGTCTCAAAATGGATCCAGAGAAGGTAAACGCCATCTTGGAATGGCCTACTCCAAGGTCTGCTACTGAGGTAAGATCATTTCATGGTCTGGTTAGTTTTTACAGGAAGTTTATTAAGAATTTCAGTGGCATATGTGCACCCCTAACTGATACAATAAGAGGGGATAGAAAAGAGTTCAAATGGACTACAGCAGCTACGAGAAGTTTTGAATTGCTGAAGAAGAAGGTAACAGAACAACCTGTGTTGGCACTTCCAGATTTTAGAAAGGTTTTCCAGGTGGATTGTGATGCCAGTGGCAGCGCTATTGGGGCTGTATTAAGCCAAGAAGGTAACCCTATTGCATATTTTAGTGAAAAATTGAATGATGCAAAGAAGAAGTATTATGTTTATGATCAAGAGTTCTATGCAATAGTTCAGGCTTTAAAGAAATGCAGGCATTATTTATTGCCCAAGGAATTTGTTTTGTATACTGATCATCAGGCATTACAGTACCTAAATAGCCAAGGTAAATTGAATCAGAGGCATATGAAGTGGGTAGAGTTCTTGTAGAGTTATACATTTGTGTTGAAGCATAGAAGTGGAAAATCTAACAGGGTTGCAGATGCACTAAGTAGAAGACAATTTTTGCTTACAGTAATGCAGGTTAAAGTAGTTGGGTTTGATGAACTCAAGAATTTGTACCCCGAAGATCCTGATTTTGCTGAAGCATGGAAAGCTTGTAAAGAGCTCGTTGTTGTAGACAGAACCAAGTGGTTAGACTATTTGATTCAGGATGGCATGTTGTTCAAAGGTAGTCAATTGTGCATTCCAAGGAGTTCCATGAGGGAAAATCTGATTAAGGAGAAACACAGTAGAGGGATGGCAGGACATTTTGGTCGAGATAAGACCATTGCCATTCTTAGAGAACATTATTTTTGGCCTCAAATTTCACAGGATGTGAAGAAATTTGTACAGAGTTGCCAGGTTTGTCAAGTTGCCAAGGGGTTTAGTCACAATACTAGCCTATATCAGCTATTGTCTGTTCCATCAAGGCCATGGGAGGACATAAGTATGGATTTTGTTCTTGGATTGCCAAGGACATAAAGGGGTAATGACACAGTATTTGTGGTGGTTGATAGGTTCTCCAAAATGGCACATTTCATTCCATGCCACAAAACTCATGATGCTGTCCATATTGCAGACTTGTTTTTCAATGAGGTGGTAAGACTACATGGTCTTCCAAGGAGCATAGTTTCTGACAGAGATACTAAATTTGTGGGGTATTTCTGGAGGACATTGTGGAAAAAGTTGAGAACATACTTGAAATTCAGTTCCACGCATCACCCACAAAACTGATGGCCTAACAGAAGTGGTAAACAGAAGTCTGGGCAATTTGCTGAGATGTTTAGTTGGGGATAAGCCCAAGGGATGGGATTTGATTCTACCACAAGTAGAGTTTGCTTATAATAACTCTTTAAATAGGAGTACTGGAAAATCACCATTCCAAATTGTACATGGGAGTAGCCCAAGGACTGCACCAGAGCTAAGGAAGATAGAACAAGGGGAGAGGACAAGTGCTGAAGCTGAGGAATTTGCTGAACATATCAAGCATCTACATGAGGAGGTTCAAGCACACATTACCAAGATGAATCAAGAGTATAAAGCTAGGGTTGATCAAAGGAGAAGACATAAGGAATTCCAAGAGGGGATCTAGTCATGGTGCACTTACGAAAAGAAAGATTTCCAGCCGGTACTTACAACAAGCTGAAAATGAAGAAATTTGGCCCCTGCAAAATTTTGAAGAAACATGACTCAAAAAATGCATATGAAGTGGAGCTGCCAGATGGTATTCACATTTCTCCCATTTTCAACATTGCAAATTTAACAGAGTATCATGATGATGGTGCAGATGAGGAGCTGGTGTTAGAGCCATGTCCAATTCCTGTCTCTAAGAAGGAGGAGATAGAAGACATTCTAGATCATCGTGTGGGTAGGAGTACCAGAAACAGGCAGTATGAAGAGTATTTGGTCAAATAGAAAGGACGACCGATCGAGGACTCAACTTGGATTTCAGCAGCTGAGGTTTCCCATTTGGGATTTCCTCTACCATTCATAAAGTGACAGGGTCACTTTTCAATCTACCCTGGGTGTCTGATGCAGGAGCATCTAGAGGGATAAGGGCAATCCTGTGTCACCCAAAAAAATGTACTTAGACTTAGTTTCTGTTTCATGTGTTTTCATTTTTGGATACCCATTTGGGTCAAATAAACGTTCCAACTCTCACAGTTCCACTATCAGTGTGTTTGAAAATCCCTAAAAAATAGGAGCATGTAATTGGGCCATCATTTTGGTAAACTAGAAGGTGTGAATTGGCCAGATGAATGTAATCGTGATTTAGAGCATTCTAGAAAAAGAATCAGGTCAATAGGCCCCACGGTTTGAAAGTTATTGTAGTTTTTCGAGTTTTGGAGACCTAAGAATGCTTCAAAGTCAGGTTAGGGGCATTAAATGACCTCGAAAAGGGCCGAAAAATGGGGGACGAGCGAAGCTGGTCCATAGGGCTATAGTGCGCTTCGAGAGCTTTCCGAAAATGTAAACGGTTCGTCAATCGGAGCTACGGTTCAAAAGTTATGCCTCCCGGAAGTTCAGTTACCGTTTCTGGATTCTTCTAGATTTGCGCCAACTTCTACCGCAGCTTCCGGAACCTTCTATTTGGTCGGTGGATGCCTACTAGCACTTTCTAGAATGTACTCCTAGTCCTTAACCCTCCGGGGTCTATTTAAGGAGATTCCTGGTATTGTAAAAGGCAGTTCGGAGAGGAGTTTGAGAGGAGGTACTGAAAGGAGAAATTATCTCTAGATTTATGCTATTGTAAGCCCTTAGGGCATGTTTTGAAGTTTATTTTCTCTGTACTGTTTGTACTAGCTTATTTTCCCAGTTAATATAATTTCCCCTTTTCTATTGTGTCCATTCTGTTCTTGGGTTGTGTCCCCATCAGAAGCCCCTCCACTGTCTACCTTAAATACCCATGCTCATCACACGATGAGTGCCCAAAGGCAATGCAAGTACCCAACCCAACCCCAATGAACACAACTCCACCGAAATACAACCAGGATTTCGGGCCTCACAAGTCACTCGACAAATGCACGTGAAGGATGAGAACACAAGCAAAACAACACTCAACCAAATACAACCTCGGGAGTATGGATTCTACACAAATCCCAAAGAACAATAAAACCATACATCATGAACTCACTCAACCGGCCTCAATCCAGGAGTATGGACTCTACATGAATCCCAATGATGCAACAAAACCAAACATCATGAACTCACTCAACTGGCCTCAATTCGAGAGTGTGGATTCTACACGAATCCCAATGATGCAACAAAACCAAACATCATGAACTCACTCAACCGGCCTCAATATGAGAATATGAATTCTACATGAATCCTAGTGTCCATGAAATAATAACAAGGGTCCAAAAGAACCCATAACATCAGGTATAAAATCACTCAACTGAACACGTTGAAAGTATGGATGCGACACACATCCCAATGCAAACATAAAGATGCAACAATGGCCAAATTGACATCCTACAAATAATCTAAATCCACAACCAACACCATGCCAAGAAAACTCGAGAAAACTGGACGGCACGCAAATCGAGGAAAAAACCTCAAAACTCAAGAACTTCGAAATTAAAACACATTTGGTTTTAGGGCACAAAAGCCACCAATATCAGATAAAAACTGGGTTTGGAGTCTGTATCCAAAAATGGCCAACATAACAATGCAAAACCCCAAACCCTCATCCCAAAAAACAAGGAAATGCTCATACCTGCCTAACCGGGTAGAGCTAGCATACAGAAACGGAGGGGAATACTAGTTCTCAGCCTCCTAACAAATGACTACCAAAAATAGAAGTAGAAACAGAGCTGAAACAATAAAATGGGAGAGACCCACCTTGCAGCCAAAACGAGCAAAATGGGAATCTGAACCATAAAATAAAATTCTTGCAGAAGTAGCAGAAAATCACGACAATACAAGGTCTCCCCGAGCTGGATCCAATGAGACTGATCTCACGACGATCCCATGCCCGTAGCTCCCACAACAAACAGAATAGTAATTCCTCATGAAGAGGATTTTGGGTTTAACTCTCCAACTTTCTAATTCAAAAGTGAGAAGTGAGGAATTAAATTCCTCTTTTGATACTTATTCACTTTTTGAGTGAATAATCGATTAGGGCAAATAACCAGTTAAACTAGTTAGACCCTGAATCAACCCAAACAAAAACAAGCTATTCCAAGTAATTGGAATTCACCTATGGCAAAGCTGCCAGAAATCAAAAACAATAAAAATAAAGCTTGAAAACCCAAAATCACAAAAATTTCCTTAACAACCTTTGCGACCACACAAACCTCTAAATGCACAGACACGTTCACAGGTCTAGTCAAATAATGCAAATGAGTCTGGATTTAATCCAATCACCGAAGGGTTTAATATAACATTTAAATAAGATACATCAACCATACAGGGATGACATTGGTAAAATATGAACAATTGAATCACTAACTCCATATGTCATTGCTAGGGATATAAATGTTGCACACTAAACAACACAATCAAGTGCAATTGCATATAATAATATAACCGAAGCAATAAATGCGTTAAATTACCTAATTTAACCATTTATTTAATTGTACTAAAATAATCGATTTACATTACTCACTTTCACATAAACATCACAAAGCAAGATCATTAGGATTGCATCCATCAGGACGACTTACAGAAATCCATTGGGAGAGGCACTACATAAAATTGGTATGATTAAAATCTAATTGTAATTCCTAATATTGAGTCTCAAGCATGTTTAAATTTGATATATATTCATTTATATTTTAAATGTTAAAAGAGTTAGTATTTTACATATGTTGATTATGTCATGAAAGGTGATGATCTTTCATTGATGTATTTGTGAGGTTGCTATTGTAACGTGACGATCTTTGCAATGACTTGACCTATTATTATGATAGACCACATTAAGTTGTCCCAGAATGTGTCGGAGATCATGATAACGAACGTATCATAATAGACTACACTAATTTGTTGTCCTAGAATGTGTCAGAGATCATGATACTTGTCATGATGGAGATCAAGACATCCGATTACTTGTTATCTAATAGACTGCATTAACTTGTTGTCCTGAAGTGTGTCGTAGATCAAATAACCCATATCCTTCTAGGCTATAATATAACATATTCTTTTGTTAGGCATCACAATCTTGATGCTAGTGCACACACCAAGAGAGTATCAATACGATGAGATAATCGTGATGCTTCAATCCTCCCTTGGTAAGAGGGAGTTTTAGAGATATAGCTTCAGTCGAATTGAAGCATATAGTAGATCAAATTAAACGGTATATATATATATATATATTGGATAATCAAATTATAAAATGATTTACTAAATTAATATATGTCACTACAGATTGAACTTTATCTTACTCTATATCGTGGATTTTCCTTAGCATTGATTGGTCTATATCTCAAAATGTGACCAAGCCTTGTTATGATATTTAATCAGGCCTATTTTGTGATCAGGCCGCTGGCATATTTGAACAGTCTTTAACTACTGATTGTGTATTATAGGTATCGATTCATGGACAGACATGTTAACGTAGGGAAATGACCGAATGTGGCACAAGCCACATAGAGTCATGCCCCTACGTGGGCATGACCATTCAGATTCATATATATTGGCTATCGATGTTACTATAGAGAACATATCGCAGTGGCATATTATTATCTGCAGCAACAATATTATATTCTCTGCCACAGTGATTCATTCAGTCTTGAAATTATACTCTATATTAAATCACAGTAATACCTTAAGTTCATCATATACATTCTGAGCATTTGAAATATCATCTATCAGTTACAATAATAGCAGAACAGTGTAAACGTAAAAGGATATAATCACAGGTTTACACTTACAAAGTTTTACACTTTCAGTCGATCAATTTGAATTGGAATTATTTGATCATCACACTCTACTTCAGATCCTCAGTTCCTTAACAGGCTCACATTCCCACATTGCTTCATCCTCACAAACTTTCTCCATCCTCTTGGAAATCTTCTCATTGAAATTGCTTGTAATAGCCTGTGCTTGAAACTTTCTCTTGGCTTTGATCTTTTGAAGCAATGAGGTGCTTTTATATACTTGGATCCTTCAATTGAACTTGGGATTTTGAAGGAAATTCAAGTTTGTGATGATTTCCAAAACAGGAGAAGGGTGCTTATTGAGTTTAATTGTAAACTCACACAATTGTATATTATGTCTAAGGTCTCTGTTGTTCTGGAAGTTCCTAAGAATACATTCATGATTCTTGTTCATGAAGGTGCTATGATCTTGTACAAGGAGAGCATTTTATCTGCACACTATTTTGAGTCTTGACACATATGCTGATATGCTGAACCAGGAGAAAATGGAAAGCTTGAAACAGTACACCAAAGAAAGACATCTTGACATTGAAAAAGAAAATAGGTTGATCAAATAGAAAAGGGAAGCCAGTGGACCTAGCTGGGAGGATACTACAAACATACAGCCTACAATTGGTCCACCTATTGGGGCTTTTGAATGTGACAAGGCAGAGTGTAGCAAGAATGTTATTGGACAATGGGATTAGGGATTGAAAAGTTGTTGGTATTTTTTTAAAACCATGTATAGGCTATATATATTTTCTCATGGACAGAAATGGTTGTATGAATCAATGTGTAGGCAGTATGATACAGAAAGGTATAGCTAGGAAGCATGACTGTCTTGGTTGTAGCTTTTTTTGGATGCTATTTCTATGAAAAAACTCTTACATTGATGTACTCAGTTTTACACACTACTTACATATTAAACAAAGTCAAGGATCTTCATCATTTCCAACAATAGCAGTAAGTAGTTTAGTATTGGTTTTCATTAGTTCTTTGGATTAACTTCTGTTAGGGTTGGCATTGCATTTTACATCAGCATACTTATTGAAAAATATGAAAAAAAACAGAAAACATACAGAACACAAAAAAATCAGAATATAAACAAAATACCATAGTTACACCGCCCTGGGGGATGGGGGGGCAGGGGGGCTTAGTTTGGGGAGGGCAGGGGGACGGTGGCGGGGGATTGGGGGAGTTGTATATACGATATACTATACATATGGGTACTTAAAATGCTAGTTATGAAAAGATGTATCACAATATAAGATATAAAGATGTAAAAGAGTAAATACTTGAACATTGCGTTGAATTGAAACATTGAACATTGAACATAAATAGTCAAATCAGCAAATAGTTAACACCGGGATGTCCCCCCATCCTTGGCGGAGGTGTTGGAATTTGGTGGCACCATTGGCGACGGAGAACGGAGTCCCCAAGTCGAACATTGCATTGAATTGGAACATCGAACATTGAACATAAATAGTCAAATCAGAAAATAGTTAACACCGGGATGTCCCCCCATCCTTGGCAGAGGTGTCGGAATCTGGTGGCGCTACTGGGGATGGGGAACAGAGTCCCCAAGTCCCTGGGTCCCCATCCCCAATGCATGGGGCAAAAAGGGGGGGATGCGTCCCCGTGTTAATATGCAAAATACAAAACAATTCCTTTTCACTGGCCAAAGATAAATTTCAAAACAAACATCAGCATCTTCATCAAAGACTTAAGATGAAGACCCATAGGGCTGGGTGCAGACCCAGCATGAGATCTAGTTAAACAACCAAGATAGGATGGTTAATTATGTTGTTTTCTATTGACAAGTACATCAATATTTAAGTGCAAATAGATAGGAACCTCTTCGTTAATTGTGTACATCAAATCAAGAAGATTTAGACTAGTTAAGTCATGAGTCTTGTGCGATTATGAATTCAATTGATTGAGTTTCTATCAAGAAGTGAAACCCAAGTTGAGTAGGATGAAGAACTTGACTACACATCCTATATGTGCTTGTATCTAGAAAACCTTGGCCAAGGTACACTAACCTATGCTAATAATTGTAAATCCATATTGTTCCTGATACATTCGCAACCATAGGTCAAACTGGTAAAGAGTAACTATAGAGTATGACTGACTAGACTTATGTAGGATGAGACACCAGATTCAAATGGTTTGTTCTCCACAATGTTTACATTTCTTACGAAGGGTTGAGCCACTTCGAATCGGAAGTATGCAAGTGTAATATCCCACAGTAGGATATTGTCTCAAATCTGATTTGGGTTTTCATTTTATATGTTAAACATTTTGTCGAACACTGCATGCACAAGCTCTAATGCCCACTCTAAGAACATTCTCCAGGCAAATTACTTGTTTTTGGCGCTCCAAGCGAATTCTTGTAGATAAAAATTTTTGTCTTGTTTGTGTTTTGTTTTGGTGAATGAATGTGGTATATTTGCAATGTTCTTTTTTTTTTTATGGAGGGTTCAAAACTACGAGGCAACCCAGCAAGGCTCGAAGCCTGCAAACTACCAACCAGCAAAGGCCACCACAGACATTTTAGGGACCCAATACGGGCCCGCTCGTGCCTAAAACCTCTTCGGCCTAGAACCAAGCACTAAGGAGCATCCACGCCATCAAAATCACCCAAGGCACAATCCCGACCTCATCCCTTATGGTGTCGGAGCCTTGCACTCAGCGAGACTTGATCCCTAGTGGGCTCTTTGTGAGCCATTCAACTTCACCAATAGACCAAGGGCCCATTGACAATATAATGCAAAAACTAAAAGATATTCAAATAATATTTTTTTCGACTTAGAAAACTGAAATTGCATACATTACTGAAATTTTCAGATTTTTATAAGAGCTTAGAAACTCAGTATCTTCACAAAATATCAACAAGCTGGTTCCTAAAATGTCCTCTGTTATCCAAATTAACATACCCAGAAAAACTAAGAGTTACTATTAATGAACTCACAAGTAAACATGTCTTGAAACCCTCTGAAAGGATGAATCACAGCAGCAAATGAATATCTTGAAATCTGATCAACAAAGGCTGTCATAATGAAGCTGCAGGTCTGCATTAAATGAAACATAAAAAATGTTTCAAACCCTTGTAGTAATCTGATCCTTATGCTCATATTGGACTCCTGTATAAACTATGGCAATGATTCAGCTGATCTCTCACAGCCTCAAGATTGCAATTACAATGAAGAGTTTTCGTTCTTCAAAGCATAAAAAATGGATGAAACCCTTGGTTTCTCTACTGTAGTCACAAATTCCCAAAAGCATAGTCAAGACTCAAAATGGTCATCAATAATGAGGCTGATTTTCTTTTTGATGTGCTTTAATAGCACCAATCTCCTTAGTAGCTTTAAAATCCACTTTTAGGTTTCTAATAAGACTATAATAAGTCTTCAAACTTGGGTGGTCATATTTATGGATGATAAAATCAACTTTAATATCATTTGAAACTATATAACTTGTGTGGACAATGATTTTATAAAATACTTTAATATTTTGGCCTCCAAAATATAATCCATTAGTTGCACTTTAAGTCACTTAAATGAAGGGTCATGGCCTCGTTGAATAATAAGTGACCTTTGAACTTTATAAATAATTCTTAATATAGTAATAATTAAAATTTATAAAGTTCAACAAATTGCATAACTCCACAAATAATAAAGTTATATTTTAATATCTATTAAATATTAAAATGAAATAACTCCACAAATAATTATTTATTATTATGTCCACTGTACACCCAATTGCCTTACTAAAAATAGTAAGGGTCCCTTACTATCAACCTTTGACCTACTATAATTAGTAATTCCCTATGCACCTGCTCAACAAAAATGCCAATGGCCAATAATCCAACTAATGTTGGTCCAAATGCCTTGCCAAATATAGAAACTACATAAAACTAACATACTATAGATACTAAGTCTCATAATAACTGCTGAAGCACAAGATGCCCAATCTCAATACTGCAACAAAACATGTTCAAGCGCTCTACTAAAGATAGAAATGTTGACTTTCCTGAAATAGACACTTACTATAAATAGCAAGTCGTCTAGTGAACCAAACAAAGAGCAAGCTTGAACTCTCATGTCCTCTAGAATAGGAATCAGCCTTCAGTTATGCCTACCGAGACCCCCTAAACATTTGACTTAGCCTACGAGGGGCATTGACAGGCTAATCTAAACCACCAACCATGGTGAACTAAAAAGAGGACATTGCAATTTGCCCTCCTTGACATTGCTTGTACCTAAGCAATCTCATAAACAGAACACACACTAGTCCACCTAGATCCCAAGTGTAGGATTGTGTAATGTCCTTGTGATCATCAACTAACTCCTTCAACATCATCACTAGTACAACTAAAAAAACCTGCCAAACTAAATCTAATCCGGCCGTAGATGTTGTAGGAGTGAAGACCTCATAGGGAAGCAACTCGGTAGGCTTAAAAAGCTTGCTTCCCCAACCTGCTCACAGTAAGTTGCCACACACACTGTCCAAACCCTCTCTCCTAAATGTAAGACGCTTCCCCAACATGATGATGGGAAGAACAACAAGTTCTAACTTTGACAAACACTAAATTGTTTTAATTTCTAAATGTTTAACATTTTGTCAAACACTTTGCATGCAAGCTCTACCTTGTTGTCGGTCATTTTCAGATTGCTTTTGCCTACATGGAATGGTTTCAAATGAGGTTTAAATGTTTGCAAATGATTACTAAGATATCTAGGCAAGAACTAAGACAAATTTTATTTGGTTTGGTTTCTTCACCGGCTTCAGGGGTTTGCAGATTTGGCCAAGGGTCGTCACAAATACTCTTACCTAACTTATCGCTCCTCAGGGGCGATTACAAGTGTTGACTCCACTGGTCGAGCATGTTGTTGGTATACTCAAGCCTCTACTTTATTAGGTTTGGTGGGTATTGAGATTGACCACCCCCCCCCCCCCCTTACAGTTTTCTTTGGGTATCCTACTCATCTCCTCCCTTCCCAGTAGGAGTTGAACGAGCACATCAAGATGGACATGTACGAACAATATATTCTCACAACAAGGATTTACCCCCAAATGGGCTTCATCTGAGGATAGCCTTTTATGCAAAGCACTATGTGGATATGAAGGATGGGTTCATTGTACATCTCTCTTACCTTGCCAAGTGTTGGACACACGCCCTTTGCATCTCTCTGGGTTCTTTTAGAGTGAGCTCCCAATGGCTCCACATCCAAACAAATGTTAATGTTTGGTAGCTTCAGTTGGATAAACCCATAGGACCAAACTGAATATATGTGTGTGTGTGTGTACTGTTGAAATAATCGATTATTATATTAATTAACTAATTCTCATGAAGGGACATCTCTCCATGTGTTTTCTACAATATAAGAGACAAATCGCTGCTCATGGAAAACATATACCGAAGAGGCAATGTTAATACATTTGCAGTGATCCTAATAAAACAACATGGTATTAGAATCGGGTTCAACCAGGCTACAAATGGAGACTGCAAACACCATATAACACAGAATAAAATAGGAGATAAGACCCAACACAAATATAGTTGTGGAGAGAAGACAACGGTGATCGAGAGAAGGGATTGAATATTCCTTCCATAAAAATGCAGTCAGCCTAGACACATACTAATCATTGGACCCATGGTCTGCTTACTTGGAAAACGACTAGTACTTGAATGACAAAGAAGCAGCAAAAGTCAGAAACAAAACATATTCAATGCTATTATGATGACTCAACTAGTCATTGGGGAAATATACATTTATGGGAGACAAATATACTGATCGCATGGAATGATGCATTATATTGTTCTCAAGTACTCAACATATCACAAAGTATCTATTATAGTTGGGCAATGGAAATTAATAAGAAACAAGAAATAGTTTGACCAATACCTCTACATACTAAGGAGACCATCGTTGACAAAGACAAAGAGTTAACAAAAGTTCATTAATGAATAACACATCCACGTTGTGATGGCAAATAAAAACAAGGACGAAATTCCCCATACACGGATGCCAATAATAATAACGAAGAGATCGAGATCATTTGAAGTGACAACCCTTGGACGTGCATGGTGAAGGACACGTATAATATTTATGCCATGAGGGTCTAAGGGTTCAGTCACCAACCGATATTGCATGAAGTAAAATGAATATAAGGAAAATTTACTTGATGCATATATAAGAAGATGACCTATCACTGAAACCTAAAGAAAATAATATGGCCACGTGATATCATAGTAACGTGACTCGCCGCGAGTCACGCAAGTCACCTGGGTCGGCAGTCAGCCCACCCTTGTCGGGTCAAAATGACTCGTGACCCTAAGTCGCCAAGTCAACAAATCTCTTATATTTCTATAAGGTATTTCTATTTATATACCCTAGCTCAGCGAGTAACTATTGTGTCATAGCCGCGTTCGGGTTGGGTCATGAGTTGAATTCCCCTTGCCAAGTCAAAGTCAAGTCCGAGTCTCATTACTTTGCATGATATAATTAGGGATGTAGTTCAAGTCAAGGTAGTCGCCAAACTAGACACGTGGTATCTTCATGGTATAAATTCTTATGAGAAAAGACGGTAATGAAAGAGTGGGGTACGAACGGACTTATGGTGGTGAACATCAAGCACGAGCAATGATAAAAAGAGAACAAAGCATACGTGAAGAGCTGAGGGAACCGGTCAATGTGTATAAATGCACAAACTATTTAAAAGTGCATACATGTAAGCAAGTAAGGTTATAAGATCGAAGTTGCATGAGATAATGGGAAAATTAATGAAAGTGAAAGGACATCAGATCCCACACATCAAAGGTAAATTAAGGTATGCCTTATTGGTAATGAACATTTCATAAATATTCATTTATATGTTTAATATGATATGGATATTATAATTAGAAGTACAATTGTTAACAAATCATATGAATGCATATGTGTAGAACATTGTGAATTTCTTAAAATATATAAGTTACATAAATAATGTTTATTTAATAAATGATTGATATTTTCTTGAGATCAATAAAATATCTTAAGGATAAGGGTGAAACAAATTCAGTATTATATGCATAATTACCACATCAGCGATGACGAGGAAAATCAAGGATGTTGTTGGACAGATAACTATTTATTATCCTTAAGTATTATTATAGTCTCTCTTTTATTTTTTTCATACGTACTATAAGAGCTATTTGCCTTGATCTTTTATGAGGATGCTCTTGCAAGAAAAGGAGGATTGATATCAGATTCAGAGGGAGCTCGATGCTCCATTAGAAGCATCATTGGATGAGGAGCTTAGATGATTAATATAAAGGGAGTTTGAAAGTCCATGTATGTGACTATATGATTTTAATGGGCCTACCCCTTGTGTAATTATGACGAAGTGACGACTTCAAAATGATTATCACTTGTATTTGTAGAAGTTATTGGAAGGTGACGATCTAACAATAAAATAAATCATGATATGCATATTATTTAAATGTTGAAACAGATCATGATAAATTATATCTTGTAAATCAGCAGCTAAATGTTAGATGTCATTCACTTGACGGTCTATGAATTGCTTGTATAGATATATGATAGGTATTTGGTGAATATGATGTGTTGATATTTTGCAAGCCATTACCTTATTTTGTATTTGTGAATATCATATGTTGATATTCTGCAGGTCAATACTCAAAGTATTTGCTAAATATCATGTCAATATTCTAGAGGCCAATACTCATGATATCAAACGTGATATCAAAATGGTGGAAATCTTCTAATCAAAAATATCCTTAAAATTTGCCATTCCTAATATTACCAATGGTGTAATATCTATCATGTGTTTATCCTCCCTAGCTAAAAGGGAGTTTTAATGTTTGGTAGCTTCAATTGGATAAACACATGAGACAAATCTGAAGATATGTATATATTATATATATGGTTGAAATAATCAATTATTATATTAATTAAATAATAATGAATAGACATGTCCCTTCCCATGAGGGGACATGTCTCTCCACGTGTTTTCCACAATATAAGAGAGAGATTGCTGCTCTTGGAAAACATATACTGAAGAGGCAATGTTAATACATTTGGAGCAGTCGTGATAAAACAACAATAAACCATCAGATTCACAAGGAGGATTGGATCTACCATCTTTGAGACATGAGGGAGGCAGAGATGGAGACATACTTTATTTTTTATTGCTCGATATATTATGAGATTAGAGGGAAGTTTTAATACCTGTTTAGGGAGCATCAATCCCTGACCTCCTTCAAATATACAGACTAGCAGTGTCTTGTGCTCTAACTCCAAGAGGCCATGCAGCTCCAAGATCACACCTTACAACTTTAGTTCCCATTGAAATAGGGCTCCAATCAGCTCATCACATCCTTCTTCGCACTGATTACTACGGCTATGGGCACCAAGCGGTTGCTTGACCTATAACAACCACTTCTCCTAGGTCTTAACTAACAACTAGCATATCAAAGAAATACAGTTATTTCTTCATATGCATAGGAAGACAATTATATCAGTTATGTTCATGTGAATGAGATTAATAGGTACAATCAGTCAAACGGAAATTTCATAACTAACAATTGAAGACACCATCAATGAATTTAGTAAGGAATTTAAAATCTTCATACTGTAGAATTCAAAACCGAAATCAGTCTAGGGATGCTTCTGCAAAACCCAAGTTTGTCCATACATAACACTTGGGGAACAAATAGTTATACCACTTTTTCATAATAACAAATACCATCAAATACCATTGTATCATTTAGGGCATCAAATACCACTGTATTATTTAGGGTGTCAAATACTACTGTATCGTTTAGGGCGTCAAATACCATTGTATCATTTAGGGCGTCAAATACCACTGTATTGTTTAAGGCATCAAACAACATTGTATCATTTAGGGCATCAAATACTATTGTATCATTCGCTTTCTTTCTATTGCTAACTATGGCAATAACATACAATTAAAAGATACGTTCATTTCAATAATTCACATAAATGAAAGACAGAAATAACAATCCATCAAATAAACTTATCTCTTGCATATAAGTATACTTCATTTTCAATTGGAAGATCAACCGATCTAACTGGTTACCAATTACATCGACAAGAAAAATTGCTTTCATCAAAGGAATTAATTGATTCAATGATATAAATCATTCCATTATATCTTATACTTGCAAAAACATTATAAAAATAAAATACCTGTTACCAGCAAATGTTTGAATGCATAACTCATCATTGTCTAGTGCATACCTTGGCATCTTGTGGAGAGGGGAAACATTGTCAGGAGCTTAACCTCACAACCGTAAACCCTCAAAATATCCCCACATAATCTCATCTGAGAAAGGCCTTCCCTACCCAGAATAGACATAGAGCACCTTGACCATCCACTGAGCATCCTAGTACGTAATTACTTGCACTTAGCCATCTTGAGACTCAAGACATAGATTTGTATCATCAGATTAAAGGAAAGATTTACTGTTCAAAATATGAGACATACTTCTCTGGATTGATTTGTATCAGTTCGCCATAGACATTGGTTAAAGAAATAAAGAAAACTCAGTAGACATGCTCTGTCATTGTAAATCAATTTGCATTGCAGATATGCTTGAGGAAAAATAATGGCATAATTTAAGAAACCAATACTTGCATCATGGTTCTGGTATCTAAATGACAAGAACAAAAGTATTTACATAGCCTGATTATTGCAAATCAAAAACCGGGAAATCCCAACTAATAGGTTTCCAAAGTTTGAACTAGAATCTCTGTATAATCACAATGCTTGGTGTAATACTTTGTGATGGGAGCCGAATGGAAAAAGGTGCTGATTGGAAAGAATAAAGCCGTATGGAAAGAATTGCAGTTCATAAGGAAAGGTAAAGAAAAGATGAGTCCTGACTTGACGAAATAGACATATATAGCTTGAAGCTACGGCCCAAGGTGGTAGTTTAAAACAAGAGGATCAATTTCTTGGTTTACCAATTCAATAATACAAGGAGCGCCAAGTGTACTCAACACCTCACGTAGAGAGTTACAAATTTGAAATATTAAAGAGCTCCTTTGGAAAGTTTATTAGAACAAATATCTATAAATGTGTTATTTTCAAAATGATGTCATCACACTATCATTATGTCCAAGGTCGTGCTTATTAAAATACGTATATCTATATACATGTGTAATTTGGAGAATTATGATTTATCTTAACCTCATATACTCTCGATATATATATATGTTAATAGAGACGAGCTTGGAGATTTAATATCATGGTGGCATCATACCTTTATACATATATGCATATATACAATGATGAAGAAACTGAAGACAGCAACATAGAACAACAAAGGTAATGGTTCTGAACATGAATTTTGTTAAAGATAGCTATATATTTTTATATGTTTGACCAAGTAGCTCATGGTATTTGTCCAATGTATACTCTTGCTTGCGTGGTCGTTTACCCTTAGCCATGGTGATTCAAGATTCATACCTATTTGCTTAGTGATGGTGGTGCCCCTGTGCCCAATTCTTTTCTAACAATGCTTCCAACCCTTTGACATGCTCCCTAGAAGGAGATTCTCAAATCAAACAAGCAACACCACCACATCCACAGACCCCACCAAAAGCATGAACCTCCTCTCTATAAACAGATAACCACTGATAACCTGTAAACCCCGAAAGAGGATGCACGGGACTCTCATGGGTCTCAGTGATGACAAGTATATCAACGGATCCCACCGCATCGTGGAAGAGACCAGGTAATGACCATAAAGAACCATTACCATTCCAACAGTTAACAAAAAGAGAGCAAGTGGAGGTCTCTCTCTTGTCAGACTGTTGGCGAGACCGTCATTTGATCTTGGGGGCCTGTCTCGCTTCCCATCCACAGGGGGCTCGGCGATTCCCGAACAACTTCTTTGAGATTCCTAATAACTACCCATTTCCCAACCCGTCTAGCCTCCGCCACAACACCATGAATATATTTCAGCTTTGTAACCTAAGCCTTCATAAGATCTTCATCTAGAAAAATTTTAGAAGGGAGAGAGAATAACTTCCTCTTTCCTCGAAGAGTACAGAGCCTATCTGAAAAGTTGAGAAACCGAACAAAAAGGATTTCACTGTGGCCAATCTAACATTCGTCCAGTGTGATGTCAGAGAGACCAAGCTGATCACTAAGGAAAGAACGTCCAGCTGAGAGAGGATCGAAAGTGGAAGGGAGTCCATGGACTCGTAGGTTGAGCTCACAAGTACATCTCACACGTTCATCCTCAATCTTCCCCTGAACAATCTTATCCAGATTCGACATAGGCGCAATAACAACTGAAGTGTTGCAGATAGAAGCCCATGATTTCACCTTTTGTTCAATTTTCGAGATCAAAGAGGAGTGTTTTGCTGCCATTTTCGATTGATCACGGGAGCAAGAGATGCGAAGGTACCAATGGTCGCGGTAGGTGGAAGGTTGATCGAAAAAGCTCATCGTACGAGATGGGAGAGGAATAATTGGAGAAGTTGAGTCAGACAAACAAGCCCGATTTAAGGAATTATATAACATTTGCAGAACATAAAGATGTCTTTGATGCTTACCATGCTAGGTGGAAAAAGGATGTTAAGTTTGAATATATGCCTAAAGCTAAACATCCAAAGATTGTTGATAATTTGAAAGCCTTTATCGAATTGAGTCCGAAAGATAATTACATAGCCATCAGTGAACATCGACAAGAGATCCAAACTTTGAATAACAAGTGGTAGGAGGCAATTATGACAACAGTGGAAGATTTAACCTGTAATCAAGCCTTGATTGTAAGCTTTGAATAAGGACATGCAAAAGTAGGGGGAAAACGATGGGTTCAATATGTGTCCTATTTTATTGACCTTAATTGTCTTATGATTTCCTTTATTTCCTCAAAGTTACCATGATAAATTGATAAGATTGTAGAAATTAACAAAATTAAGGATTATAATATATCATTAAGAAATGCTCGTTACTCAATAATTCATGTTGATGGTTTGGTATTGAATGCAAACTTCTAATGACTTGTGCAAGGAGATTGCAATCCTCAAGTAAATATAAATATGCCCATGCTTCCATATGCAAGACATATCTAACACTATTATATTGTTATTTATAGAACAGAGTTTGCTAAAGGTGTGAATTATCTTATTGATTAACCACCTCAGAGGAAGGGCCCCCATTTTCGATCAACCAATTGAATTCTTTATTTTGGTTTTGGTATTGTGAGTATGTGTTTATGTTAGTTCATTTGATCAATTATGCACATATGTTGATGTGTAGCTAGGTTGGATCCTTCTAGGGCCAACCTAGTACACCTAATGCCTAATTGGCTTGTCAACCTTAGCCATGCTACTTAATGAATTTTATTATTTCAATCATTAATTGGGTCTGGCCCTATTTAAGCAATTCATGTAACTTGCGATTATGTAATTGGGAAAGACCTATACGAATGTAATTGTAATTAATAGGTCTGATCCTTTTCATAGGGCCAGAATTACAAGGCCAACTAGAGGTCTATTAAGAGGCATTGATTCATATATATGCAAGGCCATTCTTGAATTAATAGGAAATAAATTCTATGATGTACAGAGTATGTAGGGGTGATGATAAGAGCTTATCATCTATGATTGGGAAGGCAATAGATCTAATGGTTTGCCTATGGTTAACGAGCACTACCATAAAATTAACATAGTATCAGAGTGGGTCTAGTAAAGATCCTCATTCAGAATAGGAAAATAAGAATTTAAGAGATGCAAGAAATGAGGGATTAAGAATGTTTAGCTGATGAGTCTTGAAGGATTTGCTGGTGTTTGAATTTTTCCCTTTCTCCTTGCAATATAATTTTGTGATGGCAAAAGATTTTTGGTGGATTTGTGAGAAAATTTATGCAATAAAACGATAAGCATTTTATGATTGAATGTTGACCGTGAATTTTTTGTAGTTAATTCTTAGTCATGTTCTTGGTATTAATAGTGTATGCTTTTAACATTGATCTATATATTTCTCTTCATGAATAGTTTAATTCTATGCACTCCTACTAATCTCTCTAAAAATGCTTCCAAGATATATCGAGAAGCAATAGGATGATGAGAGATTACATGCAAAGTAATGCAAGCTATAGAAATGACCATGGAATGCTACATGTAGCCATGGGACTAATTGGAGGAAAATAACTTAATTAAAGAGAAAGAACCTATATAGATTGTTAATGTGGTTAGTTTCTTCGAGGAAGAAATGACATCCAAAGGGAGACTATTCAGCTGCGGAAATCAGATTCACAGGGAGCTTGAGTGGTAGATATAGTAAGCCAAGTCCTTTGCAGAGGATCGACAAGCTTGTATAGCAGTGTGATTGCAAAAGCTCATTGTTCGACAAACATTGGAGCCAATTTCCTAATATTGTGTTAATCAAAGCTACAAGAATGTTGCCCCTGTTGAGAGGAGTTGTGACTTTCAAATGATTTTTATGTATTGTTAATGAGTTCTCCATGAGGGAGCAATTTGAGGAGCAATCCATTGTTATTGAGTTCTCTGTGAGATAAAAGTTTGAGGTGCAATCCCTTGTTATTTTGTTCTTAGTGAGGGAGAAGTTTGAGGTGCAATCCCTTGTTAACGAGTTCTTCTCTAAGAGGGAGAAGTTTGAGGTGCAACCCCTTGTTAATGCATTCTTCTTTGTTTGAGAAGTTTGACATGCAAGCCTCGATAATGCACTATTGATATAAGAGCATCTTGGGTACTTTGGCAATCTTGCATCAACCAAAAAGATTTCCTTTCTTTTGTTCCTATTTGTTGTTTGGAGAATAGTCATTGTTGTCCATGGTTTCTCTTTCCACGCAATCAGCTCCTTAATGAGGACCTATCGTGGATCCTTTGTCTAAGAATGCAGATCTTAACTCAATCATTTGCGGGAGTTATCCTTCTCTTTGTTCGAGGCATGTTGATTTCCTAGCAGCTCAAGTAACGTGTAGGTTAGGCTTCAATGAGGTTTTGTGTGGCATCTTGGCATTCCGTGCACTTGGGAATCTCTTCTTGGATCACGTGTGGACCTATACTTGTCCCCACGGAAGTTAATTTGCTTGTTCGAAAGGTCGTTGAATTCTCGTTTGGGGCGGGACCTTAATTGTAATAAACTACCTGACAAGACGACTTATAGTCTTGTTGGCTATATTAGTAGAGCTTTAGGATTAGGAAAAGCATAATAAAGTTAGATAGAAGGAAAGATGAAGGTTTTCTCTGCAAGCCTAAGCTCATAAGCTCGTTGATTGTAATTTGGATGTATACGACTGCAACTAGGTAGGCCTTATGCCTGGCATGTTTAATGAAGATTATATTATCCTTAGTGCATTGATTTCCTCTATACTCCTTGTGGTTCCTACTATTTGACGGCTTCCATGTGTAACTCTAAGCGGGGTACCTAGGAGATGCTTCTCACCCTCCTGTCTTGCGTCGATTTTTCTCTAGGAGAAGTTTGACATGCAAGCCCTCAATAATGCATTCTTCTCTAGGAGAAGTTTGAGGTGAAAGCCCTCATTCCACCATTTGTCAATGGGTATGTTGTCGATCCACCATTTTCTAGTAGGCATGGTGCATATGCACTCTTTTCTAGGAGAAATCTGAGGTGAAAAGCCCTTGTTCCACCCTCTACAAGTAGGTATGGTAGATCCACCCTCTATAAGTAGGAATGGTGAAGGTGCATTCTTCTCTGGAGGAATTTAGAAGTGAAAGCCCTCGTTCCACCCTCTACAAGTAGGTATGATGGAGCCACCCTCTACGAGTAGGCATGGTGGAGGTGCATTCTTCTCAGGGAGAATATGAGGTGAAACCCCTTGTTCCACCCTCTGTCGATAGGTATGTTGGATCCACCCTCTGTAAGTCAGCGTGGCGGAGATGCTTCTTCTCTAGGAGAAATCTGAGATGAAAGCCCTCATTCCAACCTCTACGAGTAGGCATGGTGAATCCACCTTCTACGAGTAAGCATGGTGGATGTCATGTAAGAAATTCCATGATGTAAAACTTTTGTTTATTTACCCTCTCGAAGTATCCATTGTGAACGTCATCACATTTCTACAATGAGCACTTGTGTTTCCATTAATGGAAGTAACCATGATGGATGCATTTTCATGGGAGTAGCCATGCTGGTTATGGTCACTTGCATTCTCATGGGAGTAGCCATGTTGGTTATGTTCACTTGCATTCTCATGGGAGTAGCCATGGTAGTTATGTTCACTTGCATTTTCATGGGAGTAGCCATGATAGTTGTCACCATAGTTGAAAAAATCTCACTCAGTAACTTGATAAGCCCTAAAAAAATTATTCGGGAAAAAATCAGCCAATTTTCCGAAAAAACTTGGGAACCTAAAAAACAACTCAAATTTAATTTAAAATGTTTGTTTTTTTTTTTGCAAAATTCAATGAGCACATGCATGTAATGAGTTGATTAAAGAGAACACAAAAGAAACAAGTAGAGTGTAGATATATATAAATACATAGTGGGTAGAAAATCTCATTCTCATGCGAAATGTTGATGGTAGGAAGCAAAATAGTCAATAGTTTCTATCAAACTAGAAGTAAATAGTAAATACATCAATACAATCACATCTTCCTCTTCCCATCTCTACTAGCAAAAATGAGAGGGATTCTAGGCCTCAAAGAGGAGCCCCACACTAGGAGGGGGTGTGACTGTGAAGTTTGTGGTTGCACCTCCTCACTCGGCATCCCTACTAACTCGATATTTGTCCTAAAAGTGGATGTATCTCCTCCAATATGTGGCATTGGTAATGACTCCTTGTTTGAATCCTCATCGTCCTCGTTCTCAATGTCATCCATTGTGAAATCCATTCCAACCCCCTCCTCCATGGCCTACCTCTCCAAATCAGCGATCTCATCTACTGAAAACAATGGACCTGGTTCTTGTGTCATCCAATCAGAATAAGGATCTGTATCATCCAGATCAAGTGGACCCGGTATTGAATAGTGTACTCTTTTCATGCGCAACTTAAGATTATATTACACATAAAACGTCACTGAGTCCTTTTGAGTCAACCTTTTCTTTTCTTTGTGTGTATGGACTCAACTAAGCTCCAATCAAGCTCAAAATGGGATGTGCTACAAGGCTGGCACAAGATTTTTAGAGCAAAATTCTTTAAAGTGGGGGTATTGCCGCCCCAAGTTGCCCACCAAACATCTACAAAACAAAATACAATAAGTTATAAAGCAATCAAAAAAGATAATCAAAAAACATAGCTTACTAATTTGCAACTGTTTAAAAGTTTGAACTTTAACAATTTACTTGGGGCTTGAGTGCCTCTTGCTCTCTTTGCTAGCATAGAAGAGAACAAATTATCCCATAATTCCACATAGACTTGTTGCTCAATCACAACAAGATCTCTCTCTGCTTCGTCGGATCATCCTTTCAATCTGTCTAGAGAGACCCCCCATGACCTCTCCATTAGGATTTGAATAGGAATCATCATGCCTAAAACAAATAAAAAATGAAGTCAAGTCTTAGTACACAACCTTAAAAATTAAAGTAAAATGAAGTCTTAGTAAAATCTCAAGGAGAATCATAGTATCTGAAACGGGAGTTAAGGAAGTAGCCTGCTACATGAATGGGTTGGTGGAGCATGTTGGACCAAATTTGAGATTTTCCCATGGCATAAATTTCTAGCAGCCTCTTTGGCCTTATCAATGGCCTCATAATGGCATCTCATTGGGGATTGTTGCCTATCACATATGTGCAAGAATCTAACTAAGGGCTTAGAGATTTACAATTTAAATTTGAAAAATACAAATTAGTTATTAACATAGTAAGTTACAAATTAATAATGAAACTTGAATCAACTAAAAACTTAATGTTTTGATTCTTGAAGTTACCTTCACAATCTCAGCAGCCTTTTAAAAAAAACATTCATCAAAGACTATCTGTGCCACAGCCTCTCCTTTAGGTTTTTCTGCGTAAGGTGAAGCAACCCAATCAAGACATACAAACATTTGTTTTAGAGGCAAAATTGTGTCGATAATACTTTGCAACGTAAAGAACACTGCTGCAAACCTTGTGATAACAGACCTCACCAAATCTTTGTCTTTAGTGATCCTTCTCATCAAACTTAGAAACCATAAGTGATTATAGATAAACTTGGTGACTCGCCTTGCATCTTCCACAGCTGAACTCACCCAATCAAGTTTTTTTGTGTCCTCTAAAAGGTCAAATACATGTGTTGTACAAGGTGACCAAAAAAGTGTCAGTTTCTTCTCTTGGAGGATTCTACATAACATCTAAGTAAAAAGTCAACAATTAATTGCAAACTTTCCATATTTTACATCAAAGCTAAATTGAATAATGCCATAGAATTAGATTCATGATTCATATTGAATATAAAAAATTAAAATTAAATGCTGCCACATATGTTGCCGCATTATCTATGATGATTTGCACCACATTCTTTTTTCTCACCTCCATGACAACATTCTCCAACATTAAATCCAATGTGTGTGCATTTTTCACTTTATTGAAGGCATCAATAGATTTCCAAAACACCACATCAACTTTGCAAGCAACCGAGAAATTAATAATGGTTCTACTTCTTCCATCTGTCCACCCATTAGATAAAATGGTGCAACCATAATTCTTCTACTCTTTTTTTTGCTCTTCCACCATTGCTCTTGCCCTATCAACCGCATTGTCAAGCAACCTACAAATTAAAGTGAAATCAAGTGTTAGTAATAAATAGGAAATTAAAATTAAAATTAAAAATATAAAAAATGAACTCAAGTGGATTTCAATTATTTACAATTACTAACCTTCCACTCAAATCCTTGTGCGAAGTGGCTTTGTACCCTTAAACTGAATTGTCAATGTGGTCACCTAATTCAGCCAATATGGACAATCAACCACATTCATTGAGAGATTGTTGAAAAACCAAAAACCAACACATGCAATATCAGTTTTCTTATGCGCCTCCTTGTTCCATCTAGTGAACTCTAATGATGGTTGTGCTCCAGCTGTGTTCCTAGGCACAAAATAGCTCCCTATCCCTGATGTTGATGCTAATGCTAATGAAGAACTGGGTGTTGTATAAGAGAGAGTGGAAGCGTCAAAAGAAGCACTTTGTTTGTAGATCCTCGGACCACGAAGAGATACCACTATGTTCTTGAGTGTTGCTTCTTCTTCTTCAACATCAATAGCAGCTTCGCGAGATTCAGCTATGGCTACTCTTGTAGCTAATTTCCCCCTCCCTATTCAATTTTTTCTCTTCTGCAGCTGCAAGTAAGGCATTAATGAATCTTTTTATTTCTTCAGTAACCTTGCAACACAAAGTTGAATCATGTTTCTTTATGCTTGCAAAGTGGTATTTAAAATGGTTTTATGCCTCCACAAATAATTTTTACACATTGAATGCATATAACCTTCCCAACATCATTTGGAGCTTCATAAGCATACCACCATGCCTTATCTCTTGCATTTCTAGGCCAAGTGCCTATGCATCCAAATGAGCATGGTGTTTGTGCTCACTCTTCCTCTACACTTACCATGCTTAACCCTGCCCTACACATGGATTTAAAACACAAATTAAAATTTATATAAAAATAATTAAACAAAGTTAGAACATAGAAATAGAAACTAGGTAAATTAGTTTGACTATTTTTAGACATCATTCAAAGTTAAACATTAATTACACAAATTGCTAGAGTTTTCTTTTCTTAAAAAAATACAGTCTTCAAAAAAATGGCAATAGATTCAAAAGAAATTGTCAAACATAGAGTTGAAATAAATGAAATGCTTTCAGATGATTCAAAATGATTTCTAACTATTTAGGAATGAATTTAAATTCATTTACACGCAAAAAAAAACAACAGAACATTGTTTTAAAGTATAAAAACAAACTGAACAAAACTACTTGGGAAAGAGATTTTTCTTCTAAAACTGGTCAAAATCCTCTTGAAATCCACTCAAATCCGTCTTCAATAGCTTGCAATTACCTAACAATTACTTCAAACCCTTTTTGTCTCCACTACTAAAGCCTCCAAATGCTGAAACACAAACCGGTAAACATAAAACAACGTTTTTGTCCTTTAACATGGTTGGGAAAACTTGAGCACTCTCGTTTGCAAGTAATTGTGGAGCTTTTAAACTCAGCGATTAATCTACAATTAATCAACAAAAACTCAACTTTTTCGCTAGCCAAGTCATGAATTTATTTGGCAAAACATCTCTAGCTCCAAAAACTTGGCAATTTATAAAAAATCTCGGTGATCTGTAGAAACTCATCGATTTTTCGGTGATTATGCCAATTATGGTTGTCACTATGTAACTCATACATTAAAGGAATCCTCCCTAGCTAACAAAGAGTGTTAATGTGTCTAGGTTGGATCCCTTCTACCATTGACCTAGTTTACCTAACCTAATTGGCTTGTTAGCTTTAGCCATGTTATTAATAAACTTTTTCATTTCAATCCTTAATTGGGTCTAGCCCTATTTGTGTGATTCATGTAACCTGCAATTATGTAATTGGGCAAGTCCTATTGTATTGGGCAAGACCTATATGAATGTAACTTGTAATTAATAGGTTTGATCCTATTCTTCGTGCCAAAACTATGATGAGGAGGTTAGATTAGGATGGATATTCCTTTACCCACAATATCTCTTTGTTTCTATCTAGTCTTTATAGGTTCAATTTACCCAATAACTGACCTAAAGTTCTTTCTTGCTTGGATACCCTTTCTTACTTCCTTGCACATAATCTTTACAACCTTTCTGGGTCACTATTACCTTCTAAGACCTTGGCCTAACATTCACAAATCTTGTGTCTTCACTCACCATAATTCCCTTAGTTGGATTGGTTTACAATAT
The DNA here is from genome assembly GCA_028749045.1 of Cupressus sempervirens. NCBI lineage: Eukaryota > Viridiplantae > Streptophyta > Pinopsida > Cupressales > Cupressaceae > Cupressus > Cupressus sempervirens. The sequence goes on along the minus strand of CM053792.1, from coordinate 681,757,368 downwards.
GGAGTTCTGAATGCAAAGTCACTCAAGCTTTCCATCATCCATTGGATGTAGACTATGTCAAAAGATCACCAATTCAGTAGGTTTTAAGGTCCCAAATGTTCCTTATTACCCAATTTCTTTAGTTTGTTTCAATTAGGCCTTATAGCCCAATTAGGATGACCTAATAGGTTTTTTGACTACCAAATTTGTCTCTAGACAGATCTCCACAAACTGAAACCAAATTCTAACACCCTTTTCGACCCTTCATACAATATCTCAAAATCAGAATTGGATCAATCCATCTGCTCACCTTTGCTTCAATACCTACCAATCAGGACTATCAGGTTATTTGCTCAGTTTGTTGTTATCATAGCAAATGGATGTTTCCTTTTTGCAACCCAATACTCCCAACACCTTGGAAAGTTAGAACACCTCCTGGACAACCCTTCCAACACATTTGAAACCCTTCAACAATTCATCTTCACCAAACAAGACAACTTTGTTTTACTCCAATATGCCTGTCACGTGGGAAATGCCAAGCTAGGGCTTCCTGCCAAAAACGGCCAACTATTTGGGCAAGTTTGAAACTTCCATAATCTTACAGGGCGTACTTGGGCCTATCAAATTCCAAGAGATCAAAGTTTTTGACCAGAAAATGTAGACCCCAATTTTATGTTTTCCTTCCAAACCCTAGGTCTATAAAGGTTTAGAGAACTTGGTAGAAAATTGCTTGCCTAATTAGCCTCTTGTCACTTCAAAACTTTAAACCAAGTGCAAAGTAAAGCTAAAACAAAGTGTCAATTGTTAAGGTTGCAGCTTCTGTCGGATTGATTTTATCATGAGATACCTTGTTGATGGTAAATCGTCTTTAAGATAAATATCTTATATATATTATATATGTAATATAGTATATATTATATAAATTATACATTATGTATTATTATATAATAATATAATAATATATTATAATATATTACATATATGGTTAAAGATGAGTTATACATATGGTTATTTATGTTATTAATATATTAACTAATGATGATTAACTATAGAGACATGTCTCTTCATGAGACATGCCTCCTCCTCTCATATTTATGAGTCCTCAAAGCTGCATTTGGAAGACATCAATCACATTGGCAATGTTAGTACATCTACAGAAAACGACTCATGTTACTTAGCATGGTATTAGAGTAGGTTGTAAATGTAGAAAATATCAAAGGTACAGAATAATGAAAATATAGTAGAGGAAGAAATAATCCTTGTGATTCTCTTTGGAGTATAAGTTTTTTTCTTTATGAACTCATTATGTGTATCAATCTCCCTAAGTATGGTTGCCGATGGCATCAATCGATAATGACTAACTTGAGGATGTTACCCTCATTATTTGCTGTTGAAACAACAAAGCCAAGACGAAGCTCACAACAATGGATATACCTGGTTCGGACAATGCTAAAAATAGAGGACATAGTAATCCAAATTGCAATGACGTGGAATGGATATTCAAGGAAACTTCCTATATAATGTTAAAGATATGATCTGAAGAAGCCAAGCTAACAGGAAGTCGCACAAGACTCAAAAGTAATATCCTGATAGAGTACAGCAGTGGAGGTTTATAATAAATGATAAGCCATCTTCGATTATTACCAGCAATTATAGTACAAATTAAAGTTTCCTTTCTCAACGATAAAGGAATATGGTGTGCACAAAAGCAGTGATAATAATGGACATCTCTAGATAATCGCAGATGATATATATTGCACATGGCGTAAGGTTTTGGGCAGTGATAGCCACATAAGATAAAGGCATGTCAGAAATCAAACATATCGTGCAGCAACAAAATTATGTCATTTGAAGATACGTGTTAAGACTGATTAAAACTGAGAGAGAAGAATATCTATAAAGAAATTGTTAAAAAAAAAGGGGGATTGTGAAGCAGATCAATGAAGTAGGGAAACAATACGTATTATATCGAGAATTGGTGCAAATCTCCTATGCTATGAATGACTTGACAGTCAACTCGCCCAAGTCTCCAAGCAATAGCATCTACGATAAATCTTGGAAAAGCAATGTCGTCTTGAAGCACGTGTATGATGGGGTTAGGATTCTTGCTGCCTGACAGATTGATATGCAAATTCGATATTCTCATGGATCGGACACTCAATGCCAATCCACTTTCCAAGCGGTGAAAGGGCATGAAAATAGCTAAGACACGTAATCCAAGTTCTACCACCCGTGATTCAGTCTGTATTATGTGGGAGTACAAATAGACCGCCTTCAAGGTAAGGGGAGGTAAGGTTAATTCCAAATATTATAAAGTAATTTACGTATTTTATTGTTATTATATTGGTATAAGTGTTTTAAGATGGTTAAGATACCAATCCCCCTGATTCCATTAAGGTAAAAGTAATAAGATATATTATGTTAAGTTCTCTTCTTCACATTTATATATATTAGTATATGATAACTATATGCGTGTGTGTGTGAGAATTTGTAAAAGAATAATAAGTATTAGTAATTTTTAAATTAGATATTCATCTATCTTATATTGGATTGATGAAAAATATTATTCTTGAGAATTATATCAGTCTCTCTCTCCTATTTTATTATAGAATTATAAAAGCTATTTGCCTTGATCTTTTCCTCTGAGTGTTCCTGCAGGAAAAAGAGGGAGATTTGGACTCAGAAGGAGTCTAAAGTATATGTGTGCAATGTGAGAAATTTTAAGAATCATGGATGAGTTTAAGAAAATGGAAGGGCATGTTTGCTTCTACTATTAAGCTTAATGAATGTTTGGAGCTTCATTGGATGAAAAAAGCAAGTTGGAACTTAGAAAGAAGTCGTCAAATTTGATGTGATGCAAAAGTGTTCAAAGATATAAAACTGAAAATTTTACATTATGGGGGGAATAATAACCAATGTTTCATTCCCACTTGAATCATCTTTAGTAAGGAGATGTTCCATGACCCTCATGGGCAGATAAGTACTCGTTTGAGGATGTTCTTGCGGGAAAAGAAGGTTGGTACTTTACACATGCTATCAAATATTGTGTAGATGAGAATTCATTAGTCATTTGATGATCAGGATAAAGTGAAGTGAATATCTTTAATGATTGAGATTATGAGTATCCTTCTACATTAAGAGACAGTATGGCACTTCTTCAAAGTCAACACAGGAGCTTAGAAGATTAATATTCAGAGGGAGTCTAAAAATACATGTGTGACTGCATGATTTTGATGGGCCTACTCTTGAGTGCATCATGAGGAAGTATTGACTTATCAAAAGATTAATCTAAGATTCACAATGAGTTTGATAGGCATACTTGGGTGAAGAGAGTTTCTGACGAAGTAACTATAGGACCTGACTTCCCAGGATCATTGTTCAACAGGAGAAATTTTGAGATGCAATCCCTTGTGGATGATATCTTCTCTATGAGGAGAAGTTCTAAGTGAAATTCCTTGTAATGTGCTCTTCTCTATAAGAGAGAAGTTTGAGGTGAAAATCCTTGTTCCACCCTCTAGTAGCAGCTATGGTGGTTCATGGTGGTTCATGGTGGATATCATGTAAGTCAATACATGATGTTGTTATGATATGTAATGAAAGGTGACGATCTTTCATGGACATATATAAGCAGAAGGTAACCATTATAAGATGACAATCTTATAAATGGTAGACCTATTATCGTGACAGACTTCATTAAATTGTTATCGCAGAGTGTTGGAAATCATGATAACGAACAAACAGAAGGTAACCATTGTAAGGTGGTGATCTTATAAATGGTAGACCTATTATCATCGTTCTTTCAGCCGGATTTTGCCAGACACCATGATAACCAACTAGTTATGGTTCATTGGGCCGGATCTTGCCGGACACCATATAGACCACACTTAAGGTGGTGTTTTTAAAGTTATGGAAATTGCTTCAATTGTGTGTTATGAAAGGTGAGAAATTTAGCCTCGTAGTGAATTGAATATCATACTACGATGATATCTCTTCTTATTCTTGAGAGCATAATGTGTTCTATAAATCCTCCCTACCTAAGAGGGAGTGTTAAGGTTGCAGCTTCTGTCGGATTGATTGTAATGTCCCCTTTCTAGCATTCATAGCATGATGTTGTCATTAGCCTATTTCCCCACAGTCCCGTAGGCTAACTAGGACATTAAAGGGGCTTAGAGGCCATTTGGCCTAGACAGTTTCAGTTGCAGGTCTTTCTGAGGGGTTCTGAAGCAACTATGGGCATACTTACTATTTATAGTAAGTCATCTTGGACATGGCCGGACATTCAGTCACAGTGGTATGTCGATGGTAATTGTTTAAAATCGACAGGAAGACTTATTTATCATTGATAAGATTTGTTATGCATTGATAAAGCCATTTTATAAAGTTAAATTTAAATATTTAACTTTACTAATGCATAGACTATAGTTTGTGGGAAATATTTAAATTAAAAGAGTTCCCTTTATTTTTATAACACATTGGAGACATAAGGTACATAAAGGGAGTTATGTTTTATCCCACATTGAGAAAACGAAGGATTGAGCTCTTGTGAGAACACTATAAAAGAAATGGAAGAGCTTTTTTTTTGTATGCTTGGATGAAGATTAATGTTATGTTGCTGGATATCTGATTATCGGGCTTGGAGGACGGAATCCCTCTTTGCTAGCATTCTCTTCGCTGTTGGAAGACACAGTCAGGAGGATCAAGGGTGTTTTCACTTCAAGAAACACACTGGGTTTCATTTGGGGCGTTTGCATAAAGAAATTTGCAAGGGTTTGAGGTGCAGATCTGAAGTTAGTTATTGCTATAGTACCGCATGAACAGTATTTTGCTACAATACGGCGTGAACAGTGTTGGTATCAAGTTTACTTGTTTTTCCGACTGATTAGAAGTTTGGAGGGCTGGCCGACTACATCTGCAAAATACTACGGCAACTAATTTCAGGTTTCTTCTGTCAAATTTTGATATTTTGCATAATAATTGTTGAATACAAGTCTGAATAGTTGTTGCAGCCTTTAAGGCAGCTGTAAGTGTACATCTACATTTAAAAATCACCCTTTATTAGCAGATTGAAAAAGTTTCCAGATTTTTCATATACTATTGAATGTGTGCCAAGTGTTTGTAAAAATGTTATGATTTTTAATGTCACTTCATAGTTGTTCGTAAATCTACTCATTGGAAAGCAATTTATTGAGGAAATCAGCTTTATGAGTTTGCATACAAAGTGTTTGACAATATTCCTTAAGTTAAATTTCTGCAAGTCAAAGTTCAAATCAGGGGAGGATATTTCAGTGGTATCAGAGCTATAAGTCATGCCATCTTGTGAAGGTCTTATAGGAAATTTGGAACTGGCGGATAGAGGGGAAAGTGTTTGATGAAATGTCAAAACACTAAAATCAGAGCATTTATGTTTGAGCATGCGACAGGGGCCTTATAATTTCCGCAATACCAAAGCAAGACAAAGTAGGAGTTCAGACCTGCAAAGCAAACGGTCTAGTTCATCCGTACAGGGGGGTATAGAATCCAGTCATACAGACACAGCGGAGGTATTCTTTGATCAAGACAGCAATATGGGTGACCGAGATGACAGGAATACAAGATTAGGTGGAGGCGGGAATGCCGGTCCAGAGCCTGGAGAGGAAAGATTCTTACAGTTATTAGAGACCTTGGTACAGGGTCAGCGAGTAGCAGAACAAAGGGCATAGGAACAGAATTAGAGATTGGATCTTATGATGCAGATGATGGCTCGTCAAATGGGGTTGAATGCTAACATGGGTGGAGGAAATAATCAGAAAGGTAACAATCAGAATGGAAATGATCAGGATGGGACACATAATGGAGATGAACAAGTTGGGAACAATTTCGGTCATGCACCCCAGCGAGCTAGGACAGTGAGTTCAAGGCCCATGATTCCTACATTTCCTCCTAGAGCTCCAGAGCAGCTCGTACCAGAGCCCCAGATTACTGATATACAGGACCAGTTGAGGAGAGATTGGGAAGCCAGAGGGCCAAATTTTACTGCTGCAATTACCTTTACGGAGTATATGGATGTGCGGATGAAACATATGCCACGTGGACATGACAGGAACCAGAGCTATAAGCTAAGGAAGAAAGTAGGAAGACTTGAGTTACCATATTATGATGGCTCAGGAAAGTCTACAGCAAGAGCTTGGGTTCAAAAGCTTGACACATACTTTCAATTGAACCCTATGCCCGAGGAAGAAGCTATTAAGTATGCAGCAATTCATCTGGATGGGTTAGCACACGAGTGGTGGCATCATGGTATGGTCACTATGGGACATGCACACATTACCTCATATGTGGAGTTTACAGAGAGGCTGATTGAACGTTTTGATAGGAAGGATCCAGAACTCCATTTCAAGGAGTTAGCTCAGCTTAAACAGTGGGGATCATTGGAAACATACATTTCAGAGTTTCAAAAACTTGTAGTGTTAGTAACAGATGTATCTGAACGGAGGATACTAGTTCTATTTATGGATGGGTTAGCTGATCCGTTGAGAGGGTGGATTAAAGCTCTCAACCCTCCCACTTTGCAGGAAGCCATTAAGAAAGCTCGTGACATGGATTCCTCTTCATCTTCAAAAAATAAATTCCAGGCAAAGAGTTTCCCTTCAAGGAAAGATAAGGACAGGAAACCTTTTCATAAAGAGGTTTAGCCAACTAAGGAGGAAAGTAAGAGGTTGGACAATGAGACACTTAATGATCTCAGGAAGAAGAAGCTTTGTTTTCATTGCAGGGAGCCTTGGGATTTGTCACATAAGTGCCCATTGAAAGCAAAAGCTAAGCAGATGGAGTACTTTTCAGCCGAAGAGTCAGTAGATGGAGATTCAGAGCAGTCATCCGAATCAGATGGAGATGATGATAGTTCTTCACAGGAGGAAGCACGCGGTGATAGCACGATAGCTCAGTTGTCAAGTATACAAGAGGCCGTCACTTTCAGAGTTAGGGGAACCTTGGATGGACAGAGAGTTGTGGCACTCATTGATACAGGGGCGACACATAACTTCATTGATGAGAAGTTTGTGACACGCAGAGGGCTACATACAGAGGAGCATAGGGGATTTAAAGTGATGGTTGCTGATGGCTTCAAAATTGAATGTACCAAGAAAATCTCCAACTTGCAGCTTCGTTTGGGAGATTATGACATGACAGGAGATTTCTTTGTGGTCAACATTGGTGATCAGGATATGGTGCTTGGGATGAACTGGATGAAGTCTCTGGTAGAGTTTACATTTAACCTTGAGAAAATGGAAATGAGGTTTGAGGCAAATGGTAAGAAGATAGTGCTCAGAGGTTTGTCAGATGGGAGACTTCGAGTGGTGTCACTCAAGCGGATGCAGAGTTTCTTTAGACATGATCAGGTGCAGTGGGCAGCAGAGTTTAGAGTAATGCCTGAGATGACAGAGCAGCATAAACAAGAGTATCCACCTGATGTACAAAAAATAATAACCAAACATACTAAGGTGTTTGGTGAGATACCTCCAGGGAGACCCCCAGGTAGGGGAATCGAGCATGTTATTGAATTAAAAGAAGGGGCTAAGCCAGTTATCATCACACCTTACCGCCATCTGAAGAGATATAAGGATGAAATAGAAAAGGCAATTAAGGAGTTGATTGACATGGGGCACATACGGCCAAGCAAAAGTCCTTTCGCTTCTTCAGTAGTATTGGTGAAGAAGAAGGATGGTACAATGAGGATGTGCATTGATTATAGGGAGCCAAACAAGAAGACAATCAAGAACCGATACCCTATTCCGCGCATCGATGAGCTTATTGATGAATTGCATGGTGCATGCTACTTCTCCAAGATTGATTTGAGATCGGGCTACCATCAGATACGGGTTAGAGAGGTGGATGTGGAGAAGACAGCTTTTAGATGCCACTATGGACATTTTGAGTTCTTAGTCATGCCCTTTGGGTTGACAAATGCCCCTGCCACTTTCTAGTCCTATATGAATAGAGTGTTCAGAGATCAGTTGAGGAAGTTTGTGTTGATATTTTTTGATGATATACTGGTATAAAACCATATTTGGGAGGAACATTTGAAGCATATTGATACAGTGCTCAGTATTCTAGAGAGGGAGTCATTATATGCCAAGATGAGTAAATGTGAGTTTGGGATGACAGAGTTGCTCTATCTAGGGCATATTATCAGTGCAGGAAGTGTTCGGGTTGACCCAAACAAGATCAGGGCCATTCTGGATTGGCCACCACCGAGGAACACTTCACAACTCAAGGGATTTCTCGGGCTTTGTGGGTTCTACCGCAGATTTGTGAAGGGATTTTCACAGATAGCAGCACCACTTACAGATTTGACACGGAAAGATAGTTTCAAGTGGTCAGAGAGGGCTCAGGATTGTTTTGACAGGTTTAAGGAGCTGATGAGTACATGTCCTGTTTTAGCCATTCCAGATTTCACCAGGCCTTTTGAGCTGTAGTGTGATGCCTCGGGAGAGGGCATAGGAGCTGTTCTCATGCAAGACAAACATCCCATCGCATATGAGAGTAGAAAATTACGAGGTGTGGAGAGAACCTACAGCATCTACGACAAAGAGATGCTAGCAATCATGCACGCGCTAGCTAAGTTCAGGCAGTACTTAGTGGGAAGCCGATTCACAGTAAAAACAGATCATAATAGCTTGAAACATTTCCTTGGACAGAAGGACCTTAATGACAGGCAACAGAAATGGGTGAGTAAATTACAGGCCTATGATTTCGACATAGCCTATGTCAAAGGGAAGAAAAATATTGTTGCAGATGCTTTATCTAGAAGGCCTCATTTGCTTGCTGTTGGGATAGTCATGGATGATTGGAGAGAGATGATCTTGGCAGAATATGCTAAGGATAGTTGGGCATCTAGCATTATTGAGGAGCTATTCAAGATAGTCGATACACTGTCGTAAATGATCTAATCATCTACAAGGAAAGGATTTATTTAGTACCCGGGTCTGCTATGAAGCAGAAGATTTTGAGGGCATTTCATGATTCACCAATGGCAGGACATCCCGGATTCTTTAAGACATATCGGCAGGTGAGAGAGCGCTTCACTTGGAAAGGACTCAAATCAGAGGTGCTTCAGTTTGTTAGGGAATGCCCTGTGTGTCAGCAGAACAAACAAGAACATTCTTTTTCGGGTGGTTTACTACAGCCCCTACCCATACCAGAGAAGAAGTGGGATAGCATTTCCATGGATTTTATCACAGGCCTCCCCAAGGCACAGGGTCGAGATTGTATCTTTGTTGTGGTAGACAGATTGATGAAATTTGCACATTTCTTTGCAATTTCGTCTACATATTCAGCAGCACAAACAGCAGAACTATTTTTTCGAGAGGTATTCAGACTACATGGGATACCACAGAGCATAGTCAGTGACAGAGAGAGCAGATTTATGAGCCACTTTTGGCAGGAGTTCTTCAGGTTATGTGGAACAGAGCTCACTCCGAGTACCAGCTACCACCCCCAAACTGATGGGCAGACAGAGATAGTGAACAAATGGGTTGAGGGGTACCTTCGAAACTACATTGCAGGAGAGCAGAAGGCTTGGGTGAAGTGGCTACATCTAGGGGAGTACTACTATAATACCTCTTTCCATATGTCTATTCAAATGTCCCCTTTTATGGCACTATACGGGTATGATGCTCCTAATTTTTTGGATTTGTTATTTGGGGACAGCAGGGTGCCTAAGGCCAAGGATACTTTGCAGGAGTGTCAGGACATTATGCGATCCTTGAAGAAAAATTTGCAAAAGGCACAAAATCAGCAGAAGCAATATGCTGATCAGCACAGGGTTGAGAGGTCTTTTGAGGTGGGAGATATGGTGTACCTCATGTTACAGCTGTATAGACAGTCCTCTCTCAAGAAGAGTGGAGCAGAGAAATTGAAACCACGCTACTATGGACCGTTCAAAGTAATCAAGAGAGTGGGCGAAGTAGCTTATGAGTTGGAGTTGCCTGCAAACAGTAAAGTGCATAATGTGTTCCATGTGTCACGCCTTAAGAAGGCATTGGGTCACAATGTGGTGCCTTCAATAGTATTGCCACCTCTTGATGATGAGGGAAAGCTTATCTTGGTTCCCGAGGCCATACTTGACTCCAGGGAGAGGGTGCTTCGCAGGAGGACTATCAGGGAGTATCTAGTGAAGTGGAGGAACCTACCTGTCGAGGATGCTACTTGGGAAAATGAGCAGATATTGCAGCATCCAGAGCTGAAATTGCTTGAGGACAAGCAATTTTGGGAAGGGCGGACTGTAATGTCCCCTTTCTAGCATTCATAGCATGATGTTGTCGTTAGCCTATTTCCCCACAGTCCCGTAGGCTAACTAGGACATTAAAGGGGCTTAGAGGCCATTTGGCCTAGACAATTTCAGTTGCAGGTCTTTCTGAGGGGTTCTGAGGCAACTTTGGGCATACTTACTATTTATAGTAAGTCATCTTGGACATGGCCGAACATTCAGTCACAGTGGTATGTCGATGGTAATTGTTTAAAATCGACAGGAAGACTTATTTATCATTGATAAGATTTGTTATGCATTGATAAAGCCATTTTATAAAGTTAAATTTAAATATTTAACTTTATTAATGCATAGACTATAGTTTGTGGAAAATATTTAAATTAAAAAAGTTCCCTTTATTTTTATAACACATTGGAGACATAAGGTACATAAAGGGAGTTATGTTTTATCCCACATTGAGAAAACGAATGATTGAGCTCTTGTGAGAACACTATAAAAGAAATGGAAGAGCTTTTTTTTTGTATGCTTGGATGAAGATTAATGTTATGTTGCTGGATATCTGATTATCGAGCTTGGAGGACAGAATCCCTCTTTGCTAGCATTCTCTTCGCTGTTGGAAGACACAGTCAGGAGGATCAAGGGTGTTTTCACTTCAGGAAACACACTGGGTTTCATTTGGGGCGTTTGCATAAAGAAATTTACAAGGGTTTGAGGTGCAGATCTGAAGTTAGTTATTGCTATAGTGCCGCATGAACAGTATTTTGCTACAGTACGGCGTGAACAGTGTTGGTATCAAGTTTACTTGTTTTTCCGGCTGATTAAAAGTTTGGAGGGTTGGCCGACTACATCTGCAAAATACTACGGCAACTAATTCCAGGTTTCTTCTGTCAAATTTTGATATTTTGCATAATAATTGTTGAATACAAGTCTGAATAGTTGTTGCAGCCTTTAAGGCAGCTGTAAGTGCACATCTACATTTAAAAATCACCCTTTATTAGCAGATTGAAAGAGTTTCCAAATGTTTCATATACTATTGAATGTGTGCCAAGTGTTTGTAAAAATGTTATGATTTTTAATGTCACTTCATAGTTGTTCGTAAATCTACTCATTGGAAAGCAATTTATTGAGGAAATCAGCTTTATGAGTTTGCATACAAAGTGTTTGACAATATTCCTTAAGTTAAATTTCTGCAAGTCAAAGTTCAAATCAGGGGAGGATATTTCATTGATTTTATCATGAGATACCTTGTTGATGGTAAATCATCTTTAAGATAAACATTTTATATATATTATATATATTATACATTATATATTATTATATCATAATATAATAATATATTATAACATATATGGTTAAAGATGAGTGATACATATGGTTGTTTATATTATTAATATATTAACCAATGATGATTAACTATAGAGATATGTCTTTTCATCAGACATGCCTCCACCTCTCATATTTATGAGCCTTCAACTCTACATTTGGAAGACATCAATTACATTGGCAATGTTAGTACATTTGCAGAAAACGATTCATGTTACTTAGCATCAACAAGGTCTAAAATAATTACATCCTTACCAATTCAGTCACATACAGAATGCGCAGATTTTGAACAGAAATTAAATTATCCCAAACAGTTTTATTGCTCCAAGAAAAAATATTCCAACATCCACACCCATGCTCAGGCCATTGCAAGGTTATTTCAGACTTCTCTCAACAATTTCTAACTGGTTTTGGACGTTAGGTGACTGCTGGTAACCAAATGCAACTTTGGCCAAATGTTGTCAATGTTGTCATTGACAACACTTCAACAACTTGACAACTTTTGAGCATCTTGCCCTTCTACTTATTGTAGGACCTTTGGCACCTTACAAATGACTCATATTGCATTAGAAGGATCCAACAACCATGGCCTAAGGGCTTCCTTGCATCTTGGACCCCCTTGGCCTTACATTGCAAATTTTCCCTAAAGTTTTTTGATAACAAAAGTGTGCCAACTTTGGCTTACAACTCTGCATAAGCATTACAGGATTTAACCAATTGGTCCATGAAAACTTATTTTACTCCTACTACCCTACTTGGACCCGCCATGCCTTGGATCAGTGCTTAGGTTTGAGGGTGCTCCTGCACCAAACTACAAGGCCAGCCACAGGTCTATTAAGAGGCGTTATTTCATATATATGCAAGGCCATTCTTGCACCAATAAAAAATGAATTTTGCGATGTACAGACTATGCAGTGTGCTCCTGCACCAAACTACAAGGCCAGCCAGAGGTCTATTAAGAGGTGTTATTTCATATATATGCAAGGCCATTCTTGCACCAATAAAAAATGAATTTTGCGATGTACAGACTATGCAGTGTGCTTCAGGGTGATGATAGAAGCTTATCATCTATGGTTGGGAAGCCAACAAATCTGATGGTTTATCAGTGGCTAACAAGCACTACCATAAAATTAACAATATATACATATGAATTGGTTTTATACTTGCCAAGTGAAATGTAACTGATGCACTGATATATACTTATTTGTTTAATGATTGTCTTTCAAAATTGAACATTGCACAGTTTTATCAGATTTACAATTCTGTCCTCTTGTGAGATAATTTCTGTTATAACAGATCCTGTCACGGGTATTACAGCTCCTGACGCCTGAAAGGCAGCTCTTGTCATTAAAAGATTGTTGAATGAAAATGCCATCATTTCTAATTAACTCTGAAATATAACATTCAGAATGTTCAATTAGTAATACAGTGCTTCTTAATCTGATTATATTAGTTGCTCCATAAATGATTGTTTGAAGAATAAGAGTGAAGTAATTTATAGTAATTAGTGAGTAAGTTGAGAAGTGTGTACTGAAACAAAATCTCATTTATTTGCGTAGTATGATTCAATTCAATCATGAGATCAAGTTAGAGAGTGTATTTCTTTAAAATGAGAAGTGTTATAATTAAATTCTTATAGTAGAAAGTGTGTTTCAATTCGAGTGTGTGATTGATTTAATCCTTGGACATAGATTAACAGTGTGCTTTAGATTTAAGTGTGAGCTGTGCTTTTATTTCAAACTTTAGACTAAGTGTAAGATTCAATTCAAAGTTAGATTTCCATCCATCCCCACTCGACCTATTATCCATTGCTTGAGCACATAGCTGTTATACCCTTCATTAGTTTTATGACCCCAGATTGACACTCTTAGGTACAAACTGAGGGCATTTGCATAAGACCAATTGTAGACTAAAATGAGAGATAATTAGAGACCATAGTTTTACCCTACAACATGTGCATTTGAAAAGAGTTGTTTTATTATTATTTTTTCCCATAAAACCCTAGAATGACCCTTTATGAGGCTATTCTTTGTCCAAACATATCAGTTTGTTTTCTGTTTTGCTCTCTTCTCATTTGGTTTCCATTTTGGCAATTGGAATGGCAGATGATTATTTATGAGGGGGATCCTTCATGGGGTGCCAAATAGATTCCACAAAGAAGATCTATGGCTATAGGGTAAGCTTTTGACCCTATTGTTGAGTCTTTTGATGAAGGTTCTTTAGATTTTCAAGAACTTCTTCAAGATTTTTCCATTTTTTTAAAGAAATAAAAAAACAAGTTTAGCTCTTTCTTCTAATGTTATTGTATCTTTATTATGCATTTGTTGCATTTCTTATTTTTAACCTAATTTTAGTTCATTTAATTTCTTCTCTTAGCAAGAAATCAGATGGCAAGAATGACTAGTTGTAAAAGTTCAGTGGGTGGGGAAGGAACCGATAAATTCAAAATTAATATAGGATCTCCTTTATGGAGACTTACCACAGGAATTTCACAAGTTTCAAAAGATGGAGCATATATTGGTAAGTGTAATTATTGTAATACTAGACTAAAAAATAACTCATATTCTCGAGTGGAACTTCGCTATATGAGCCCTGCTCATAAAGAGATGAGAACATGTCTAGGCCCAAATAAGGTGTTGTCTCCCGCACGAATAGCAGGATTTGTAAAAAAACAAGAAGAGGTTGATAGATTGGTTCTAAGATTAAAACAAAGTGCATATACTGGTGGAGATGGAAAGAAAAGAAGATAATCTTTACCCACCGATTTAGTTGTAGCCTCCAAACATCCATTCTTGCCTATGATCACCTACAAATGAGGTCCACTAGACAAGGCATTTAAAAAGGAGGCAAGAGACATTGCTGAACAAAAAATTGTACACTGCCTTTATGCCAATGGTCTTCCTTTCAACTTGCTGAGATCACCTTATTGGTGGGAAATGGTGTCAACAATCAATAGTGCATCAGCTGGTTTCACAAGTCCCAGGTTACCCGCTTGTTGCAAAGAGAAAGGAACGCTATACAAACCTCCCCTCAACCAATTAGAGATTCTTCGATTGAATCAAGTGTTTCTATTGTTTTCAATTGATGGAAAGATACCAGAAACTGTCCATTGATTAATGTTATTGTATTGTCACTTAAAGGGGCAATTTTTTTTAGGGCAGTTGATTGTGAAGGGAAAGTGAGGAATGCACAATTCAGTTCCATAATTCTCGATCAGTCCATAGAGATGGTGGGTAGTGATAATGTAGTCTAGTTAATTACAATCATGCATGTACATGAGTGTACCAACATGCATGTACACTCCCCAGGGCTGATATGAGCACATTTTTTGGACAACATGCATGTACACTCCCTCAACTTGGCGATGCAGCAAATTGGCACTCAAATAGAGTCGGTGAAACAAATATATGAAGAAGCTGAGGAGATTCATATGTTTGTGATGAATTACCAAATGTCACAATAGATTGTTCTCGAGATTGGAGTCGTTGAAGGTAAATACTAAATTTTATTTATTTAATTTTAATTTATGCTATGTCATGTTCATTTATCAATTTGTATATTAATTTGCTTAATATTTATTATTCTTTTAATGTGTTGTTTACATATTGATATTGGTATTAACTTGCATAGGTTGTTGAGACCCAATTTGTATCTCATACTATTCTTATGAGACGACATCTAAAGGTGCAAAAGGCAATTGGGTCAAATGGTGATTATTTGCAACTAATGACATGTATGGAAGGCTTCACATTCAAAGAGGGACTGTTACATCCCAATTTTTGACCCAATTTAAAATGTTCATATAGCCATTGAGGTTCACATGAAGTCAGTTGACAGTTAAATTTGTTATAATCCTGCGAAATGGTAAGATAGATAGTCATTATAATTTCATATGAAGATAACATGCTAGTTGATTATTTATCATGATTTCATGGAATTGAAGAGGTGGTTGATTTCATGGAATTGAAGAGGTGGTTAGCCGTTATGATTATTTATGATTAATAACTTATTATGATAATATGATTTAACTGCAGAGAATTTCCTTGTAAGGAGCATGTCTAAGGGGTGGAAGGATTGTCAAAAAAGAATTGGGCACAAGAGCATCACCATCATTGTGTGAATGGGTATGAATCTTGAATCACCATGGTTGAGGACCTAGCGACTGCATAATAGGTTACACACATTAGACACGCATGAGCTATTAAATAAACATTAAAAACATTAATGATTTAACTTAATTAAATTACATACCTTTAAACAGCTTATGATTGACATTTCTATCATTTCAGATTAACACATATTTATGAACGTGCACATAGATATAGAAATAAAGGTGACATAGTATTATTTTTATACAAGATTCTATCTAATACGTACATTTAAGTACATGTACAAGAAGATAAAATAATATTCCAAGTAAACCATGTATTTAGATATACATAATAAAAGATACAACCTTGTATAAAATATATACTATGATGCTATCTTATAAATACATCTATGTGCAAGTAGATAAATATATTATAAATTATCCTTGATTTATAACCTTTAAGATCTTTTCCATATTTATTCAATTCTTTTCTAAAAACCGAAATATACGCTTGGCATATTATATCGGCGTTCAAAAAGGAAAATCATTTCTTTAAAAGTTACAGCTTCTTAGAAGCCTGGGAGATTATCGAATGCCTTTACATATATTTGGAAGCCGAGAGAAGGCGGAGGAGAATATATTGTCTTCACACGATTTAGCTATGTATATTTTTACCCACACTTTTACTGCTTGTTCTACCCTTGATGAAGGTCAGAAATCAAATATATTCTGAATATTCCATACGGATTGCTTCCGTGAGGGAACTGTCTGTTAAACATTAGGCCAAGGCTCACGTTTTCCATTAAGTTAGACCAAGTTAGGTAGTCATTTCCTTTTCAAGTGATACATCTTCTTTCCTTTATTCCTACATTCCAATTTTGTCATGTCCCCATTTTTTGGAGGCAGTTCGATTTAATTAATTTAATTAATTTGGTTGTCCAAAATAATGAATATTTTATGAGGACGACTAATTAATTATTTTAATTAAATAAATAAGTGATATTAAGTTAATTATTTATAAAGTTATCAAATAAATAAATATTAAAAGGTAACTTTATATTTAATTAATTTAATAAAGTGACTTGGATTATAAAAATATTTTATAAAGTCACTTAATAGATAAAATAAAATAATGTTCTGGAAGCTTCTGGAGAAAATGGAAAGAAAAGAATAAATAGGCACCTCGGGGCTCCATTCTAATCAAGCAAGTTGTTTATTTCTCTCTGGATATCAGATTGTGATTCAATCACAAGTGCATTGTGGAGCCTAGGGTTTCTGCAATTGTCACAACTGGCCATTGAGAACGATAACTCTCAATTGGTACGCAATTTTGAGGATGTGAAATATCATCTGAATTATTGCAGATTGGAGGTGACATTACAGTCATTTCATCGAGGCAAAATCTGTGGCCTAAGGCCAAATTTTGGAGGATCATTCTAAGAATTGACTTTTGAAGATTTAAGCTATTTGCAAGGTTGGAGTTTATTATTTTACGGGATCAGTTGGCAAGAGGAGTAAGGCGACTTCTTCAGCATTCTATATAGAAAGTCGCAGTGTGAGCAGATCGGGGGTAAAAGAACGAGTTTCAAAGCCATCCTTCCAGCCAGCAATTCTGTATACTATTAGGGCCAAAGTCTGGGCCAAAGGCAATTGCAAAGATCATGTTATAGGGTGACGCCATTGAAGTCGAGCTGGAAGTGGAACCGATTCAAATTGATTTAGGAGCCGTTTGTATAGAAGCCGTTTGAAATAATTTGCACAAGATTAACGGAATTTGGTAGGCCGGATTATATTATATCACCAACGTCAATCATATATTCGGAGATTATAAGGAAATCGCAAGGATAGTGTAGCAGATTGTAATCAGATTTACAATTCAGTACATGCCTTAATCAATCACTATTATTCATTAATCCCAATTTGATTGTTCTAGTTAAGGAATTGATTGGGTTTATTATTACCATAAGACATTGTATTGTAATCTGCAATCGGCATGAATGTAACAGTCCAGTCATTAGTAGCAGATTGTAATCAGATTTATTGAACATTGCTGTTAGTACTAATATTGTTAATTATATTTCACTACATACTTGAACTATTGGAAACACTACAAAAAGTTTTCTACTGCAAGCCAAGTGTTTGACGAAATGTCAAACCACTAAAAGAGTTTCTGGTGTTGGAAGGAGTAATAACCTGTTGGGGTTATTTCAAATTTATAGCAGAAGGAAGTATGTCCATGAGAAATATGTACTATATTATCAAAGAAACTAATCTTTCCATATTGAGTCAAGACCAATTGTCATGATAAGTCCAAACATCTTTATTTTACTATTGAAAGTCAGAAACGAATTGTACTTTGCAAGTCTTAAGATAATTTTCTCAAGCCATAAATGCTATGATGTACTGAAACATGTAACATTCATACACTAGTTGAGGATCAGCAGAATGAGTTGGTTTACTCTGAGATTTAAAATACCTGGGACTCACCTGGTTGTATGGCCAAGGAAAAGGGTGAAGAGGTGAGAGATAGAAATCTGCAATAACATAAAACAAAATCAGTTGTGACATAACAATTATTTATTGTTTTAAAGGAACATTTAATAGCTCATGCATGTCCAATTCATTCTTTGTTGTCAAGTCGACTGGTGTGATTAATACCAAAATGCTCAGTGGTTAACAAGGTGTTCCATGTCTATTTCGAGTAGGGAGGGCTTTTCTAGTTAGAGAAAGTGTGGGGATAAGTATAAGGTCTGTGGTTGGGTGGTTAAGCCCCTGACAGTATTTTCCCTCTCCACAAAATGTCAAAACGTGCGTCAGACAAAGATAAGCATTCAAACCTTTATTGGTAATAGGTATTTTACTTTTGTGATGTCTATTCAAGTAGAGGATAAGATGAATTGAGTTGTATCATGGTTATAGTTATTTCTTTAAATGAAAGCAACTCTTATCGTTAATGTAATTGGCAACTAGTTAGTTCGATTGATCTTCTAACTGAACATGGAATATATTTATTTGCAAGAGATAGGTTTATTTGATGGGTTGTTATTTCAGTCTTTCATTTATAAGAATATTGATTATAGAATATCTTCTAATCTTATGTTATAGCCACAGCTAGCAATAGAAAGAAAAGGAAAGATACAATGATATTTGAAGCCCTAAATGATACAGTTGTATCTGATGCCCTAAATGATACAATGGTATCTGAAGCTTAAATGACACAGTGGTATTGACCCCCTAAAAGATACAGTAGTATTTGATGCCCTCGATGATCCAATGGTAATTGATGCCCTAATTAATACAGTGGTATGTGATGCCCTAAATAACCCAATGGTAATTGATGCCCTAATTGATATAGTAGTATTTGATAGTAATCGTCATTTGATCCTAAGTGGTATTTGTGGACTAACCTGAGTTTTGCAGAAGCATCCCTAGATTGATTTCAGTTTCGAATTTCACGGTATGTAGATTTTAAATTCTTTGAGTAAATTCATTGATGGTATCTTCAATTGTTAGTTATGAGTTTTCCATTTAAGTAATTGTAACTGTTAATCTCATTGACATGAATGTAACTGATATAATTGTCTTCCTATGAATATGATGTAATAATTGTATATCTTTGATATGATAGTTGTTAGTTAAGACTTAGGAAAAGTGGTTGTTACAGGGACCAAAAGGACAATTCATCGGTCTTGGATGATAGTTGGTGGGCTCATGTGGAACATATATTGGAACTCACCGAGCCTATCATGACTCTGATTTTCTGATACAGATTCACCTTGTTTGGGGAATTTCTATGATGGCATGGACACAATGGTAGAGAGAGTAAAATTGGCAATACAAGAATATGAGAATGGCCTCATAAAATGTGAAACCTTACGCATTAAGGCAGAATCAATCGTTCATCATCATGAGGAAAAGATTACCATCCCAATGCACCTACTTGCACATGTCATATCTTCAAGGTACTGTAGGAAGAAAGTACTTCTACGCCAGAGAGATTAGCACCATATGGAGAAAAAAGTTGCTAATGGGTACAAGCGGGCATTCGCTAGACTCTACCAAATGAAGAAGTGTAGAAAGAATTTGGCTTGTTTACCTTAGGAAGAAGTCATACTTCAATAGCTATTAATGACTAATATGACATGGAAGCTATTAGATGGTGGTACCTCCGTGGTCAAAAATTTGGGTACCTCCGACCTCTTGCAATCAAGATCCTCTCACAATTTTTTTCTTTTTTTTTTACCACTTGTATTCTACAATGTTGTATCTTAACATTCTTTAATTTCCTTTGCATTTTTATTTTTGATTTTGTAAAAACTGAATAGGTTGTAAGTTCTTCTACTGCTGAACGGAATCAGAATACATACTCCTTTATCCACTTCTATCTGCATAGCTAGTTGGAATCAATGAAAGACGAAGACTTAGTTTATATTCATTCCAACTTACGTCTTTTGTCATGTAAAGAGGATCACTGCAAGGATGTCAAAGCTTTGGGATGTACCGCCGAATGTGCCAACTTGGATGCACCCATTAAGGAACTCCAATCCACTTAGTAAAGTGTAGCTGGTTGGATTCAAAACAAGATGAAGACTTCATTTGTATTCATTCCAACTAACGTATTTTGTCAGGTAAAGAGGATCACTACAAGGATGAGCAGCAAAGCTTGTGGCATAGCCCCAGAATGCAACCATTCAGGATCATACTGCATTCAGGATCATACTAGACTCACTACATCCCTACACATGGTGCATCTAGTGCAAGTTCAACTACTTTGGGTTCAAATAATACTGAACTTGCATCAGCTGAAGATGAAAATCCAGTAATGATGATTATGTTTTATAATACCTTTGATGATTGATGAATCATGGACTACATTTTGTAATCATAATGATTTTCTGAGTTTAATTGGAAATGTGAACAGACATATATGGTATGGCTTATTTGAATATCTGTGAACTATCAATTGGCATTTAATATTTATCTTTGGCATTTGGCATTGATCAATGATTTAATTCTGTATATTTCTTTCCCTTTTCTGTTTGTATATTTCTATATAATGTATAATATAAATATACACACACGTACCCAATCACATCCAAAATCCAACAACAAAAATCATGTATCCATGTACCGGTTTCTCATACCCACAACTGCATCCAGATTCGAACTGGTAACTTAGTTTCTATAAGTATTCAAATAAAAACAGAGATAGGGAAATAAGAGTTGTGAAAGATTTTATGCACAAAAAAGAAAATCTAAATTTAAAATATATGCTGTAAAGCTTTCATAAAGATCACAACTGTTTCCAAACCTCTCGTGGTGGAGTTTCTCCATTCAAAGCAGATAAAGCTACTCCTGTGAGTCCAACACCAAAAGCTGCAACAATGGTACCTATTCCTCCCCATAAAAGCCATCCATTCTTTATGTTCAAAGGTTCTCTCCATTCTGCCTCATGGTAATAAATAGAATTGATTTATTATTGAGTAGTAAAAACCTGAAAGCAACTTGGATATTGAAAATCAAAACCAAAAACTGCAAGGATCCATGCAAATTTTAAACAAAAATGTATGGATTTATTACTATTACTCAAAATCCTGCATAAATATTATGCATCTATTTCTACCTTTTTCCTTTGATTTATAAGCCTAACACCAAAATAAAGATTCCATAAAGTGATAAGCTTTGAAAAAGTTCTAAAAAATTCAGAAGAAAATTTACTACAAATGGATTGTGAAATTTATTTTTAGGATTATAGTTTTTTTTTTTCCAAAAAAAAGACTCCCACTTTGATAGCATGGTGTTAAATAATTGAATGAATTATGAAATAATCAAAGAGATCACTTAAAGAATTACAAAACAGATGTCTCTATTATGAAATATTCATAAAATAGAAACTATATAATATTACACTATGATACAATATTGATCATTAAATAATAAATGCTAGAGATATTATCATAATATTCTAAGCCATAGTGTTCTTGTTTTGATATATGTTTGGAACATTTGATGTCATGGATACATATTACATGAGTTTTAAATGCATTTAAGAATATTTATAATTATATATATCTAAGTTTGCTATTTCCTAAAGCTAAAATTTGAGTTTATATTATGTGATCGATGTATACTTGTGTATGTGATCAAATTACTTTCTATTAGATTATGTCAGTCTATCTTTAAGTTGTTTTCAATAAAAGGTGCATGAAACTAGTTTTTGTAATAACCCTCAGCTAGTTATAACTTAATCAAACATTAATTTCCTTATAAATCAGTGGTTTGACATTTCGTCAAACATTTCGCAAGCAACTATGTCACTGCTGCAATGATCCTGTTGGCTCACTCTATAGATGTGTTGAAGAATGCCTTTTTGTGTCCAAGAATGGTTGCAATTGCTATGGACTTTTTTTGCAATAAATAGTTTTTACCTTCAAAATATTTATGAATGACTAACAGTGAACAGCTAATAACAATGCTAGTAAATAACTCAAACATATAACCACTTCTAATTAATGCAAATCTGATTGCTTACATGACAGTTAACAACTGAAAATTGAATTGCATATACTGAACCTGTTTACAATGGAACCTGGATGATGGATGCAAGAATCCAAACACCAAAAGATGCGACAATCTGCCCAACAGTCCTCAACACTCCAACATTCCTTACAGCAGTCATTGACAGTAACTTTTGGCAGCCACGTTAGGTAGGGTTAGTACTTGTGCTGCCTGCAATACTGATCGCAGCCTTCTATAATACCTGCCTGGGCTCTTAGGGTCTGATTGTAGGCCCATTATAATTCAACGCAGGCCCTGTACTATCCAACATAGCCCTCTAACAAAATTGCAGGCTTTCCCAGTCAAACACAGGTCTGGCAAAGTCAGTGCCTTTCAGCCGCCAAATCTGCCAACTTTGGCAATGCCAATACATACAGATCAGATCATTCAAATGGAAGAATGAAGCACCAACAAGAAAGGACTCCAAATATTGATTTTCCAACAAGTGCATTTCTCAACAAAATAATATCTCCCAGCCACACTCAACCACAGTAAAGGAGATGCTAACAAACTCACAGAAAACAATCCTCTTCTCAGCCAAAATGTGAAACAATAGAGAAGTTGGGCAATCTTAGCTATAGCTCAGCAGCTAAATTGCAAAGTGATTGCAAATGCAATTCTCAAATCTCAAAACCCTTATACTTCAACAAGAGCACAAACTCAGAAACTCCTCACAGGCAACAAAAGCAAATAATCAATCGAATGCTTTCCGCATCAAATGGGCTCATATTTATAATCTCCAAATGGCACAAGTTTCCCAAACGAACTTCACTTGAAAAACTTCCTCAACACAACATTAAAATATAATAA
Source organism: Cupressus sempervirens (assembly GCA_028749045.1). NCBI lineage: Eukaryota > Viridiplantae > Streptophyta > Pinopsida > Cupressales > Cupressaceae > Cupressus > Cupressus sempervirens. The sequence continues at coordinate 681,734,362 of CM053792.1, read as the reverse complement.
AGTGCCATAGAATATATCTAATAATTACTTTTGGCTCCCAAAAATTACCTTTTCCACCATGACATAATATTCTAACACACAAGGCCACTATTTAAAACTTTTCGACCTGGTTCCAATGAGCTATCATACCGAGGCGAGCAACAAACAACACTAACAAAAATAACCTCAACATATTTAGATGAATATTAATAAAAAAAAATTCTTGTGCCCACGATTTAAAACTTTTTGACCTGGTTCCAATGAGCTATCATACCGAGGCGAGCAACAAACAACACCAACAAAAATAACCTCAACATATTTAGATGAATATTAATAATAAAAAAATTCTTGTGCCCACGATTTAAAACTTTTCGACCTGGTTCCAATGAGCTATCATACCGAGGCGACCTCAACATATTTAGATGAATGTTAATAAAAAACTCACCTGTCTTGTGAAAACAACTATAGAAGCATCAGAATCGAAATCTGACAACACCAGAGTCATCCTAATGAATACAGACGACAAATGAACCTAAAATGGTGACTTACTATAAATAGACGCTCTCTCCAAGATTCTTGGAGCCCAAACTAGAAGCTCAAAACAAAAATTAGGTGCATTACTCAACTCCTCTAACTCGACTGAGTTCATCGGAACCAACAATTTGACTTACTATAAATAGTAAGTCCCTCAAATGGAGCCAAAACACACCATGGGCTATTGGAAAGCCTATAACTGCACAACTGAGACCGTCAAATCCTATTGTCAACTCACGAGGGTCGCGAAGGTGAACTGACCAAGCCAACTACAGGAACTTGCTACATATGGGGACATTATAATCCTCCCTCACTAAGATTGCTTGTCCCCAAGCAATGTTAAAGCAAATGAACATTATAGTCCACCTGGATCCCAAGGGTAAAACTGTGTACTATCCCTACTGTGTACAAGCAATTCATATAGCACCAGCACACAAATAACATACATCAACATCAGAAGCATCTGAAAACTAACTCTAGGTGCCGATGAAGGCAACAGTGCATTGGAACTCAACCCAACTGAAATACCAACTCTGTCCACACTTGAGTCCCCATCAAACTGACACTCACACCCAATTGCATTGCGAAGACGATAATGACCATAAGTACCTAAATCATTATCATCAACTCCAAGCCCAAATAAATTGTCCTGGGTATGTGGATACTGCAAGTGATCTAACTTACAACTGTTGATCCCATCTCCAAAAGATGGTGCTAACCCATTGCATAATGGATGGTATGAAACTAGAGCCAACCCACACCGACGTAAAACTAAATCCTCTACTTGTGGGTCAAAAGAGAAGTAATGAGCGCTCCTCACAATGTAATGTTGATAAAAGCACCCAATCTCTGTCAAGGGCTCATCAGTATCAAACTAGGAATTAGAAGATGGCTCCAATCTCTGATTCCGAACTAACTGTCAAGCGGAATCCTTGGCAATCCTCTCAGCAAACCCAACCACGATGGGGAAGAATAGTAGACAAAGTCTCTACAATCTTTCCTAACAACGTCCGAATGGCGCAAGAGTCTCAGATGAGACTAGCCTCAAACACTTTGTGTGAATCCTCCCGCACATCCAAACTCTCCAAAAGATACTCCATGAAAGACTTTGTGCAGTAGAAACTATTTGTGAAAGCATCAACCTACTCCCCTGCAACCCGCAGCTGATCCCTTTGAAAATATGGCACTGCCAACTGTCCAATGTTATCAACTATATGAGATGAAGAAATAGATTCGTTTCCAGCAGAAGGAAGCAAATCATCATGAGAGCTCGACTCTACTGATACTCTTACCTCATTCGTACCTACTACACCCATATCTTGGATGAATGTGTTGGCTGCAACATCACTTCCCTCATCCCCAACCGTGGAAGCAAACTCACCACCAACCACAATATGCAACTAAATTGGATCTAGTGCTGGTGTCAATTGAACTTGCTCCAACTCCATGGTAACCTCATCCAACTGTGACTGTGACTCCTGAAGAGCCAACTGAGTACACTGAAGAGAGACAACAACCACCTCAAGCTCTTGGGTGAACTCAGCCACCTCTTTCTCTTAACCTAACGTCTCATAAAAGGTGCTAGCCCACTCTAGAAGGTAGTCCTTGTCAACAACTAACTACGAATAGTTATGCTTCAAGATCCTGATAGCCTCTCTTCTCTCTTGGGTGAACTCAGCCACCTCTTTCTCTTAACCTAACGTCTCATAAAAAGTGCTAGCCCACTCTAGAAGGTAGTCCTTGTCAACAACTAACTACGAATAGTTATGCTTCAAGATCCTGATAGCCTCTCGAAGTGCATGAATCTCTACTAGAGAAAGAGTATTATCACCGTGCTCATCTAACATAGGAGCACCCCAACTATATGCGCCTAGCATCTAACGAATTGCATCATAATGCTCAAAATCTGAAGTGTCGTCACTATCACTCAACTTCAACTAACTGGCCACATGATGCCTTTGTAACCCCTGCCTCCTATGTACACTCTTTGTCTCACCAACTGCACTTGTGATAGGAAATCGAATTAGAACTGCTCACCACAAGATCGGTCACTACTTGTGTGCTACGGTCCTCACACACATTTGCAATCAAGGTACAACTATTCGGTACCTCAACCAACACCTCCTCTGAGGAAGCCCTCGGTGTATCGCACTTCTTGCATGACTCTACTTCCTCCTCAACAGAAAGTCCCTATAAATCCTGATCCCGAGACCTGTCCAAAACCTCGTCGAAGTCATCACCCAATAACTAGCAAGGGGTATCATGTCCAGTACAACTCATAGCATCATCAAATAGATCATCAGATGTGTCCATAATATCTACATCCACATCTCCTAGTAAAGTCTCAACTGTCGATCCCTGACTCTGCACACATTACTCAACATCAAGTTGTAATCAAAGTCAGGTTGTAAATCAAGAATGCTAGAGCATAAACCAACACCCACTGACTCTACTATAACACCCAGATCACCAACATCACAGTTGGGTGACTCCATACATGCATGGTCCCATCTAAGGAAGTAGCTGCCTCTTGTCCTAGAGCAAAACTACAACTGACATATAAATCTCCTATAAGAATTCCCTCCTCGAGAGAGCCTGAAGTATCAATGGTAACAACTGTATGAATTGTCTCTACACTAACTTCAGTAACAACTCTAGGAGCCTCAACCTGTTGAAGCTCAGTGTCACTATCCTCAGTTGCCACTAACACAACCACCTGTCCCTATGGAATAAGTTCATCATCAACACTACGAATAGGACTAGCAGGCGTCGTACTAAATATAGGTCCATTTGCATTACGGACACCTGTTAGGGAAAAATCAAGCCTCCTTCTCACTAATCTTCTAAAGGCGAAGACCATATCCCTGGCTACCCTCTCAACTGTCTCTAGATCCGACAAGCTCTCAACCAACCTCTGTTAATGAAGCTTAAGTTTTTACATACTCTCCTGCAAAGAATTCACGTTCATGCCAACTTCCTCATTACTTCACCGACTTCTAGAACTACCAGTCCTCCTATGGTTGTCCATGGCTAGAAAATGATAGAGTGATGGTCACTCCAAATGCAACAGATAATCTGAAAATAAAATAACTTTCCTACCCCACAGGATGGCAGGAAACCACTCTGATACCACTATAATAACCCTCAACTGGTTATAAGTTAATTAAACATTAATTTCTTATAAATCAGTGGTTTGACATTTCGTCAAACATTTCGCAAACAACTATATCACCACTATAATGAACCTGTTGGCTCACTCTATAGATGTGTTGAAGAATGTCTTTTTGCGTCCAAGAATGGTTGCAATTGTTATGGACTTTTTTTGCAATAAATAGTTTTTACCTTCAAAATATATATAAATGACTAACAAGTGAACAGCTAATAACAATGCTAGTAAATAACTCAAACATAAAACCACTTCTAATTAATGCAAATCTGATTGCTTACATGACAATTAACAACTGAAAATTGAATTGCATATACTGAATGTGTTTACAGTGGAACCTGGATGATGGATGCAAGAATTCAAAGGCCAAAAGATGCAACAATCTGCCCTACAGTCCTCAACACTCCAACATTCCTTACAGCAATCATTGACAGTAACTTTTGGCAGCCACGTTAGGCAGGGTTAGTACTTATGCCGCCTCCAATACTGACCTCAGCCTTTTATAATAGTTGCCTGGGCTCTTAGGGTCTGATTGCAGGCCCATTAAAATTCAACGCAGGCCTTGTACTATCCAACACAGCCCTTTAACAAAATTGCAGGCTTTCCTAGTCAAACATAGGTATGGCAAAGTCAGTGCCTTTCAGCCACCAAATATGCCAATATGTACAGATCAGATCATTCAAATAGAAGAATGAAGCACCAACAAGAAAGGACTCCAAATATTGATTCTCCAACAAGTGCATTTCTCAACAAAAATATCTCCCAACCACACTCAACCACAATACAGGAGATGCTAACAAACTCACAGAAAACAATTCTCTTCTCAACCACATTGTGAAACAGTAGAGAAGTTGGGAAATCTTAGCTATAGCTCAGCAGCTAAATTGCAAAGTGATTGCACATGCAATTCTCAAATCTCAAAACCCTTATACTTCAGCAAGGGCACAAACTCAAAAACTCCTCACCAGCAACAAAAGCAAATAATCAATTAAATGCTTTCCTCATCAAATGGGCTCATATTTATAATCTCTAAATGGCACAAGTTTCCCAAACGATCTTCACTTAAGAAACTTCCTCAACACAACATTAAAATATAATAAAGTGCCATATAATATAATTATTAATTACTTTTGGCTCTAAAAAATGATATTTTCCACGATAACATAATATTCTGACACACAAGGCCACTATTTCTTGTACCCATGATTTATAACTTTTCGACCCGACTCCAACGAGCTATAATACTAAGGCGAGCAACATACAACACCAATAAAAATAACAACCTCAACATATTTAGATGAATAATAATAGTAAATCACGCATCTTGCAAAAACAACTGTAGAAGCGTTAGAATCGAAATCTAACAACACCAGAGTGATCCTAATGAAGAAAGACGACAGATGAACCTAATGGGTGACTTATTATAAATAGACACTCTCTCCAAGAGTCTTGGAGCCCAAACCAGAAGCTCGAAATAAAAACTGGGAGCATTACTCAATTCCTCTAACTCAACTAAGCTAATCGAAACCAACATTTTGACTTACTATAAATAACAAGTCCCTCAAACGAAGCCAAAACACACCATGGGCTACTGGAAAGCCTATAACCCCACAACTGAGACCCTCAAATCCTACTGTCAACTCACGAGGGTCGCGATGGTGAACTGACCAAGCTAATTGCAAGAACCTGCTACAAATGGGGACATTACAGTTTTAAATCCTTAAAAAGTCTCTAAATTTCTTGGGGTTTTTCACTTTGCCAACTTTTGCCAAGTCAGCTCAGCTTTGCCATGTTCGTATTGAGTCCAACACCCAAAACTATGGTTTGGATGCTAGTCACAAGAGACTTACAGGTGAGCAAGCTGAGTTTCTTTTTGAGATTAAAATGTTAGCATATGGTTTAACTACTATCAAGGGAACTTGGCAGTAAATGTATTGGATTTATTGCTACCGTTTATTGCAGTAATTTGATAGAATTTCTGAATTAAAACTATGGAAATGAAACTGGGTTGTTTGTTTCACATCAAATTTTTTATTCAAGTTCAATTTTTTCCAATTGGATAGGGAGACAATTAGTGAGGAGATATTCAATTTGGCCCGTTTGTTTGTCGGCATAGGAATAGAAAATTAGAATGCTAAATTAGAACAGGAATGGAAATCTGGAATGGGAATGGAAAAGAGCATGGTTACCAGGACACCCGTCTCCCCCCTAAAAGTGGCGTCTCGGAGACTGAGACGCGTCTCGAAGACTTTTTGCGTCTCCGGAGACCTCAAAAAAGGTTGGAGACTTCATGACGAAGTCTCCTGAAGTCTCCCCGTCTCCTAATCCAAAAAGTGAAGTCTCCCCGAAGTCTCCTGATAAAATATAAATGTAAAATATAATATTAAATAATTTTATATATTTTAGCCCTCATTTAAATGTTTTTAATGCAAAAATCTAAGGTACTATATGAATTCCGTAACAATTGCTTGGTGATGTACGTCACCTACAGGAACACGATACAAGTCTAAGACAACATATTGGAAGCTGTACAGGATTGCAGTAAAGATCCCAAATCACATAAATTTATGCGGCTGAGGAATTAGGGTGCAAAAACTGTTGTTAGTGCATTAGAAGATAGTATTACGTATGTAACAGAAATCTGATATGCAAATGCTTGATAATAGTATTATTCCTCATGAAAACCAAGCATCTATTTGCTAATAAAGACTCAGCGATAACAGTGATAGACTAGAGGTTTTATGTATGTTAACATGAATGTATTTGGTCCCATATTTCTGTTTTTTCAAGAGGATATCATGTTTCAGTTTGATGTATAAGTCGTATTTATTATTCGTACCTGTTTATCTGCTGTTGGCAATATCCTAGTACCAATATAGGAATCTTTGTTAGTTGAATCTGTGTAACTGGAAAAAAAACACTATTACAAAATGATTTACTCCCTTTTAAACTAAGCAATCCTAACTCTTAGTTAGAAAATAGAAATCCTAAGTGTGTCTCTATGCATGCATCAATGTTGAATAATTCAATAATTTTCACAAATTTTTTGTAGCAATGCCAATTTGTCAGGTTTTAAAATCTATTTCAGTAATGTACTTCTGTATCTAACCGCTTATTATTATTATATCTTTGACAGTTTGACTCTATGAATCTATTTTAATTTTTAATGTGACAACACTAGTATTATTAATTTATTATTTACTTTAGTCTTTTAGTCTTACGGTATTACTATTTTGAAATTTTGAAATTTTGTATTTACTTTTAGTATTAGACTCTTTAAGTTTAAACTATTAAAAATTTATTTTAAAAAAAAAAAAAAAAAAATTGCCGTCTCCAAGTACCCCCATCTCCTATTTGAAAAATTGCCGTACCGGTACCAGTACCAGTACCGGAGACCTCAAAGTCTCCCCATCTCCCGGTGACCTTGGAAAAGAGCAATCCCATTCTTGTTTGGTTAACCTGGTATTTGATTGGGAATATGTTACTCTCTTGTTTGGTTGTACAAAAATGGAATAGGAATAAGGTTAACTTTTGTATTTTTAAAAATATTTCCCTTACATTTTTTTATTTAAATTTATTATTTTTTGATTAATTTTTTCAATAATGGTAAAAACGTTAATTTATTTTCATTTTCATTTTACTCATTGAAGTTAATAAGAAATATAATTTATTTTTAAAAAATAGATATAATAAAAAAAATATTATAAAAAAAGGTTTTAAAAAATTAAATGTTAGAAAAAAAAAATTACAATTATACAAAAAAAAAATTAAAAAATTTAAAAAGAAAAATCAGATTGGGAATAGGAATGGCCCATTCCAATAACAACTATTTTTTGGAATGGACATATGCTCATTTTAGGGGCAAAATTGGAATATGTTTGCCTATTCCCTATTCCGATTTGGGGTATCAAACAGAGAATACATTTCCTATTCCTATTTCAGCAAACAAACGGGCCCTTATATCTCAGATGAATGGATGAAAATTTATCGACACACTATTGCATTTATTCATTTTGGAAGAAAAAAAAGTGTATGTTTTCAAGTTGTAAGTTTATACTATGAATTAATTTATTGACATTGAATACTGAAATTATATCTATGTAAATATTTTAGTAAGCTTTTGTAATGTCCCAAATTTTTAATAAAATAATTTAATTAGGTTAAATAATTAAATGGTTCTAAAAAACAAATAATATCACAAAGACTTATTTGATTAATTGATTTAATTAATAAAAGGGGCCTAATATTTATAAATTATTTGTAGGTGTTTGTGATGTCGCCATTCTTTTGTAAACCCTCCAAAGTTTTCTCCAAGGGGTATTTATGTGCAGCATGTAGGATGTTGTTAATATGCAATTTGGATTATTTATTTGCACTGCTAATTCCTGTTGGGGTACTATATTGTTTGTCATTTCGGAAGTGGAAGACCTTCCCTACTTGGCTATTTTGGTTTCGGCAAGATTAAACCCTTACCCTATTCCGATTTTTTGTATTACTTTGCTTCAGGTCTAGCACATCTATAGTGTCATCTTTGTCTGTGAATATTATTGGCAAAAATCTATGTTCAGCATCTATTCTTGTTTAGTACATATCTTATGAAATTGATGTTCTAATATCATCTTATCTAGCATATAAGTTGGAAATCACTATACTTTCTGGATAGCAGATTCAAACCATGTATGACACCTTCTTTACTCTAAGTATTTTCTTTCCTTTTGTACGGCCTTCGGCTTCCTACCGTGTAGCCTTCGGCCTCCTTCCGTGCGGCCTTTGACTTCCTTCTACATGGCCTTCGGCTTTCCTTCTGCACAGCCTTCGGCTTCCTACCATGTACAACATCTCTACTTGTTGGTCTCATAAACTAAAGGTACTTTCGTAGGCATTGAAGCGACATGGGAAAATTACACTAGTATTAAAGCTGGTGATTCTACCAACCTATTGGGAGAATTAAGAGTTTGGACTTGGATCGCACTATGGCACACAATGATGCCATATGGTCTATATCTCAATTTCCAATCAATTGGAAGGCACATTTTGTAATAACCCCAACTACTTGATCACTTCAGCAAAACCATTTTCTCCACTTTTCAATTGTCTGACATTCTGTCAAACACTTGGCACACACTCTTGTTATTACTGTGTATGATGTTTTTGGAATGCATATGCCTTTTTGTGTTTGCAATATATAATTTTGCGAATTAAATACATTCAAATGTAAATGCTAAACACTAAACATAAATATATGAGAACAAATGCCACTAGTGCAATTAATTTTATTAAATAAGGACTGGGAAATGTTTTCATTAAATGATGGACCTGTGATTGCACAATGTTGAAATAGTGATAACTTGACTGCTGGCCAACTGTTCGCAGCCTCTAGAAATACTTTACAAGCTGTCTGCAAATCAAACGCCAACCTCCAAAACTCTACAGTAGAACCCTCAGCTTGGATGCAGCCCTCAAGAAAATTATCATAGGCCTCTTTATGTGATTGCAGATATGAAACAAGACCCAAATGCTGCTACAGGTGATGTCTGTAGCCTCTCCAAAATGCACAGGGATTTCCCCAATCCAAATTGCAGGTTTGTAGGTTATGATTGCAGCCACCAAACGCTGTATATGTCTATGAATTTGCAGATTACGAACCCCCTGTGGAGCAATTAAATCCTCTATTGATTCAGTCTTTCAAATAACAGTAAGAGCAAATATGAAAGACACCCATAATATTTCTCAAATATGCAGATTGAAATCCTCAAATCGCAGCTGGTAAATGCAACCAAATTCGAAGCAACAATGTCTCCCAGCAACAAGAAATATAGTAGGAAGACTTCAATAATTCCGTACTCAACAATACTCAAAATTTGATCCACAATACTTCAGCTGTGGATTCAATGCACAACTCATAATCAAAACCCTTATACCTCAGCAAGGGAGTTGTAAATCAGAAGACTTAGAAATCCTTACAAAAGAGAAATAAAACCAAAGAGACAATTAGATGATGAATTCTCATAGTGGGAGCCATATTTATAATCTCCATTGTGAGACTTAGCTTCAGCTACACACCTTTTACTTAAAAGATTTTTTCTTTATACTTAGGTACATAACATAATTTATTAATTCCCTTTTGGCTCCCAAAATGACATTTTCAACCATATCATGATATTCTTACTGTAACATACCATTTTTCCTAAGCTAAAAGTAGAAACATATTCTAAGGTAAAATTGGATTTCATAACAGAATGACATAAAGATAGTTATATTTGTTACTTCGTTTAGAAAGAAAAACTATCAATTGAATTCATTGTACAAGAAAAAGTATGCAGAAGTAAAGTAACAACCCTTTTCTAGTTCACATGAAAGGAAACTACTATAACTTCCATAACTAACTTCTACAAATACATTTGATAGGAAGTTAGGAACATCATAATGAAACACACACACACACACATATATATATCAAGGAAACATTAAATTAAGATTATAAAACGTACAAATGATCAAGTCATACATGTATCAAATAACTGTCACTATATTGTGCAAGCCTCATCATATGGTGAAGAGGAGAAGCATTAGCATGGGCTTAACCTGATGTAGAGCCTCACCTTGGAAAACTCAGGAGGAAAACAGTCACTCAACTGAGTTACATCAAGGGGCACATACACCCTCTAGGATCAAACTAAAACCAAACTCGACACTTGACTAACTAGTTCTCTGCATACATATTTAAAATGAGAACTTGTGACATGAACTTCATGGATGATTAAAAACTCCTGCAGACTGTTAACAAACTGATTTTTTCAATACCCAGTGAAAACTGAGATGTGACAGGTACTTTCATAACCTCCTGTCACAACATTTTTCTGCACTAACTTAATAAAATCTGGCCCGACTTTTCTGCAATCTGTTTGACATACTTTTTTGGGAGAAGAAAACTTGACATAACTCCGACCAAAAACTGAATACCAAAAGCATTTACTCATATTCAATCTACACCATCTTTTCTTCTTGCGTGAATTTAAAACTTGTGCACAAACCGACCACCGATCAAGAAATGTTCAGGAACTTACAACTGCACATTCTATGTATATAAAAACAATCTTTCCCTTTATCACATATCGATGAATATATGAAATATTCAATTGATTCATAGACATAAACCCGCACGGCTGAACGTATTGACGGCAAGGATGACAAAAGAAAATAAAGCAAAAAATAAACTTATATACATACTCATCTATGACCATAGAACTGATCACAGAGAGTCAAATGATTTCCGTTAGCAAGGAACGACTCTCAAAATAGTTTATGCCAGACTTACAACACCCCAATCGATCCTACTATAATACAATCCAGAAAAAAACTCTGAACTATGAAGGAATACAAAGAATTGACTTACATATGATTTGCAAAATTAGAACATTCGTATATTTTCAGAATGTTGATTTCCAAAAGATGGTACAAAAGGAAAAATCACACTTCCAACTGAAAACGTAGAAAATCAACACCAAAAATATGAAAAACTTTCTGTTCTCTCCGCATTCGGTCCTTCTATTACATCAAAAACTAGCTTTTTCTCTCTATCCAGTCGGAATATGAAACATCTCCTTCTCAAGAACATTTCTTGAAATCATGAGAATCCAAGAAATCAGAAAAAACTGTCACCAACTTTCTGTCACAGTCCAGAATTTGATTGGATTAATTATTGAACACCCAAAATTATGACTTAAAGAAAACTACATAGCTGAAAAAACAACACATACGTTGTCCTAGGTGGCTATACCTAGAAGGCTCATCGAATTACCATTCTAGTTATGCCACCACACATAGGACTTAACTGAAAACATTAAAATTTAAAACAAAACATAAAACATAACATTAACTTTTTGTCACACTTTCAACAATGTTACTTCTTGTAGCATTTTTCTGATCTGCCACTGCAGCATAACCTCCCAACCAAAGACCTTAACTTATCCCCACACAATCTCATTCGAGAAGCCCTCCCTACCCTAGGGTTAGGCTTGGGGAACCCTGGTCCTGCCACCTAAGCATTCTGGTGTAAGAGTGTCGGCTAAGCTAGTAGACAAGGCAGTGGATCTCTGCCATCAACCTCTCCTCTATCAACTAGCACTCTGGCCTCTAGTGATCAATTGTGACAAGTGAGCCACTAACCAACCATGGCCAAAGATTTCAGTAAGCTATTAACGAGCCCGATCACCCACCGCTCGACTTGACAACAAGAATACATTTTGGACAACCATGAGCTGACTCGGTATAGGCAATTTAATTGTTCCTTTACTTCCTTTTATGGACATTTATTTGTCCTTGCAAGGATGTCTCTCCTCCCTACCCATTATCACTTGACCATTAAGACCTAGGGTTAATATATAAAGTTACATTCTGATGACCACTCAATAGTCTCAAAATAAAAAGAAGGTAACAATTTTATGTTAACAAAAGTTTAATGTTTTTCTTGTATTAAGAATTGACTAGCTAGCTCATGATTGTTCAAGGTATACTATGTGTTGCCTAGCCGTTAAATCCTTCACCAAGATGGCTAGAACCTATACCTGATGGTTTGTCGATGGACCTTGTTGGTGCCCCATTCCTTGAATCCCATTTAGCAATTCTTCCCCCCCCCCTTTCGTCTATTCCTGCATCCAGGAAAGTATACTTCTAGGATAATAACATATCTCTAAATTTTAAATCAAGATAACTATAAACAAAAATATTTCATAATTGTCGCAATGGCTAACCACGACACTACTAACAACTATCTTTATAATTTCTTGAAATGTAAAATTTCATTTTTTGTAGAGTTAGTAACGAGAAATTTACAAGTAATTTTCACATGAATCAAAATGGTTAACCATAATTTCCATTTCACAAGACCATAACATTCACCAATTTTAACTAGCCAATTGTCATTCACATGAAAAATACAACAGCTATAAGGATATTTTAAATGAGCAAAAATTTGGGATGTAGCATACCCTCCCCTTTGTGTTTCATTATCCCCGATGAACTTTATAATATAAAATAACAAAATTCTATTTAAATAAAACAGTCCAAAGTTCAAATAACAATTTAACAGGATTTTTTTTGGTTCAAGTCTTTGAGAAAAGGTGGGGAAATTTCCACAAGATATCATAATCTTCTCAGGTAGCATTTTCCTCGGCATATTGGTACCCTTGAACATTGCAGTGGGTTATGTTCCAATTTCGCAAGCAAATCTTATGCACCTCGTGTATTCTAAGCGATTCTATTTCCACCTCCCTTGGGTCTCGCACCTACAAAAGGCTCCAATTAATTATATGCTCATGGTGTGTTATATATTTCTTAAGATATGATACGTGAAATAGATCATGCATTCTAGCAAGGGCTGGAGGTATTGCAATCTTGTAGGCTACCAGGTTTACAACTTCTAACACCTCAAATGGTCCCACTTATCTTGGGGCTAACTTGTCATTCTTTCCAAACTTGATAGTGCTCTTTTGTGGTTTTACATTTAAAAAAGCCTTTTCTCCCACTGTAAATTCTCGAGGTATTCTCTTTGCATACGCATAACTTTTCTATCTATCATTTGTCTCCTATAGTCTCTAACAGATCTGAACTGCCTGTTATTCCATCTCCAATAGCATCTCCAACCCAATGATAATTCTATCTTCAATTCGGTTCCAACTTACAAGGGTTATGCATTTACGGTCATATGGGGCCTCAAAAGGTGTCATCTTGATAGCGGGTTAAAAAGAACTGTTATAATAAAACTCTAATAAGGGAAGATACATTTCCCATTGGTATTGTCAATCCATACAATACACTCTTAGGAGATTTAATACCTGATTTACCCTTTCTGTCTAGCAGTCAGTTTTCAAATGATAGGCGGAATTGATATTTAGCTTGGTTCACAAAGCTGACAATAAAGTTTGCCAATATCTAAATGTTATCCTAGCATCTCTATTGGATATAATCTTTTTTGGAACCCCATGAAGTCTAAAAATTTCTCTGACGAACTTGTAAGTGGTCTTTGGTGCTCCATCTCTTAAATTACCTGGTATGAAGTAAGCCACTTTGGTTAGTCTATCCACAATCACTAAGATGGTGTTGTGTCTATTCTGGGTTATGGGTAGCCCTTGAATAAAATCCATGGAAATTATGTACCATTTCCATTCAAGAACCTCATTTGGGTGTAGTTGTCCTGTTGGATTACGGTGATCTACCTTGACCCTCTGACACTCAAGGCATCCTGCTACAGAATCTGCTATTTCTCTTTTCATCCCTTTCCAAAAATACAAGGGTTTCATATCTACCAACATCTTGGTCACCCTAGGATGTCCAGAATATGGGGCTGTGTGATTTCTCATAAAATCATCCTTCGGACTTCCAAGACCTTAGGTATACATATATATCATACCTTTATATCTCAAAAGTTCATCCTCTTCTAGTTGGTAAATTCCATACTTGAGGTCTTGATGATCTCTATGAAGTGCTTGGCTAACCTCACTATAGAAATCGTCACTAAACAGGTGTTGTACTACTTGCTCCCTAAGCCCTGTATTTATTGCTACCATAGCTAATATATGCCTTCGCCATCTTAAAGCGTCTGCTACCTTATTTTCCTTGCCCTTAATATAACTGATCTCAAAATCATAATCCGCTAGAAATTCTAGCCACTTCTTTGCCAGGTGTTAAGGTTAGGCTAAGTAAATATATATTGCAGGCCGTGATGGTCTGACCAAAGTTCAAATGGGTTCAAATGGTTTTGCTATCAAATAGTGCCTCCACATCTGAAGGGCATTAACAATCATTGCTAATTCCAGATGATGTGAAGCATAATTCTGTTCATAATTTATCAACTTCCTAGATTCATAGGCAATAACTTGATCTTCTTGCATCAGTACACCTCCTAACCCTTCCCCAGATGCATCTATTATAACCACAAATTGGCCTTATGGATTAGGTACTCTAAGTATCAAGTAGTAGTTAAAATTCTCCTTCAGATATCCATTTTTCAGTGAAAATGAACTATCCTTTCGTTTGGAGTGAAGTGATGGGGTATGATATCCTGGAGAAATCTCTAACAAATTTTCTATAAAATCCTATTAAGCCCATGAAGCTTCTACCTTTGTCATGTTCCTAGGTACAGGCCAATCTTTGATTGCCTTGATCTTAGTGGGATCTACGGCTATTCCTTAAGCTGATACAATTTGCCACAAGTATTGAATCTCCTTTTGATAAAAAGAACTCTTGGATAGTTTTTTGTACAATCTATGCTCTGTTAGAAATTTGTTCAACACTCCCCTCGAGATTCATAACAAGGGCTTAACAACCTCCTATATACTATAAGTTGAGTGGTTGTATCAAGCATTAACAGATCAGTCTTTTGGTGCAACGGCGACCCCACTCTAACAAGTGGTATCAGAGCTTGATCACAAGTTCAAATCCTCAGACCCTCGGGTAACGTTGAGGGGGAAATTGTTGAAAATTTGTTCAGTGCTCCCTCAAGATTCGTGACATGGGTTTAACTGCCTCCTGTGTACTATAAGTTGAGTGGTTGTATCAGGCATTGATAGATCGATCTTTTGGTGCAACGACAACCCCACTCTAAAAAGTGGTATCAGAGCTTGGTCAAAGGTTTGAATCCTTAGACCCTCGAGTAACGTTGAGGGATAGATTGTTAGAAATTTGTTCAGTGCTCCCCTTGGGATTCGTGACAAGGGCTTAACCGCCTCCTTATACTATAAGTTGACTGGTTGTATCAAGCATTAACATATCAGTCTTTTGGTGCAACGGCAACCCCACTCTAACAAGTGGTATCAGAGCTTGGTCACAGGTTCGAATCCTCAAACCCTCGAGTAACGTTGAGGGGGAGACTGTTGGAAATTTTTTCAGCGCTCCCATCAAGATCCGTGACAAGGGTTTAACCATCTCCTGTGTACTATAAGTTGAGTAGTTGTATCGGACATTGACAGATCTATCTTTTAGTGCAACAGCAAACCCACTCTAACATGCTCTCGTAGTCTCTATAAGACTATCTCCGAATGTTTTTGATGTTCCTCCTCATTTTGAGATTAGATGAGAATATAATCAATGAAAACTATCACAAATTTATCTAGACAATCCTGAAAAATGCTATTCATAAGGTTCATGAAAGTTGTCGGAGCGTTGGTTAGCCTGAAAGGTAGTACAATAAATTCATAATGGCCATATTGAGTTCTAAAAGCAATTTTATGAATGTCTTCATCTTTGATGCGGAGCTCATGATAACCAAACCTTAAACCGATCTTGGAAAATATAGTTGCACCTCTCATCTAATCAAAATTCAAATAGATCATCAATTCTGGGAAACGGATACCTGTTCTTGAAGGTCACCTTGTTAAGCATCCTATAGTCTATACACAACCTCATGGTCCCGTCCTTCCTGACAAACAATACTGGAGCTCCCCAATGTGAGACACTGGGTCAAATAAGGTTCTTATCTAACACTTGTTGAAGCTATATTTGAAGTTCCATTAATTCAGTACTGGTCATCCGGTAGGATGCTCTTGATATAGGCTCTACCTCAGGTATCAAATCTTTAGTGAAATCAGACACCCTAGATAGTGGTAAACCAGGAGTTCTTTTGGAAACACGTCCTGAAATTTCCTAAGATATGGGTACTTGTTCTCAAAAGATTCCTCTAAGTTTCCTCTGATCTCACCATCTTCTAAGGTGTAGTCATTTTGGTATGTATTCCTTACAGATTCTTTTATTTTTCTATCTTGACTACGTAGATTTCACACCCTTTTCTACTACATCTCTTAAGTTGCATGGTTGAGATCAGGCAAGATTTGATTTCATGCATAATTACTTTAATGCTCACGGGATTCTTTCGGTCATCTAGACATTCTACCACCTTGGCAAGGCGATCCACCTTAGCCTTATGTTCACTAAGCCAATTTATACCCATGATATCATGGGACCCAAGGGGTGCTACATACAAATTCACTTCTATAGACAAGTTCGAAAAATCAACCCGCACCTCAAACGGGCACTGCTCTACCTTAGCCCTTATCTGATTTGCATACTCGACGGTCCACAGTTTTGCCATAAACTAGATCTTAGGAAATCTACTCGACAATTTTGAGGAGATAAAATATTCAGTTGCTCCTGTATCAACTAGTATAGAAATAGGAATTCTGTAGATCTTACCCGAAGTTTCTATTGGACCCAGCTGTTGCTTTGCTTGTCGATTATCCAAGGCTGCATGAATCCTTTCCTAAAAGACAGCTTGTTGTGGTGGTAATGGGGGTCAAGGTGGCTGGTTCGTATTTGGCTTGCTAGGGCACTTGTTGGCATAGTGGTCACCACCACATGTAAAACACCCAGACGGTGGTCCTGTCTTTTCATTTCCTCTATTACCCCCATTAAAGTTGGAGTTACTCTTGAACTCTTTGCCACCATTTCCCTTGGATTCTAGTTTATTGGTTTTTTTATTTGTAAAATGCCTTTTATGTGGCCCTAAATCTAAGCTTTCCACGTTCCAACTAGTTTTCCTTTTATTATCCCAGATAGAGTCATTCCTTTTTTATTTTATGCTCCTACCTGACAACTCTCTTGAGAGCTTCCTCCATAGTTTGTGGAGCGAGGACATCCACTGCTCCCCCGATCCTATTGTCAAACCCATAACAAACTTTCTAACTTTTAGGTTCTTATCTTGCTGATACGGGGGTACATACTTTAGCAGATGAGTGAATCTTTCCTAGTACTTGTATACAAACAAATCCCTTTGCTTAAGGTTCTCAAAGTCTAGCAATTTCTGATTGTAGAAGGTCTGGGGTAACCATCGGTTCTTAAAGATGTAGATGAATTTGTCCCAAGTAACTTCAGTTGTCTTAATGTTGAGCTCTATCTTAGTGTTTCCCCACCAAGTAGTTGCTTCACCTAAAAGATGGTATATTCCCCATACTGCTTTGGAATTTTTGGAAAAACTCCTGATTTCAAAGTACTGTTCCATTTCAGTTAACCAAGCCTCTGCATCCTCCCCAGATTCGGAGCCCGAGAACCTAGGTGGTTTGATCTTTTTAATATCTGACGACAAGTCGCTAACTATCTCTAGTTATTTTGTTTCTCAATTTGGATGAGTGAGGCTTGAGTACCTCTTTTGATGTGGCCAGAAATTGCAAGTTCAGTTTTGGGTGGGAGCAAGGAGTGTGTCTCCTCTTGACTACGCCCAACTTGGGATGCTAGTTCATTCATTCTCTTTTCCATGTTTTCCACCTTCGCTTGTGTGTCTTGCAAAACCTAAAGCAATAGATTCGAGGAAATCTGAGGATTGATATCATTGGTTACTTCATTGTCCACAGGCTTCCATTGTTATTCATGTTTCCTATTTTTTTAAGGTAGTGTGCAAAAAATTTCCTAAGTCAATTTCATGCTTGCATTTAGATGTATAGGATTGCTCAAAAAGGTGTAAAAACAACAAAGATGTTTTGCTAATTGCTTATTTTATTATATTCATCAAAATTGTGGGTTACATTTGTAACAAATTTATTTACAAAAAAAAATCTCCTCTTCTTAGGACACAACAAAAGGAAATATTAATTACAATTCAGATACCCTAATCTCGGGTATTTTGTTCAATTTCAATCTTGGGCTTATCCTTCCCTTACATATTTTATGAAAAATCATGAGAGGATCAATTTGTCAGGCAT
The DNA here is from genome assembly GCA_028749045.1 of Cupressus sempervirens. Classification (NCBI taxonomy): domain Eukaryota; kingdom Viridiplantae; phylum Streptophyta; class Pinopsida; order Cupressales; family Cupressaceae; genus Cupressus; species Cupressus sempervirens. The sequence goes on along the minus strand of CM053792.1, from coordinate 681,715,993 downwards.
TTCATGCCTAAATAAGTTTGTTTCTCACTATTGTCTTCCTGGCAAGAATCCATCTAACCCTTTCTTTATTCCCTGCAAGGCATGTGCTAAGGTTTCATCATCCAAGCACATGGAGCAATAGGAATAATCATGCTTCGGCATGTTATTTATTAGATAAGAGAATATGGGGTGTCGGGATTTCTTGCAAGGAGTCTTTCGTATATACATCCCACTAACATTTAAATCTGTATTTTCAGTTTTCTTAGTGTGGATAAGTGATGAGCCCAAGGTTCGAAGTTGAACCCAGTGCTCTGATACCATATGTAACATACCAATATTCCTAAGCTTAAGTAAAAACATATTCTAAGATAAAATTGGATGTCATAACAAAATGACATAAAAGTAGTTATATTTGTTACTTCATTTAGAAAGAAAAACTATCAACTAAATTCATTGTACAAGAAAAAGTAAGCAGAAGTAAAGTAACAACCCTTTTCTAGTTCACATGAAAGGAAACTATTATAACTTTCATAACTAACTTCTACCAATACATTTGATAGGAACATCATGATGGAGCGCACGCACACACAAACACACATATCTCAAGGAAACATTAAATTAAGATATAGAATGTACAAAGGATCAAGATTCATACATGTATCAAATAATTGTCACTGTATTGTGCAAGCCTCGGCATCTGGTGAAGAGGAGAAGCATTAGCATGGGCTTAACATCCCAACCGCAAACCTTAACTTATCCCCACACAATCTCATTCGAGAAAGACCCTCCCTACCCCGAGGTTAGGCTTGGGGCACCCTGGTTCTGCAACTTGAGCATTCCAGTGTTAGAGTGTCGGCTAAGCAATAGACAAGGCAGTAGATATCCTCCATCAACCTTTCCTCTGCAAGCTAGCACTCTAACCTATAGTGATCAATTGTGACAAATGAGCCACTAACTGTTGATGTGAGTTTTGTATCACTTACATAACATATTAGGATTTGACTATTCGATACAGGATATCAAACATGCAACTCCTCTCTTGAAAAGTTATTGCTCATGGGACATGAGTATAACTCCAATGTTCCTTACACTGTTGGATACTCGCTCAGTTTTATCGATGTGATTTGTTGATAATCACGTAGGCGGCCTTACGCTATTCTTTCGAGGATGACTTGGACTTTGGTGGGATGAAGGTAATGGTGGCTCAGTTTGTGAAATGTGCGGGTGGCAGAGAATGTTGATGGTAGTGATGATGGAGGATGGGTCTGCCAGTGATGATGTTGATGGGAAAGAGATGGTCATGGAAGGTGAATGGATGTGTTATGATATTTGACTAATTTCCCTAACTTCCTTCTCTAAGCTTCGACTACCCAACTACTCACTACTCTACTCCTACTCCTATGAATGGAAGGTTAGCAAATGGACGGGGATCGAACCTAATGAGAGCTGACCAACGGCCTCACTTCCATAGGTGCAATGATTCAAAGGAATAATAAACTAGTTTGACACGCAAGGCTTCTCAACAAGCCGCTAGGATGCTAGTGGTCTAGTAGTGATCCCTATCAAACACCTACTAATGCTACCATGCAACTATCCATCTACTTTACTCTCACTTAAACAACTTGAAATGAAATTTGCTTCAACAACTTGAAAAGGAAATCTAACTAAGTGGAAGTAGAAAACATGCAATGACACCCAATGTTCTTAATCAACATGCTAATCGCAACAATGAAAAAGACAGCAATTTTGGTATTATCTTCGCAACAATTTCTCCAACACTTTACAAATGAGAGCAAATGGCCTTATATAGGGGCCAAAAATACAACAGACAGTGGAGATCAAAACAAGATCAACAGTCTAGATTGGATCCTAAAAACCCTAATTAGGGTTGCCACCCCATCGGCCAATGAGAAGATGCCACCTCATCAATGGACCAATGAAAAAAGTGCAAAAAGTGGCAACTAATGAGAAGGCACCAAAATGGTGGCCAATCAGAAATAGACACGTGTCCTATTCTAGAAGAAAGAGAAATTGCCACTTGGGCTTACATCAAATGATCTTCTAATATAAATCTTCCATTTTCTTTCATTTTCTTAGCTAAGGCGATGAACTTAGCTAGCCTTTCGTTAACTTCTTCCATAGGAGGGCAAGGTGTGTGCTTCGCCCAGAGTTCCGCTGACTTCACCACGCTTCTGCTTGTAGTATCCTTTTGTGATCCTTCTCATATTCTTTTGTAAATCCAATAAAAGCATTGAGAGAGGAAAGGGTGCCCAAATGCTTTTTCTTGATAGCAATCTTTCCCAACTCATCCAACTTTGATCCAAAATATATCTCGTTGACATCCTCTTTGCCAAGGGGGATTGTCCTTGCTTTGGTCTTTCCCTCATCCGTATCATGTCCACTGTAGCGATATTGGTGTCAATTATTCTCTTCATTTTCGAGAAGAAGGGTGTTTTGGGCATCATATCCTCTTTGTCTTTCTTAGTCTTGTCCACTTGGGATTCTTAGTTGCACTAACATCCTCCATGCTCGTCACCCTATTACGGGATGGTAGAGTGGTGGACCAGAAGGTAAGTAGAACCAAGGGAAGCAATCCTAAGACTAGAACGAAAGAAGGATGTCAGCTTAAGGACCCCTTGCAACTCTAGATGATGAAAATTCACCTTAACCAATAATCTTACAGCGACTTTTCGGAATTAGGACTTGACCTTAAGAACTTCAAATCCCTTGCAAATCAGAAATTTATCATGCAATTCACCTCCAAATAAAATTACCCAAACTATGGCAAAAATTGTAGCCTCTTGCAAAAATCAAAATTTTATCTTCCACAAATTTCGCTCTCCACAAAATTCGACTCCCACAAATTTTGGCCCCCACAAATTTTGGCTCCTACAAAATTCGCCAAGCAAGAAGAGTGCAGATCTGCTCTTGCAAAATCGCCAACACCTTGAGAAGGAGAAGTGAGATGTGAGGAAGAAAATGGGAGAGAGGCCTCCTCTTATACCCAACTTTCTTACTCTCTCCAAGCTAGCCGACTTGGACCCTGGAAGAAAGAAAAAACAAATAATTAATGCAAAATTATGACCCACAATTAAATACTTAGCTAAAATTAATTTTGCCATGATGAAAATTAACTTTTTAAATTGCCAATTAGTTTCAATTTGCAAAAAGAAATTAAACAATGCCTTGGAGATGTTAAATGCTTCCATTTTATGAGGATTTAGTAATTAATACATCATTAAAATCGGATTTTGGCTAATCAAAAGCCATTTTTTCAATATTAAATTACCAATTTCATTAAATGGCAAAAAAGTTTTCAAGGCAATTTAATCCATTTAAAGCCAAATTTTGCAATTTTAATTCAAATCGATTTTGCTAAGCAATTTTAGCATTTTAACACAAATAAAATTATTTCTCTAAAGCCTAAAAATCGATTTTGCAATTTGACTTCACCATTAGAAAAATTAATTTTCTTCACCAAAAAATAATTAAGATTTTCCAAAAGACCAAATTTAACAAAATTTTCATTTTTTGAAAATTATCCAAATTTATACAATTATATCCAAATTTTCAAAAGAAAATGTCTAAGTACAAAATTCACAATTTTATCCTGCCAAATATTGCTCTTAAAAATTTTGTCCGGCCTAGGGATGAAATTGGTGGCTCTGGAATATCAAGCGAAGCCGGGTGAAAATAAGCTAAGTCTCCCCACATTTGTCCCGAAGGTGCCAAGGAGTGAAATTTTCAAAACTCAAAATTGTTGGACAATCCAAAAATTTGCCGAGGCGATCAAAAAAAGGGGGTCCCCAAAATTTTGGGGCGATGGTGTGAAAACCTCACAACACTAACCAACCTTGGCCAAGGATTTTAGTGGGTTATCAATGAGCCCGATCACCCACCGCTCAACTTGACAACAAGAATACATTTTGGAAAACCATGAGCTAACTCGGTATAAGCAATTTATTTGTTCCTTTACTTCCTTTTACTGACATTCATTTGTCCAATGTCTCTCCTACCCACTCATTTATCACTTGACCATTACAATCTAGGGTGAATCCTAGGAGATTCAAGAATCATGAATAATGCAGATATCATTCTGACAATTCAAATTTATTCCATCCGAACTAATCTTATCTCAGTGGCATATGATCAACACCACTGTATAAGTTAGATCGATGCCTTATGTAAAATATCAGTGCTTGCTTCTTATATTCATGCACAGAGAAAGCCATTAGAGATGTGCTCAATTCAATATTCATAGAGACGACAATTAACTTCAATACAGATGCGGGTCTATGTTTCCATCAACACCCTAAAACATGGTAATAAGAAAGGATTGGGAATATCTAATACTCTTTAAGCTACTTTCTATAGCCTTTATCTTCGGCCATTGTTGTTTTGTTCATGACCAAGAAAGATAAAAGAAACTACAACAATTTAATTCCACCGTTGTCCTCCACATTTAAATAGACAAGAACAGAGAATGATGGCAATAATATATAGAAGGAAAATAACTGCATGACCTATTGATGGTCGGATGCTCTCTATCTATTATTGTTCAATGGCAACAGCCCAGAAAAGTTGCCTATGGCGTTGGATACTACAGCTCTTCTAGTGCTCCATATGAACAAGGATTTATGATATGCTATTGATGGGAGTTCTTTCTATGATGAAAACTCAAAGCTAAGTACGAGAAGCAAAAGTACACTCCTCAGGCAGTGGAGGAAGAATCTACTCAAATTACAGTTACAAGAAAGAAGAAAGAATGACAGTGCATGGCCAGCCATCGGTCACAAGTAACTCCACCAAAATTTAAAATATTTAAAAAGGAATAATGCCGATATGAAGGCGATAACCGCTCATCAATATGGAGCCAAAATTAAAGACATAAAGATTATACTTTTTCATGATTGTATATTAAGATATATTGGCATCATGCTATTGGTGTCACCTATAATTGTACGTACACCTATACATATATGTGTGTGTGTGTGCACACGTGTGTAATTTGAATCATGAGATTCCTTTTATCAATATATTAATTTGTGCACACACATGTATATATATTTATATATATATATATAGATGTTAAAATAACATGGTGTCAATATATAGAGTTACATTCCAACGACCACTCAACGATCTCAAAATAAAAAGAAGGTAACAATTTTATGTTAATAAATGTTTAACGGTTTTCTTGTATTAAAAATTAACCAAGTAGCTCATGATTGTCCAAGGTATACACTGTGTTACCTAGCTGATTAAATCCTTCACCAAGATGGTTAGAACCCATACTTGATGGTCTACTAATGGACCTTGTTGGTGCCCCATCCCTTGAATTCTGTTTAGCAATGCTTAGCCCCTTTTCGTCTATTCCTGCATCCAAAAAGTATACTTCTACGATCAAGGATAACTTAAGTGGCTAATATTCACCAATTGGCTAATCTCACTCATTGGGGACTGCAAATTTGGTTAATTTTGTTACACTTTTGGGGTGGCCATGTCGCCTACACTTTACGAAAATTGGGTTCCCATGCTTAGGTCAATCATCAATAATAATACATAAGTATTTGTATTTTAGTGATGACTTCGCCAATGGAATCTAACTTTTTCATGCGACAGATTAAACATTTTTGCCTACAATTTCCAAGACTTGTCCTAGTCGATGGTCATATTCACCAATATTTGGTAAAATTTAAGCTAGTTTACAGGTTAAGTACATAAATTTGACATGTTTCTCTATCCCAAGGACTTTCAATGAAACTCTTTATCTTTTCTCACTTTGGCTCAAAATAGATTTGATTAGGTGACACGTGTCTTTATTTCAAGGACTTTCTTTAAAACTTGGTATCCTTTAAAAAGTTTGGCCTAAAATAGGATTTAGGCCATTGCTTTAGGATCATCCAACAATTAGAAACAATAGGGGTGTTTCCCAAAACCACCATTCAATAAGTTGAAGTGAAACTGTAATAATAACAATGGGCTAAATTTATCCCTCAAGTTTGATAATTAATTATGATCCATAATAATAATAATAAATCATGGTTTCTAGGTCTGTGTACTTCTATCTACAATTTTCTTCAATAATGAAATATTCGCCAAGATTTTATAGAATTTTCAAATAATTGTAAAATATGTCCAGTAAAATTAATTTTTTTCCTACTTAAAAAAACAAATTTGCTAATAGAAATTAATTTTTCCCCCTCGAACTAATGTTTGATTCGCCAAAATTTTATATGTTTTTCTAGAGGGGGGTTTCTTAAAGTTATCCCTGTCTGCGATAATAACATATTTCTAAATTTTAAATCAAGATAACTATTAACAAAAATATTTCATTATTGTCACAATGGCTAACCACCATACTACTAACAACTCTTTATAATTTCTTGAAATGTAAATTTCCATTTTTTGTAGAGTTAGTAACGAGGAATTTACAAGTAATTTTCACATGAATCAAAATGGTTAACCATAATTTCCATTTCACAAGACCATAACAGTCAACTGTTTTAACTAATCAATTGTCATTCATATGAAAAATATGATTATATGGCTATTTTAAATGAGCAAAAATTTGGGATGTAACACTTACACGCGAGGCCATTGTTTCTTGTGCCCAAGATTTAAAACTTTTCAACACAGTTCCAACGAGCAATGACATTGAAGTGGCCAACATACAATACCAACAAAAATTGAACATATTTAGTTGAATAATAATAATAATTCACCTGTCTTGCGAAAACGACTAAAGAAGCATCAAAATCAAAATCTCACAACATGGGAGTGATCCTGATGAAGAAATATGATGAATGAACCTAATGGGATGACTTACTAAAAATAGGTGCTCCCTCCAAGATTCTTGGAGCCCAAACCAAAAACCAGAAATAACTAAGAGCATCACTCAACTCCTCTTCTTCAACTAAGGTCATCAAAACTAATTGTTCACTTACTATAAATAGTAAGTCCCTCAAAATGGAGCCAAAACTACCATAGGCCACCAGAAAGCCTAATAACTCCATAACTAAGACCCTCAAATCCCACTGTCAACTCATGAAGGTCATAATGATAAACTAACCAAGCCAACTGCAAGAACCTGCTCAAAATGGGGACATTACACATTTGTTGGTCGTTTACTCCAAGAACACTTTTGCATGCAAACTAATGGATGGTGACATTCAGGACAACCGATAGAAGGTAGTCGATGACATCATCTACTACAAAGAGAGAATCTACTTGGTACTTGAGTACAAGATGAAGGAAAAGATTCTGGAAAAAATTGCACAAATATTGTTGAACCAACACCTGACGATCAACCTGATGGAAAAATGAGTTCTACCAATGACTCTCTCCGAATAAGAAGGCTCTATCGATAGTTGTTCAACTTCCTAGTGATGTGGACTTGATTGAGGATTGTTTGCAAGAAAAATCTTTACAGTTGGTTGAATATGGAGTTTACCCTTTGGTTGGGCCTAAGGCATACATAATTGCCACCTCTTTGCCTGTGAGGCATCCTCATGGAAACTACAAATTGCAACTGAGCTATGAGATCCCTAAAGAAATTTATGAGCATCACGATATGAAGCCTTTGGATCTGATCATCGAGGTGTCTCAATGGGATCCTAATGACCCTGGGAATGGTCATGTTTTTATCAAAGTGGTGCAACAAAAGCTTGATGGATATTTACTTTTCTCGCCGACATCCAAGTGTGTGTATGTGATCATGATGCAGCATGAAGACATCAATAGATACAACTATTTGCGCTTGGTTTCAAATCCTAGAGCTGCAATGGGCAAACTGTTTGATGATGCATTGCTTGAGGGCAAGCAATCTTTGGGCAGCGAGGATTTATAAATGTCCCAATTTTAATAAAATATTTTAATTATGTTAATTAATTAAGTGTTGCTAAAATTAAATAATATCACAAGGATTCATTTAATTAATAAAGGGGCCCAATTTTTATTATCCATAGCTGTTTGCCATGTCGGCGTTCTTTAGTAAACCATCAGGAGTTTTCTCCAAAGGGATATTTATATGCAGCGTGTAGGAAGTTGTTAATATGCGATTTAGATCATCTCTTTGTACTGCAAATTCCTATTGGAGTTCTATATTGTTTGTCATTTCAGAAGTGGAAGACCTTCCCTACTTGGCTAATTCAGTTTCAGTGAGATTAAACCCTTACCCTATTCCAATTCTTTGTATTACTTTGCTTCAGGTCTAGCACATCTACAATGCCATCTTTGTCTGCGAATATAATTGGCAAATATCTATGTTCAACATCTATTCTTGTTTAGTATATATATTATGAAATTGGTGTTCTAATATCATCTTATCTAGCATATAAGTTGGAAATCACTGTACTTTTTGGATAGCAAATTCAACCATGTACAACACCTTTATTCCTATAAGTATTCTCTTTCCTTTCGTACGGCCTTTGGCTTCCTACCATGTACGACATCTCTACTTGTTGGTCTCTATTTGGTACCCAAGTCCAAGATCAAGGATTTTGGAAGAAGACAATTACACAATATCATTGAACCAACTCCTGACCATCAACCTAATGGGAATGTAAGTTCTACCAATGACCCTCCAAATAAGCAGGCTCTATCAGTAGTTATTCAACTTCTAGGTGATGCGAACTTGCTCAAGGATTGTTTGCATGAGCAATCTTTACAATTGATTGAATATGGAGTTTACCCTTTCACTAGGCCCGAGGCATACATGATTGTGACCTCTTCATGTGTGGGGCATCCTCATGGAAACTACAAGTTGTACCTAAGCTATGAGATCCCTGAAGAAATGTATGAGCATGATGGTATAAAGGCTTTGGATCTGATCATCAAGCTGTCTCAATAGGATCCTAATGACTCTGGGCATGGCCATGTTGATATCAGAGTGGTGCAACGAAAGCTTGATGGATATTTACTTTTCTTGACTACATCCAAGTGCGTGTACATAATCATGATGCAATATGAAGACTTCAATAGATACAACTATTCGTGCTTGGTTTGGGATTCTGGAGCTGCAGTGAGCAAACCGTTTGATGATGGATTGCTTGAGGACAAGCAATCTTTGGGCGGTGAGGATTTGTAATGTCCACAATTTTTTATAATTTTATTAATTAGGTTAATTAATTAAATGGTCCTAAAAATTAGATAATATCACAAGGCCTAATTTAATTAATTGATTTAATTACTAAAGTGATCATTTTTTATTGATTATCCGTAGGTGTTTGTCGTATCGGCATTCTTTTTTTCTCCGAAGCGGTATTTATGTGTGGCATTAGGAAGTTGTTGATATGCAATTTGGATTATTTCTTTGTACTGCAAATTCTTGTTGGGGTTATGTATTGTTCACTATTTCGGAAGTGGAAGAGCTTCCCCACATGGCTATTTTGGTTTCGGTGGGATTAAACCCTTACCCTATTCTGATTCTTTTTATCACTTTGCCTCGGGTCTGGCACATATGGAGTGCCATTTTTGTCTACAAATATCATGGGCGAATATCTATCTATTCTTGTTTGGCATATATCTTGTGCAATTGGTGTTCTAATATTATCTTATCTGGCATATAAGTTGGAATGCACAGTACTTTCTAGATAGCGAATTCAATCCCTGTATGACACCTTTATTCCTATAAGTGTTTTCTTTCCTTCCGTGCAGGCTTCAGCTTCCTTCCATGCGACCTTTGGCTTCCTACCATGCGACCTTCGGCTTTCTACCATGTACAAGGTCTCTATTTGTTGGTCTCATAAACTGAAGGTACTTCCGCAGGCATTGAAGCGACACGAGAACATTACAGCTTCCTAGATTTATAATTCGGTTTAGTTTTCACTTATGAATTGAGTTTTCTTTATATTCAAATTGACATTTCTTTAATGTATCATTATATATAATGTCGAACAAATATAAATTTAATCTTCATAAAATTCTCTATACTTCGTTTTATATTATTTATGTCTGTTTTTTCAATTCATCAATTTGAATGTCAATAGCCAAAACTATAACCAAGATTAGTTTAATCTTATAATTCAATTAGTGTTAACTTTAAGATGTATTTATAATTATAGTTTAATTAGGATATGGTTAGGATAAGGGGTCATTTTGGGTTCAAAAGTGGTAATGGTGAAGATTATTGTTAGGGTTAGGATAAAACTAATGGTTATGGTTAAGAGTAAAGTAGGTTTCAGCTAAGGTTATGATTATATATTATATTATTATATTGTGGTCCATTTATAGTTAATCTATATCTAAGCTAATGGTTAGGGTTACAAGTTTATAGAATAACTATAATTCATTTAAAGATATCTCTCGGGTCTTTATAATAGATTTCTCTAAATATGCTAGTGTATATTTATGGCGGCTATAAAGCTCTAGTAATATCATTCTAACTCTAAGAATTACATTTTTATTTTCTAGTATAGCATAGGAAAGAAAAATATAAAATTTACAAGTTTCTGGGAATAAATTGTTCATTGCAATACTCAAATTGATTCCAAAACATATGATATCATAATAGATCTTCCTTGTGTCATGTAAGGCTTTGCTGATATATTTCATATTTTATGTATATTTTCTTTGATAGTTGATGGCATGCATAAAAGAAGATACAAAAGATGTTCAACACAAGTGTGATGAATAATTTAATACACATAATTTTTGTACCAAAATGACTTTATTAATATTTATACCTTGTATAATTGATTCTAAGAAGATAAAATATGTCTAAGACTTACCTTTTCTTTCCTATTGGACTATACCTTGAACCCTTATAGGCGCAAGTGCTAATTATGATATTCTTTGATGGAGTAGAATTACACTAATCAACATTCCCCAAAGTTATTGCACTATTAAAAATTATATTAATTTTTTTTAAGTTAAAAAATAATTATATCTTTCTGTGTATCTGTGGTTAAAGTAATCTGAGACACTCATTCCTCTCTGTGAATATATAGGCACTAGTTCGTGGCTCATGTTCATGAGATTTCAATATTCCATGTGACTTGAGTCACTTGACCATTCAGAGATGTTCTTTAGCGGCATTTCCTTTCTGAGATAAACCTCTACACATAAGGAAAATTCCTGGAATTATAGATTTGACATTCTCAACTCAGGTGGATCATGAGGGAACAAAGAGGGTCAAGCAGAAAGTTGATCTTAAATTTAACACACCACCATGTATAGACACACGCAGATTTTATCATGACTTAGAAGGCTAGGTTTATGAGTTTCTTACAATAGAAATGGAGTATCATGCATGAACAACAAAATAGACGTGTTTGAAAGGAAAGAATGACTATATCTTTAGAGAGTCATTTTGTCGAAACATTACAGCCACAAACTAGCAATAAAGCCAGGAAAAAAAGTTAGAAGGAACAAATGGCCACTAAAATTTTAATTTTGAAAGGTCAGCATTTACCAAAGCGAAAGAAGTCATCTGGGAGAGGCTGATAGCGGTTAACAATTGTGTATATGACAGAAAGACCAACTGCTGTTATTAGACTGCAGATGAAAAAGATAGGGTAAGTTTAAAACATAGAACCCACGTCTCAAGTATATTATGTTCCACAAAGAACGAAGAAAGAAACGTTTCCAAATAAGAATAATGAGCAAATAGCAGTATCTCATACAATTGATCTATGAACAGGAGTGTAGCTTGTCCATCAAAACTTGTCAGACGCCCAGGGAGAATTCCAAGATAAGATACTGCTGCTGTTTCTACCAATCCTGTCAACAAGAAACTGCTCCAACACAACCCTCAAAAATTGGCTATAATGAGGCTAGTGATATTGGATACACAGAAAGATTTTTAACTTATATTCAGAACAGAGCAAAGCTAAAGATCAGTTTTTGCAGTTCTGCATATAGTTAACTCAGATAAGATAGAAAGCCCCAAAGAATACAGTTCAATACTCTCTGTCTACAAAATGCATTCAATCTCATTTTTAGAGAGTTTCTATTCCAAACACACAGAAAACTTATCATGAGACCATTAATTTGTCTTAAACGAACTGAAACAATGCAAAAGAGTAGGAATTGCACTGTAAGATATTATTTAATAAACATCTCTTTCTATTGTACTAAAATGATCTCAGTGTATGCAAACCATCATATAATTACTGAAACAAAAATAACAACAAACACTGATCATTTGACATGCTCCTGTTCATTTGTGCTCCTTAATTATTACAAATGGTAGATTTGGAGTAAACCTCAACATAAGACCTGAATGGACAGTTCTTACAGGGAAATGGATAAACAGAGCATTGGAAAGGAATGTGACGTTACAGATTTAGCTTCATCAACCATCAAGTGTAGGGGATCACTGCACCCAATTTGATGTGCCGAGATGGAAAGACCTACCCTTCAAAACCAGAAAGATTTGAAGAATTCACACTTAATTAATCAATGCCCCATCCTAACCTACCCCCATTTACAGAATGGAATTTCATAGAAAATTGATGCTCCCGGCTTCATGATTGGATGAGTTGGATCAGGAGTGTGAACATGAGTTGCACCATCCTATCTAAATTATAAGAAGAACATATACAGTAAAGATGATGCAGGAGCATCACGGGTGAATCAGTGACCAGCATCAACCAAAAACATTTCCATTTTTGTCTCTTTCAATTCTTGTTTTTTTTTTTTTTTTTGGTGAGGCATTTTCTCTCCTCTACGGAAACTGCAATATATCTACAATGCACTGCACACTAAATTGTTTACAAGGAGATGCCATCCCATGGAATGTGATGATTGCAGACTATGCATAAGTGAATTTGTCACTATGATTAGGCAGACATAAAGCCAAGTTGCAAACCATTGCCAGAATCTTACTTCTATGTACCTACATGGAAGCTTTGGAATAGATTTTGGACATCCATCATAACGCACTGATTCTTGTTTTTATACACGTATGCAATTTGTGGGAGCCTTGGCATAACACTTTAGAAACTCTCAATCCAATGCATTTGACAGATGTATATCCAAAGTGTGGAACAAAGCAAAGAGAAGGCATATGGTCTGTAGACAGAATGCCTTCATAGAATTGTGTCCGGCAATAGCTTCCTCCTATGCACAAGATGAAAGTGTAAGAAAGACAAAAAACTTCCACTCCAATGCATTGGTAGGTGCAATGCCAAATTTCTTGCTTGACGTGAAGAAAGGTATTTATTCTTCTTCAAACTGGACATAGAACAGAAGAGAGAGACATGGTGGGTCAAACGAAGAGGCGTGATCAATAGAACAGAATCGATCAACTTCTACAAAAGTTTTTACTTTGCAGAAAAGGAGTGATGCATGGGGCACTGTAGAAAAGAGGTTACAAAACTTTGAGACAAACAGACATTGGAAGGGATTGTGTATGAGTGGGAGGGAAGCAGCGCATGGAGTGGAAGAGACCCCACTCAACCTTTGGTAACAGAAGAGGGGTAGTGCCAATGGGAAGAAGACAGTAGTTCGAGGAAGAAGACCCAGAGATTCTAAAATCTGACCATGCAAAGAGGGGGGATGAATATTTGTTTTGGAACTGCATAAAGATTGATAAGGTTTGTGATGCATCAATGGAAAGGCAGTAATTAAACAGTTGTGTGGAAGTGGGATTAAGTGACCATGATGGTGTGTGTAGTGACCCAACAAAGATGAAGAGTGTGCATCATGGAGAGAGGTGTAAGAGTTGAATTTGCAGAGAGTGTGTGCACCTTGTCCAAAGATTTGATTTGAAATTAAGTTTATTTTTAGAATGAAAGCAAAGGGTCTCTTCAATTGTTTACATTTGAGTTTTGGGGCTAGAGGAGTAACCTCTTCTGTGTCAAATGGCATCAGAGCCAGAGGTTCTGAGTGCATAGGTAAAGCATCAAATGTGAGGAAACCCATGTCAGGACTTGCAGGTGAATAGTGAAGTTGTGTGGACAGATCGATGACCATGAGGAAATTTGCACTTGAGAATGTGAAGCGTTTGAAGAGGGCTCAAAAGGATCATTGCAGGTAGGTGAAGTCCTAATTGCTTGAAAGCTTGATGCCACTAAGAGATTGAATTAGTAACAGCCTGCGAGGATCTTGAGAGACTGGTGCAAGTGTGTTGGAGTCTTGCAACGGTGAGAATTGGAGAGACCTGAAACCAATAATGGAGAAAAGAAATAAGTGTGGGTTTACACGATTCCTATGTTGGAGGAGGAAAAAGAAGATATGGATGACAGTGTCTGAAAGGGAAGTACAAGAATTGATGCAAAACGTGTGAGATACCTTGAAGGAGATAAAGTAAGAGATGAGGAAAAGGAAATCTGCAGCAGTCCATAGATGTTTTTTGGAGGACATGGATATGGCAAATGAGCATAAGGTTGCGATAGTGTTCGGTGATGCTTACAAGTCCAGTCTTCAATGAAGAACCTGATGAAGAGCGAGAGTCACTTGAGGAAGAGATTGAGAGGATTGAACTTGTTCATCGCAGAAGCAGAGAAAGTTGTGGCAGCGGTACATAAAGAGAAGAGGTGACTGCAAAGGTGGAATATGAAAAGGTTATAGATGATAAAGATGAGAATGAAAAAGAATTTGGGGCAGCAAAAGAGAATGAGGTGAATCTAAAGATGTTGAGTTCAATTTTCTTTTGTTTACAAAATTGAAAATAAGAGAGAGGAATTGCAAATTTGATATGGGTGTTGAGTGTTTGGACCCACTTCCAGACTTATATGGGATCCTGGTACCGATTGCTTGAGGACAAGTAATCTCGAGGAGGGAGGACTTGTAATGTCCCCTTTTTGAGACATTAGAAATCCTAATGTCCACATACAACATTAATTTTGGCTAAAGGAAAATTTATAAAATGGTCAAATTAATATTATGAAGTGGGTTAAAGGTGGCAAAAAAGAATTAGACGAAAAGACAGAAGGCAGTTAAAGAGTCACTCTTGAGCATTAAAAGAGGAAGTCTTGTTCATTTTCAGCTAGGCTTGGATTTGAGATTGATTTTCTAGTTTCTCTTTAGAGAACTTTGGGAAGCTGCTAGCTTTCTTGATGAATCCTGAGAACGGAAAACTTCAGGATTTTCTAGATGGATTGGATGTACCCCCAGTTCATCTTCTGTGGTGGATTCACATTTGAGACTACAGGTGCATTCTATTGTTTCTTTCCAATCTAACTATGTAACTGTATTTAAGATTGGATTTTGATATCTGGTTATTGTATTGCTGATGTATAATGCAATAATGTATTTTGAGGTCTTTAAATGAGAATTTACCGATCCATTGTTGGTTTATTTTACTGGGTTTATTTGTATAAAATATATGTTGTTTTTTTCTGAATTTTATTTGATAGTAAATTTGGGGAATATATCCAACTGGGATATTTCACGAAACATGGGTGGAGGTGATCAATTTGCAATGGACAAAATTCCACAAAGAACAAGAGGAAAGTAGAGAGTATTAGGAGGAAAGAAAGAGATGTTGGTGGAGGAGTTTGGAACACAATGGACATGAATCCTCAAGAGGAAAGAGGACAAGATGACACACTTGGTGGAGGAAGAGGGTAAGTGTCCCAGCTAAGTGTTGGAAGAGACAGAGGAAGAAGCTTTATCTTCTTACATGAGCAATGGAGTTCACTACAGGTTGTTTACAACCTGAAAGGATAGTCCAACTACCTAACTCCATTTTGAGTTCTACTCACAAAATTTCCCTACCCAACGTGTCAGACACAGAAGCATCCCAGGTGAATTGGCAGTTGGCATCAACCAGAAACATATTCCTTTTTTTCTCTTTCAATTCAGGTGTTTTTTTGGTTTGGAATGTTCACTCCTCTCTTCTCTATGGAAACAGCTGCAATATGTGGAATATATACAATGCACTTTTAATCGTTTACAAAGAAATGCTGTCCCATGGAATGTGATGATTAAAGACTATGCACAAGTGAATTTGCCACCATCATTAAGCAAGCACAAAGCCAAATTTTCCAACCATTGCCAGCATCTTACTTGTGCGTACCTGAATAGAAGCTTTGGAAAAAATAAAATTTACATCCATTAACCTACTGGTTCTTGTTTTTGCAGACACATGCAATTTGTGGGCGCCTTGGTGTAAGGCTTTAGAAACTCTCAATTAAATGCATTTGACAGATGTAAATCCAAACTGTGAAGCAAAGAAAAGGCATGTCATCTGTGGACAGAATAAATTCAGATAATTATGTCCTACAATGACTGTCTCATATGCACAAGATTTAAGTGTGAGAAAGACATCAAAAACTTTCACTCAAATGCATTGGTAGGTGTATTGCCAAAATCTTCTCTAACCTCAAGAAAGGTGTTTCTTCTTCTTTGAAGTGGATAGAGAGAATAAAAAGAGGCATAGCCACAGAGGATGAAATGAAGAGGCATCAATAGAATAGAATGATCCAACTGATATAAATGTTTTGTTTTGACTAGAAAAGAAATGTTTTGTTTTGACAGAGAAGAAGAGGCGTGTGGCACAGTACAAGAGAAGCTGCATAAGTTTGAGACAGACACTGCAAGGGGCTGCGTATGAATGGGAGGGAAGCAGTGCATGGAGTGGAAGAGACCCCACTCAGCCTTTGCTAATGGACGAGGAGGCAGCACAGAGGAAAAGAAGACAATAGTTCGAGCAAGAACACTCTGAGAACTGACCACATAAGGAGGACAAATATTTGTTTCGGAAGAGCATAAAGATTGAAAAAGAGGCTGTGATTTATCAATGGAAATGGAGGAATAAAACTGCTACATAGAAAGGGGAATAAGTAACCATGATTATGTATGGGTAGGGACCCAACAGAGATGAAAGCATGTGCATCATGGAGAGAGGTGTGAAGGTTGATTTGTCGAGAGTTTGTATATCTTGACTGAATATTTGATTTGGAATAAATTTTATTTTTTAATTGAAAGCAGAGGGTCTGCAGTTGTTTATGTTTGAGTTTTGAGGCTAGAGAAGAGTACCATCTTCTCGGTCAAGCACTCAACTACAATATCTGAAATTAATTACAATTCTGAGAAAAAGGTCAAATAGGTCTCCTTAAGTCACAAACTTTGATGGCTAGTGAGCCAAAGGTATAGAAAGAATAAAGGAATCCTAAAAAGAAACAAAAGAAGAAAAAGAATAAACAACACAAAGATTGAGCATGATCAAATTCAAAATCTCCCTCACAAGGGAAACCATCCAAGAAAGAGATATCTGTAAAAAATGACAAGGTACAGCATATTTTAATGAAGAATCAAATCAATTTCCCATCAACTATGTCAAGGGGGCTTATCTCTTCCCCATGTCACATCAGAGTGGCAAAAGGACAGGTACCTGTTGCAATTTGAGAGATTGAGTTGAGAAGTGGTTCTTAAAAATATGTTGAACTAAATTTCCACTTACGAAATTTGAAAAAAAATTAAACAATTTAAAGCGGTTTAGTGGAAACTGGAAACCAATTCGTTTAATTCTAGTATGATTTCCTTAACGTATTCTGGCTCTAAGTGTGCTTATTTTGAAGTTGTTAAGAAACTCTCTACAAAATAATATAAAATGGAGCATTACAAACCAACATCCCACAACTCATTAAATATTGAATACTCGAGCAACTTCATTTGCATAGAACGTGGCAACCTCTAACCTTAATCTAGCAGCAATTCCAGCATCGTGTATTGATCGGCAACTTGAAATAATTCCTTTGCATTCTATTGTCTCGCTCTCAACACCCTATTTATTCACTACGGGTGACCAAGCATTCTTCTAAAACTAACCTAATACTCACTGATGGTGTTGACACCTAAAATGTCCTCATAAAATTAAGAAAAATCCTCTATTGATTACATTAATATTTTAGATTTACTTCATTAATTCATTAGCCTCTCCCCTTAATATTTAAAAAAAAATCCTATTTATTTATTTAATTCATTAGTCTCTTCTGCCTTGTCATTAAATATGTTCCCAGTTATTTAATTTATCCATTTTCCATTTCCTTTCTAATAACTACTTGTATTTATTTTATAAATTCACTAATCCTCTTCTCCCTAATCCTACCAATCAGCTCCACTTACATGGATCAACTCCACAAATTTTAGGTTTGTAACAAATGGCACATGTCTCTTCATTTGACTTTTCCACCTTCACATGCCTAGATAATAAGTAAAGTTGATATTCTCAACCTATCCACTCCATTTCATCAACTCATTTCCAAATGCCTCTTAATCCTATGTATCCTCCCTATTTCCTACCTACTCCTCACTTAATCTTTCTTCTTAGCCACAACCTTTACCACCTCTTAATCCTAGCCCTTTATTTCCATGAAACTTCTATAAAAGAACATCCCTCTTCCTCATTGAATCTAATGAGCTAATGCCTATCCCCAATGCGTTTGTGATCATACTTAAGCTTGCGGAGAGCTTGTGCACCTATATACTAGTGAGCTTTGAGAGTCCACAATTATCATCTTGCTAGCCTATCATTATCATTGCCTTTATATCATCCATTATCATTGTTTTGCATCAATCAACCAAGCTCCATTTTTCCATAGCCTCTTGTTCATGTGCTAGCAAATCTAGGAGTATCAACATTTCAATACAAGATCTTGAAGGTGTTGGTTAACGGTTTGTCCTCCTATTAGATTTTATAACCTGTCTCTTTGATACCCAATGTTTTGGAAAGACAAAAGGATGTTTACCAACAAATGGGTCAGTGTATGTGTTCTATCACTGCCCTTTGAATTACTAGGTACAGCTCCCTTATGACTTGCTATGATATGCAATGAATATGTTTTTATAAGATCAGAAGTTTTGACATTGTAAGCTCTTAACCTGAGAGCAGTAAAGGATAACCAAATTGTTTTTAGGCACAAACAATTTAGGCAAGATGAATTTGAATAATCTATCACACCCAATAGAATGACTGTAGTAGACTATCTTGATATTTCTAACCCTTACTTCTATTCTAAATGCAGATTAACCATCTAAATACAGAATAGGAATGAAGAAGATATGCACATGAGGGCAAATGGAATTGCTCTCACTATTAGCCTTGAATGAAATGGAATCCAACCAATAATTAATAGATTCATACACATTTATCTTTCATTTCCCAATGAAACTAACATGTTATGAAACCAAAAAGAGAAGAAACAAAACCATATATGAAGAAAGTAAATGGAATCACTATACTGCAAACATCAAAGTGAAATGGAATTCATCTGATTATTCATAGAATCATACATGATTGTCTTTCAACTCTTAATGCAAAACTACTCTATGCATGAGCAACAAAACATGACAAGCAAATAGGGTAAATGGAATTACAGACCAATTCACCATCAAGTTTGCTGACCTTTTTATTGTCAAATGAAGTTACATTTATAGTTTTCTATCGTCCCTCAATTCAGGAAAGCAACAATCACAAAATAGAAAAGAGAATAAAATAAGAAATTATCCAATGATATGAACATGTGGCATCTTTTCTATCGATGATTTTTGATCCATTGTACTTCTGAAATCATATGATCACTATTTATATTCCTACAATTTCAGAAAATCCTGTAGAAATCTTCAATTATTTGTATTTTGTTGTTTCATGCCAAGCCTGTGTATTTCATATTCCAACAGTCATTGTATTTTTGAATTCTGACCATCGATCTTAAATCGACGATCATGATCAAAACATAACAAACTTCTTTATTTTTCCTTTGTAATCTCCTCCATGGGTCCCTCCGTGTACACATGTTGCACTATCGTTATGTTGCTATAATTATTTTTCACGCAACTTTTCAGGGCGACATAACAAGCATTGATTTCTTTTTGATCTGACGGCAACGATAAAAGATCTTAACCCTTTTATTTTGTGATGCGGGTCTACTTTCCAACTATGCATGTCATGGCAGACAGGTAGCACTTTGTGACTAGGTTCTGACTATATCTTGTGAAATATAATGGCCCTTAGGTCACGTGTTGCTTTGTCGCTGTCGCCAGGATTATCGATCGAGCAACTTTACATGGCAACATAACGACAGTCATAGATCTTTCCTACGATCGACAAACTTCATTGTGTTCTTTGATTACTGTGTATGGCTGAAAGGCAATCCCACCTGTTCCATGTGTCACACTATCGTTATGTCGCTTAGATTAAAACATCCCCATCTTTCCATAACGACAAAGCGACCGCCGTAGATCTCAAGTCTAATTTATGGTGATGATTCTTTTGGCGATCTTACCCTCAATTGGGTCCCATATATAGGTGTCAACTCGTCGCTATGTCGCTAGGATTATTCATAGAGCAACTTTTTATAACGATATAGCGACAACCATGGATGTTCTTTTGATTTGACGGCTATAATTTAAAGATCTTAACTCACTGATTTCCTTTGTAGTGTGGGTCTGTCTGTTCCACGTGTCACATCGTCGTTATGTCATTTTGAATAACGATCGAGCAATTACAGCAACATAACAATGACCGTGGATCTTTGTGAGATCTGACAGCTGAGGAGATGCATCATTAAGTACTTGTAATTTCATCTTATAATACCATCCGTTGATATAATCTTCATCTAACGATCCGAATTTAATCCCTAAGCCATTTGACTTGTCAACTTAGCTACGTAAGCATGCAAATTAAATATAAACCGTCAATTGGATTCCAACAAGAGTCATACCACCTTTGACTTGGTTCTTTCACCATTTCTAATAATTTATTTGCTTCTCTTGCATTAGAATTCAATTGATTCTTCTTGTAGCTCATTCTCATGATCTACATATTGTCTTTAACCTTGATCCTCATATTCTTTGCTGCCATTTGTTATGAATATGTCTATGATCTTCTTCTTGGATATATCCAGTCTTCACCACGAACACTTGATCAAAGCATTAGGGTTTCAAAACAACTTTCTTCTCATTTGGGAAACGCATAACAAACCCTCCAAAACCTAATCACCTAGCCATTGCACTGGTTCATTGCTCATATGATTTCCCGCATCAAGTTAGCTCAAAGGAATAATGAGAAGAAAGGCTATCCTATGGCAATCTAGACTCAAACTCAAGACATTGACTCTTGACCTGACTCAAAACCCTAAGCAAAAAGATATGAACTGAAACTTGGGCAACAGAAGGATAGGCAGACAACAAAGTCAAGCTTCTCTTCAGTGCATTTGGTACATTTTCTTTTTTATTTCATGTTTGTATTCATGTGGAAGTGCTCTCTTGGTATAATGTTGGTTAAATTTTGTACATCTAGGGCTTGTGGCCAGGCTTGATTGTATTCACAAGTACGAAGTCGACTTCCATTATTGTCAGATGGCACTTGTAATCTCCACATAAAAGTTTGTGACTTCTTATATCGAGTGTTGCCTCCATACAAGCAACAATTTTCATTTGTAGAGCCATGAGTGGGCTTCTAGGGCTTATACATCAAAAGGAAACGAAAAATCCAACCCGGCTGACCCTTTATTCTACACATATATGCACACGGTGTCCAAATTTTTTTACCAATATTTTGCCCTTTTATTTATATCATAACCTATATTCTCCTCTAAAAAAAACAATAGCAATTGACTTCGACCCTAGCATTGCTATGCACCTTTCTAAACTAGGTGACTACTAGCAAGAGACCAAAAGATACATCCACCATTTTGAGCAAGAAGACCACCAAAATGTAATGCATTGCAAGTAGACTATCATAGTGGAAACCCACATGAAACAGTGGCCAACAAATAGCTCCATGCTCAGTGCAAATTCCTACAATGGCGGCTGTAGGGTTTCAAGAACAAAACAAATGATAACATAGACCTCTCCTTAATTAACATATATCATTTTGAAGTTCAAGACTATAATATAATTGATTTGAAGTGTACAACAGCCAAGTGTCTTTGTCGACACTATAATGTGCTAAGTATTGTGTCAAGTTTAACAGTTGTATCATCCTTGACACCCAAAACATATTATTAATATATCCCAATAAACTTGCACCCTTTTAAAAAACACAATATGAAGTGGGTCCATCAAGTGTTGCTAGGTTAAAAAATATTCAATGTATTGTTTCAAACAATATTATGACCATCTTGAGTGCCAACCAAAAGGTATAGGCAAAGGTCAATCAAGTGCCAGCTCAACCTCATGGGCACACAATTTTTTTGTCATCAAGGACCAATGGGCAGGAAACCAACAAACTCCCCCTTTGTCCTTGATGGAAAAAACCATGCCACCAATATATGAATCAAAGAATACCAGAAAATTGCAATGTCAAAAAAATATATCAAAATGCCAAAACATGAGACTGTTGAATGCCAATGCCAACCTGTATACCAATACATATGAACCCGATACATCTGAACCTGTATCTGCCAAATACAACAGAATCACCTGCATACATATCAATACAACAGAATCACCTGTATACATATCAATATCCATTCAAGAAGAAGAACCAGTGCCAATCTAAATAGAAAAGCAAATGTTTTGATGGAATTAATGAAGTATCTCCCAATTTTTATCTCAAGGACAAAGGGAATAGCAAGACTGCACAATGGATCAGCAAACATCTGAGAGCAGTAACTTAGATGGTGCTTTTGGAGAGCCAAGCTCACCCACAACCTAAGGATAAGATTAAGAAAGTAAGGATTGAGAGGTAACTCTCAATCACTCTCGGAAATGTTCAAATGTTTCCCAAGGCAAGGCTTTTGTAAAAATATCTGACACTTGAGCTTGTGAAGGCACACAGGCCAGTTGTATTTCATTTGCCACAACTTTCTCATGCAAGAAGTGAAATTTTATGGCAATATGCTTTGTGTGAGAGTGCATCACTAGATTTTTTGAGAGATTAATGGCACTTGAGTAGTCACAGTAAATGGAAATAGGCTTGAGCACATCAATATCCATATCAGCTAACTGATAGGACATCCAAATCAACTGTGTGCAACATGCAGTAGCTGCTATATATTCAGATCATGCAATAGACAATGTGACACATTATTGCTTCTTGCTCTGCGAAGCAACAAGTTGGTCACCTAAGAAGAATGCAACACCACTGGTGCTTCTTTTTTCATCCATAAAACCACCCCAATCGGCATCAATGAAACCAACTAGTGAGAAATCATTACTGCAAGGATACCCCAAACCATAGTCCAGTGTACCTTGAATATATTTAAGTATCCATTTAACAACATTTAAGTGCGATTGTCTAGGTGCATCTTGAAATCGTGAAACTAAACAAATTGCCTGCATTAGATCAGGTCTTGAAGCAGTTGAGTAAAGCAAGCTACCCATCATGGACCTGTATTCAAATTGATTTACCTCAAGAGAATCATCAGTTTTGACCAGCTTGTAACCTGTCTCCAAAGTAGTGCTGACTGAATTACAATCAGCTGTTTTAAACTTCTTGAGCATTTCTTTGGCATAATTGGTCTGAAAAAGAAACAAACCATGCTTCAACTGAACAACATGAAGACCAAGAAAAAATGTCAACTCTCCCAATAAAGACATTTCAGATTCAGATTCCATGATATGTGAAGAATGTTTGGATAAAGAGTCATTGTTGCTGCCAAAAATGATGTCATCTGCATATACCTTAACAACCAGATTATCATTACCTTCAGATTTGGTATACAAGGTGTTGTCCACTTCACCCCTAATGAATTCATTTGTTGTTAAGTGGGCATCCAGTCTGGAATACCAAGCTCTAGGAGCTTCTTTTAAGCCATAGAGAGCTTTTTTTGAGCTGTAAACATGATCTGGTTTGTCTGCTGATTCAAACCCCTCTGGCTGTTCCATGTACACCTCTTCTTCAAGGTAATCATTTAAAAAGGCAGTTTTGACATCCATTTGGTAAAACAGTAAAAAAAATTGTAACAAGAATAAGCTAGAAAGATTCTTATTGATTCTAATCTAGCTAGAGGTGCATAAATTTCACCAAAATCTATGCCTTCTTGTTGAGCATATTCTTTACAAACAAAATGAGCCTTATTTCTAACAACCTTGCCAAATTCATCAATTTTGTTTCAAAATACCCATTTTCTGCCTATAACATTCTTATCATTAGGTCTAGGCACAAGCTCCCATGTGTTATTTTTCTCCATTTGATTAATTTCATCTTGCATTGCAATTAACCAGCAATCATCAAGCAAAGCTTCAGAAACAGACTTAGGTTCAAAATTAGTTACCAAACAGTAATGTTCAACCATTTGAGCCTGTTCTTCCTGTTTAGCTCTTCTCCTGGTTAAGATGCCTGCATCTTTATCCCCAATAACCAAGGTTTCAAGATGCCTCTTGGTAATAATCCGAGAGAGTGTCTTTAGAAATGTGTCTGCTTTAGGACTTGAAGCATTCCCCTGTTCACAAGCATCTTTATCCCCAATAACCAAGGTTTCAAGAAGCCTCTTGGTAATAATCGGAGAGGGTGTCTTTAGTGTTAATGTTATAACCTTATAATCACCAGGTCTGTGAGTGCAGATTGCACTATCTCTAAAACTATCAACGTATGGCTTGGTATTTATATTCTCCTCTAGGCAGCGATTTTAGACTTATTAATATTGCAAAGAAACTAACACACCTTGTTAGTTATTATTTAATGTTAATTATTCTAAACAAGTCGCTGGTTTTATGAAGAGATGCAAAACCGACCAAGTGAAGGGATGTGTCATTTAAAGGTGACGTCCTTTAGTTTGATATTTAGAGGGTTGTGAATACAGTTTAGAAGGCACACAAACACAGCAGTCTGTTCTTCTAAGTATTCATCTTCCTGCAAATTGGAAAATCAGAGATATTGTTATTCATTTAATATCGAGTATAGAGGTTTTGAACTTGCATCAAAGATTAGTGATATCTGCTTCAAACAATCTGAGTATACATTCTATTTTGAAGGATCATTCACTGCCATTAGAAACTGAACTTTAAGTCTGATTGAAGATCAGAAGAATTTGCAAAAACTTACATGGTATCAAAGCAAGGTTATCAGATCTAGGGCTCTGCAAATTTTTCAGTAATCAGACCTTTTTATATATTCAGTAGTTGTCTTCCATTTCCAATGGCATATACAATTAGGCCTGAGGATAGATTCGATGGGAAGGAACACTTTGAAGCATGGAAATTCAGAATCTTGATGATTCTTGAAGAAAACAATGTTAAACAATTTGTTGATGGAGCTTCCAAACAGCCACCAGTTGAACCTCACAAATCCATATGGACCAATGGAAATAGAAAAGCCATTCAAATCATCTTGGATGGAGTTAAGAATGATATCATACCTATGCTTACGAAACATCAAACTACCTACGATATGATGAATGCATTACGGAATGCATTTGAAATAAACAATGCAACTAGGGTCCTTGCATTAAAAAGACAACTGAATCACATCCAAATAAAGAAAGGAGAATCAATAAACTCTTATTTCCTAAGAGTTGTTGGCATTAGAGATGAATTGACAAGCATAGGAACCATCATTAATGACACCGAACTAACACTCATGGCCATAGATGGTCTGCCAAAATCATGGGAAACTTTTGTACAAGGAATAAGTGCTAGAGATCAACTTCCGGACTTTAACAAGCTCAAGAATGATTGTCTTCAAGAAGAGTCAAGAAAGATAAAGAGAGGAGGAAAACCAAAAGTAGAAGATGAAGAACTTCACGTTCTTAATGCAAACTCCTATAAAGGCAAGAAAAAGCACTTCAAGAGGAAAGGGGGAAATCAGAAGAATGGAAAGCCCAAGAAAGATCTATCTAAAATAAAGTATTTCAAATGCGAAAAATTTGGACACTATAGGATCTAATTGTCCGGAAAATTCCAAACAACAGGCAAACTGTACAAATGTCACTAGAGAAGAAGAGACTTATGATCCGAAGAATCGTGTTTTGTATTCCTCTCTATCAAATGAAATCTCAAATAAGGCATGGATAATTGATAGTGGATCTTCCAAACATATAACAGGATACAAAGAAACTCTAGATTCCTTATCAGAGAAAGTTAACGGTGAAGTTACTATTGGTGATAACTCTGCACACTCAGTTGA